>WEIT01034957.1:12519-29275 GCA_013389985.1 Dryoscopus gambensis
TACAATTACTTTCATAATCCAAATATTTGTCTCATCAAACAATGCAACGACTTGTTTTACAAGATCTGTTTGCCACAAAACTGGGTTCACTGGGATGATATTAATTATATTCTATCACTTCCATTCTTTATTAAATTTATAACAGCTTTATTACCTGGAAGTAAGGTCAGACTGACTGTCCATTAGCTCTGAGTCATCCTGCTGGCCTGTTATTATTGGCACAACATTAGCACTTTTCCAGTCAAATGGGATTTCCTTGGAATGCCTTAATTTAGTAAAATAAACATGATTAGCTCTCAAGTCTTCTCTGTCTTAGTTCTTAGGTGTGAGGTAGGTGAATTGGCTGGCTTTAAAATGTTGATTTCTAGCACATGTTGTATAACATCTTACTTGGTTACCAGGGGACTGGAAAATAGTTCAACTTCATCACGTGACATAAGAACAGCTGTCCAAATATGGAATAGAAATATTTCTAAATATGTCTGTCTCTTCTGCATCACTATTAAAAGTTTTATCATTTCCATCTGGTGAAGGGTTTCTATAGCTGCTAGGGTATTGTAGTCTTGATAAGTTTGGGGATTTTTTAATTCTTCAATTTACATTGGTGATGTCAGCTGTGGACTTTCTGCTGATGTTTCTAACTTGTTGATATTTTTCCCTTTGTAACTCCTAACCCATATGGATTATTACTGTTTATCTTCATTATTATATAGCACTTTTTACTCACTTGAAAAGTGAAAGAAAACAGCATTTTTAGGCAAAATTATCCTTTCCTTAACTGTGGAATTACAAATTCATGACCATCCTAAGATTTCTTCTTAAAAAAAATTTCTCACTTCTGACTTTCCTACATCAATTTCAACCACAATTTTAATTACTCTGATCTTATTCTGAACTTGCAGGTTACTGATAGCTGCAGCACATATATCGCGCTCAGGGCTTTGTGCAACAGTGTCACCCTCATCTTGTCTACTCATGATACCTTGTTAGTGTGGTTTGCTGGGGTTTTAGCATTTAAATCAGGTACATCTTCATGCAGTGTTCACTAATAATAGTGGCATCATTCTCTTGCATTGGTGGTAATTTCATGATCTCTGGTTCATTACCTCTTCCAGTCTCAGTACGTAAAGGTCTGAAAAAGTCATCTTTTAACATTCTGCCATGCTAGTTCAAGTTTGTCAGACAGTGAGCATGTACTGGATTTGCTTTCTTGCCAAATTCCTCATGTGTTGCTACTGTAACATTCTCCTGCCTACTCTAACTTATCTCCAATCAAAAAGAGGTAAAAACACTTGTGCTGTCCACTTTTTGAGTTTCCATTAGGGGTAAGGTTACCACAGGGAATGTATTTCCATAAAAGCCCTGTTAAAGAGGTCTTCCCAAGCCATACACTTGTTTGTTATCTATCTGGCCATACTTACTCTGAGGGTAATGTCATCTGTTCCAGAAGCAATGCCACAAAAGTAAGATTTCAGATATATTTCATCACAACGTTATGTTCTCTGTGCAAAATTTTCACCAGCATGCCTTCCACAGTGGTATGGCATGAATGTAGAACCTGTGATTCTACGAGGAGAAGCCAAAACTAAATTTTTTTTATAGTCTTGTACAGCAGACCCTCCTTTCAGTTTTGTGCATTTTGCCTCTGTGGTTCAAACTCCCACATATCTAGAGGATGTGTCAGCAATTTGTTCCAAACCAGTGTATATTTTTCTTCCTTTAGAATAGCGTGTAGTAAATTAAATGGGATGATATAAAGGGTGTTGAGGGAACTATGGCATCCAGCTGGTTTGTAAGTGATGTTAAAGGCTGCTCCCAAGAGTAGAGCACACTGCATATTTTGCAGTGAGAATTCAACTTTAGTCAGCATTCTGAAACAATCGGTGTTCAGAGGTGATAAACCAAAAATGTGCCTTGGACATACCTCCTTGCCTTAGTGTTTTAAATCAAATGCCTTCCCAGGGCAGGGCCCTTAGCACAGTTCTCCCTTTGGCTTCCTCTTTCCTTCCTGAAATATAATCATCTCTGTAGGTTCTCCTGCCTCCTGTACTCCCAGGAAAAACTGTTTCCTTAATACACATACATTGCAATTAAAAGTTTTAAACATCATTTTAGTAATAATTATTTTAGTAATATTCCTGATTAAACCTGCCAATTACCACAGACTAAGAGGAAACTAGAAGTAAATAATTATTTCTTCCAGTATGTTTTCCTATCCAGAATACTCATAGATAATGACCAGAGGAAAAGACAGTTGGCAAAATTGAACTGTATGTCTTCTTTCATGGGCTTTCAGTCTGGTTTCTAAATTAGGGAAAAGAGGAAAAAATAACCAAGCTGAATTAGGACGTACAAAGACTTTTAAATGCAGGCTTTTATTTTTCTAATTCTGACCTATTTCATACTCTGTTAAAGTGGTCATCTTCTTTTACATACTTAATCTCATGTTCTCCAGTGATAGAGACTAAAAACTTAATGATGCCTGAGCGTCACACATTTAACCTGTGGTCTTGATGTGATTTCTCCAGATCATGTTGCTGAGGAGATCTTCAGGGTCTCGTGAGTGAATATGAACACTTATTTCCTTCCTGAATGAAGATCACCGAAGGACTTTCTGTGATAAACCAGTACAGTCCTACTGTATTAGCACTGTTATGTTTGACATGATGAATGCAGAAGAAGTACTAAGAAAGTCACAGTGGCTGAGCCACAGAGTCTTTCTGAATCCAGACTTGTTTGGATGTTTTGAAAGAGAAAATTAAATTGTCACATGGTTGCTGATTGCATAGTGACTGGATTGTTTGAAACTCCTGTGCTTGGGGAGTCTGCAGCTGGGAAATCCCCAGCATGTGACTGGTACAGCTGTGTTTGATAGTGTGGTTAAACTTTACTGCAGGCCTGAGTATTTCACCACATTGCATCTGCTACCTGCCTGTTGCAGCATTCCAATAACTGCCAGACATGCCTTGTCTTTCAGAATTTGCATCAGGGTTTGAACATCTGAGCTGCTTGAACTATGCTGATCTTTTGTTGATAAAGCAATGGGGAAACGGAGTCCCAAGTGAGGCAAAGGCAAATTTCTCATTAAGGGTGAATACAGTTGCTTTCAGTCATCTGCATTTGTGCCACACTGCCAGAAGATATAAATCAACCATTATGAAAAGGGGAACTTCTGGACTTCTGCTTTTCTTCAAGCTATTTTTGTGCTTATCCCTCCCCATTTTGTTCCTGTGTTTCATCCTCCTGTGGCATCTTGTCAGCAGTGGATGTGCTGTGTTTGGGATGGGAGCTCTTTGTTACTTACTGGTACAGTGCCAAGGGTTATGAGACACAATGCCTTATGGCATTTATAAGGCTTTTTGTAACGCAAATCCAGTATCCACTGCTAGTTCCTTGGGTGGCTCATTTTGACCCACTGTGTTGTATAATGTGTGGAAGCGTTGGCCATGGGTGGTGCAAACTGCCACCACATTCCCATGGGAAAAGGGAGATGCCACACTGTGGCTCTGAAGTGACCCCTCAGAGGCATGCAAGATGGGCTTCTAGCTACTTCCTTGGAAATTTGTATCTTTAACTACTGCAAACCATCCCTGTGGTGACTTCACCTGATAAGCAGTCAGCCTTCTTCAGACTTCTGACACTCCCAGGAGGTTTCCTAACACTCTGTGGGCTCCACTGTCTCTCCCAGAGAGGAACTCAGCACAACCTGGTAGCAACCAGCAAGCTCCATGGCATTCCAAGGAACCACCTCTTCTGGAGTTTGGGGTACCAGTTATGTGGTCCCTAGAACACTGTTATCCCTGACCAGAGCAAGCTACTAAGAAATAACTGATCTGATTTAGAAGGAAAAAAAATCAGCAAAGCACCAGATTACAAAGCCTTACATTCTGTGAGAAAAATGCACCATTTTTGCACTGTTTGCAGGATATTTGCAGGATAGTGTCCCTTGAAAATATATTTAGCCTTTGCTTCTCAGAGTTACCATATATTTTGTTCACATGTGTGATGTCCAGGTAGAATCCAGTGGGGCTCTGATGTCTCTCCTCTATCTCAAGTCTGTTGGTTTGGGGTTTGGAGAATGGTGCCGCTTTGAAAGATCTTCCAAAGCTTTGCATAACATTTAAAATATATTTTCTTGTTGGTGTGTATCACCTTATGTTTCTAGAGACCAGGTAGGCCTTTTTCTCTGATACTTAATTAATTATTTCAAAATGCCTACTGGAATGAGATATTGCTAGTGGGTTCCTGAAAGGATTTTGGTTGTGTTTAATTTTATGCCTGAGATTTTTCACATGTGGCGGTAAAAACATCTGTTGTGCAATACTGCAGCACATTAACTTTGCCTTCTCTCATTCTCAGTATAAGTTGTGTTTGTTGATAAAGCTCGGTCTTGGTGCTCAGGGTTGCTTGTTATCAGCTTTTCACTGTGAGGGGCAGAAAGGAAAGTTGTGTATATATGTGTTGTTACTTTTTAAATACAGAACAAGATTATCTGCTGTTTGGTATATTATTCATATGATATTGTTTATTTTTTATAATATTTTTCAAAAACTTATCCCTTTGCGAGGCCTTTAGGTATTCTCTGCCTTCACTCATTTCATAACAAAGAGCAACCTATGCTTTAGTGGATCTGGTCAAGTACTCAAAGGGTAGAAAGAGATGACAGAAATGTTTGAGAAATGTAGAGCATGTAGTAAGGATTAGCACAATAGCAAAAAAATCATGAGATGAGCTATTATTATTCCCCCAATTTGTTGGTTCCTGGTTTCCATACGTTATTAATATTCCTCTGTATTTTGTGTGAGGAAGTAGACGGATGGAAGGTCACAACTGTTTTATGAAAGTGGGTGAATCATATACTGATTCACTGTGTGCAGGCAGTGAATGCTCCATGTATTTGTGATTGTTCATTCCTCTATTAGTTTGCCATCTGTTCTGTGGAAACCTAAATTACTAGAGATGAAGAGGGTTGCAAATCACTTAAGCAGAAATGGTGTTGCAATATAACTTGATGGACTTGAACAGGAAATTGCAAAGTTCATTTAAATCACACGTTCAGTACGAATTTAGGCTGCATCCTCCCCCCCAGGTATCTGACATGAAATTTAGATGGGCAGGTATTTACTAGGCAGAAGTGGGATGCACGAGCATGCCCAGTGCTTTGGTCACGATGGAGAATGTGCTCCCTTCAGACTTTTGTAATCATATGCAAGGGCTGTAGCTTAAAGATGTGTTGCCTCCCCAGATTCACACTAAAAAAAACCAGTCGGGGTCAGGGTCTCTGTGACAGGTCATGTGACCCAGCACAGCAGTTTTGCTCTTGCTTTCCCACTACTGGAACTGGAGATGGGAAAACTCCCACAGACAAGGTCCGAGGAAGACAGAGAGGAGAAAATCATGTCGCAGATAAAAATTTGGAGCAAAATAATCACGAAAGATTGTAATCAGGATGATGGAAGAGTCTGGGTTAGTTTTGTTTGCTTTTTCTCTAAGATTGTCCGGGGGCAAAGTTGACATATTTTTAAATGCCAGATCTGCTCAGTCATTTGGCAAACGTGCCTACTTCTGCTACCACCAAATTATATAATGTGGTGGGATTTAGCCAGCCTCACATGCTTCACCACAGCCTGGTGGGTCAGTTGACAGGATGAGGAACGTAATATGATAATCAGGGACTCTTGTGTTTCTTTGTTTTCCCCCCTCCAAAGCAGACAGTTTCATGCCTGTGGGATGGTGCTGTGCTGGCAGTTCTGGGAAGTGACACGTTGTCCCCTGAGCAGGCACCGCACACATGGTTTCACCTCACACTGATCCCGTGCGTGCCGTGACACTGCACGCTTCCCTCATCCTGACGGGACAGCAGCCTCATTCCTGCATGGAAAAGCAACCTTTAGAGCTGAAAAAGCACATCAGGCCAGCTTAGGCATTTAGCCTTTCTTACTACACTTTCTTGCCAAGACTAGCAAGACTTCAAAATTGGGGAATTCCCTGTAGTTTCAGCCAGAGCAGATAATAGTCTATCTTATCAATACTGATGGAAATGTGAAGGCCCATCTGCTAGAGGTACTACCTTTTACTTGAGGCAACAATTCTCATAAATCATGTAGTACAAAGCTTTAAAACTGGCTAATACAGCTGCAGGAGTCACTGTGATATCGCCAGGGGGCTACATGGGCATTAAGCAATCCCATGACTGGGTAGTGCTGCATGGAGTGAAGTAAAGAGAGAAACAGTCCTGCTAAAAATGCAGATGAATCTGCTGTAAACTACTTGGAATCCCAATCCATATTTAGGATCCTATCTAGGAAAGTACTGCTGACCTTCTGTATAGGACTCAAGCAACTGAAAGCTAAGCAATTTCATTGATACACTTCTGGAGTGAGGCCTGAGTTTCTTCTAAATGACAAGTTTAATTACAGCTCCTCTGCTCTGACCTTTAGTTGGCTTTATGTAGGCATCCAGGCTTGCAAATTGTACATTGTACAAAGGGAGTTCGAGTTCGGTTTTCTCTTACTACACCTACAAGTGGAATGCCAGTCTGATGCACTCAGAAATGAAAATAAACACTGAGCAGAGCTAGCAGAAGCACTGTGGAACACAAGGGTTCAGTATAACTTCATTTGTATAATGCCATCCTGAAGTTTTGGGGTTTTTCAAGCAGAAATAAGTCTAAATAAATGCACTTTCCAGCTTTTTCTCTTCAGGTGATATAGGATTAATTTATGTGATATTGAGCAAATTTTGTAAGTTTTACAGTGCACATCTTTGAAATTACCTCACAACACATGTATTGAGTATTGCTTCATTCTAGCAGCCACTGTGTTTTCTGCAGCTAAATGAAGGCTTTAAAACCAGATTTGGAATATGAACTGACAAAACTGTGAAGAGGGAGAATACCTCTGTAAAATATCTGTAACTACTTACCTTCAAATCGGCAGGCATTATGCAATGTAGGACCATAAATGTCTTATCCCCTCTTGATAGGCATGGAGCTTATATCGTTTTGAGATCAAAATGTAAAATATGCAAGGGGAAAAACTAGAACTGCTTATTCTCCCTAAGTTTCTTTTTACAATTATTTGTATAGAATCTCCTTTCCTATGACCATTTTAAGCTGTTTTATATGTGACTGTATGCAAAGGGAAGAAGCAACTGGGCTAAAGAGATGTGTTTGTGTGCACTTAAAAATTCCATTATTAACTCATGAGGTTCTTTCCTGAAATCAGGAGGTTTTACTGATGCCCTTTATTTCTTGTAATTTTATGTGAAAGAAATGATACTGTATTTTAAAAGATAGTTAAGCTTGTCATCAGTTCTGGGAAAAAATTAGCAGAGGCTACTTGGATATTTGAACAAATTGTACTAATGGGCAATATTAAGTCATCTTGAGCAGGGGAAGCACGTATGCAGAAGGAGCTGGGTTTGGGAACTTAAACAGAAAAACCACAGAGTGAGTAAGAAGCTCATCTTGGGTAAGAGTAAAGAGAAGCTGAGCAAGAGCTCTCAGAGCAGCCTACTGCTTTACCAGCAGGGGGCACGTTCAGCCATCGCATTTGTTTGATTCTTGCGCAGCTGGAGAGGATCTGACCCTGTAAAAGGGCTTGTTAGTTTTATGTTGAAAGTAGAGCTGATAAATAAATTGGGAGGGGGTAAAAAAACCAAACAGAGTAAATTCAGTTCTTGTTTCTGCCTTCTCTGTGTGGGAGGTTTCTCACCCTTTGGCTGGAGTGCAAGTACTCAAGGAGGCTGAGTACCTGGAGTAGGCACAGCTGAGAGGCAGAAACTGCGGTCTGGAGCACAGCCTGGAAGCGGTGTCAGACGCCTCCTGAGAGCAGTCTGGTCCTGAGGAAAGCTCCTGTGCTTTCAGCAGCGAAGCTACATCAGAAGAGTCCCCCTCCTTCCCTGGCTTCTCCCTCCTGTTCCTCCACTGTGGCAAAGGCTGATCCAGCAACCTTTGCAGCTGTGCTGTGAGTGATGGGGTGAAAAGCCGGGTGGGCAAGGTGGAAGTGGAATGCCTTGAAATTGAAAATTAATACCAGTTATTAGAATTAACAGTTAAAACAAATTATTACTTGCAAACTTAGTTAAAGCAGCACTATTTTGGAGTTAAATTCTATACCAGTATTCTTTAACTGGAAAAACCACCTGAGTTTTGGCAAGGTGCTCCGGTTAAAATGTTAGGAGCTGATTAGTTTCACTGGTGCCAAAGTTAAATGTGCTTCCTCAGTGATTAATGATCAGGCTCAGCCTCCACGAGAATGTGGTTTCACAAGCCCTTCTTTCTCACAGTAGTGTCATCTGCTTGTCACTCATTCCTGCCTGCTGCCACTGTCACCTACATATGCACTTGTGCCAGTGTAACAGTTGATGTGACTGCACAGTAAATTAGATTGGGAAGCCAATTAATTCTTTGTGAAAACCTTTCTTG
This sequence comes from Dryoscopus gambensis, assembly GCA_013389985.1. Lineage (NCBI taxonomy): Eukaryota > Metazoa > Chordata > Aves > Passeriformes > Malaconotidae > Dryoscopus > Dryoscopus gambensis. Next base: position 20,948 of record WEIT01034957.1, read on the forward strand.
GGGGGAGGAGAAGGGGTAGGAGAGGTTTATTTTCCTCAGTATAGTTCAACATGTGCCTGTACCAGCAGTTGTCCTGGCACAAGTAAGGTTGTGGTGTGAGAGTAAACCGGAGGGACCAAGTTGTTAAAGCCAGCAGTGTTACCGAAATGTTTGTGAAAATACACCTTGTTCTGGTGCAGAGCAGCAGGAAAGAGGATGTAACTAATTCTTCTGGGAATTTCTGGGTTACATGTGGTTATTTTGCACAGAACAGAGACCTAGCTCTGAGTGCCTGTGATTCCCATTCAGTTCCCTTTTTTCTGTAGCAGAACGGGAATCACCTTGCTTCTAAATTCTGGAAGAGCAGGCTGTGCTAGAATGGAATGGATGTGAGTTTATTCACTGGTAGAGAGAAAAAAACCCTAACCAACTGGAAATTTTCTGTATGATACTGTTGATCTTCGGTGCTGTCATCTCATGTCCTCTCCTCTACTGTGCCCTGGGCAGTGCTGTCACAGGAGATAGTGCAAGTGGCCCGTGGTGCTGCACAGATGTGTGTCCCTTCCAGGCACTGCCCTCAAATCTGCCTGCCTTTGTGCTGTAAACCAGGCCTCCTGGACTGTCTTCTTCACTGCACAGCCTGTGCACTCCCTGCCTGGGTATCTCACGACTTTCCCTCAACTTTAGTTCCCTCTGGTGCAGAGGTTCCTTGCCTTCCTTTTTCCATGTGTAAGATAGTAAGATTTTACTCCTAATCCTGTGCTTTCTACTTAGACCTCTCACAACTAAGTATGCACCTCCTCATTTTTTACAGAGGAAAATAGATGTAGGTGACTGTAGCAACTGGATAAAATCACATCCTGCTCTCCATCAGGGTGTGAAATAATTAAATAGACGTCCTGGCTGCAGGCCACTGCTCGAGTCATCTGCATTTTAACCATTCCTTCTGGCAACTTGATTTGCTTATTTTTGTGTTTGTGTATCATGTTTCTGTGGTACGTGTTTTTCTTCAAGATAGATTAATTGTGTCATTAAATAAAGTTAATGAGAGACAACCAAATCCTGCTGTACGTCTGCAGGCATCTTGCAGTGCATACCTGAGACTGCACTCACCCGTATCGCTTCTGTTTTTCCAGTCCCAAGTTCTTCCTGTGCTGTTACTGCCCAAGCACACAGTGCTGTCCTTATGCAATGCAGGTAGATACCTGCTCAACCCCTGTGATACTGTGAAGCTCCCTTCACCTGGGATATAAGAAAACAGGCTCATCTCAGAGTCAGAAATCAAGAGGAACCTGCACGTTCAGTGACATGATGTAGAAACCTAACTGGGATCAGGCTTGTGTTGTATGACACAATGAGAAGCTAATGATATTAAAGGATAAAGAACAATAATTATCCCCTGCTGTTTTCTTTATTAGTTTTATGGTATGATCCCTTCAGTTCTGTCCATGGTCTGTTAACTGGTCAACTGCTAGAAGCCTTTCTCCAGATTTTACTCAGTTCTCAGGTAGGCAATTTTCCCATCAAAGTTGATGTCATTTTGCCGGGGAAAAGGACCGGTAAAAAGGAGAGAGCATTTTAAATTTTGTGCCACGTAGCAGTGTTAAGAGCCTCGAAGACTTCTCTGTAAGCCCCAGGCTGACAAAGCAGCAAAGCCACCCCACCAGCTCTGCCTGGCACTCACCCTCACACCCAAGGTTCTCTTTGCTGTGGTTTATGTGGATGCGCCCGTCCATGTCCCAGGAAATCAGCAATGTGCTGTGCTTTCCTGCTCCTCACTTCACTCCAGGAAGCCCTCTACTTCAGGTTGCCAGGTTCCTAAACTGGGTTGCATCCCGGAGTCTCCCCGGCCAGCAGGGAAGCGTGTCCAGGAGGTTGTGTTCTGCCGCCTTCTCGTGGTCAGTGTTCTGCTTGCAGCCTTCTCTCCGAGGCAGGCGCTGCCAGGCGCTGCTCTGTCAGTGCTGCTTGTGCCTTAGCGCCGTCCCTGAGGGGCCGTGGTGCTGTTCTGGCTCTGGAAAGGTTGCCTAAAAGTGACAAAAACATTTACGAAGCAAGTCCAGAAGAGAACCGCGGTGATGCTCAGAGGGCTGGAGCACCTTTCCTGTGCAGACAGGCTGAGAGAGTTGAGTGTGTGTGTTGCTCAGCCTGGAGAAGAGAATGCTCCAGGGAAACCTCATTGTGCCCTCCAGTGCTTAGAGGGAGCCTATATAAAAGAGGGAGAGCAACTTTTTACTCGGGCAGATAGTGATAGGGCAAGGGAGAACAATTTTATACTGCAAGAGGAGGGACTTAGATGAGATACTAGGATGAAATTCTTTAGTGAGGCACTGGAACAGGTTTCCCAGAGAAGCTGTGGATGCCCCATGCCTGGGAGTGTTCAAGGCCAGGTTGGATGGGGCTCTGAGCAGCCTGGTCTAGTAGGTGGCATCCCTGCCTGTGGAAGAGGGGTTTGGAACTAAATGATCTTTAAGGTCCTGTCCGAAACCATTGTATGATGCTGTGGAAAATTCTTAATGGAGGAACTGTGTAGCCAAGTTGATTTGAACTGTGATACTGGAACTTTGCTAATGCAATTCCATTTCAGGTTTAGTTTTAAGGTTTGGTTGGCTGTCTCAGCAATCGTTTGGGTTGTTCCTTGAACTCGAATGAAGGAAAATTTGTTGGAAAAGTACAAAATATCAGGTCAGGGGATCTGAATTATTGCTCCATTTCAGCTGTAAAGTGTTGATGAAACTGTGGATGTAGCTTTTTTCCTATCATTTTCTGTATGGAGAATGGAGTGACAATAACAGCTACTTTATCATCATATTTGGGGCTTGTTGATTGAAACAAGGCCCTCAGTGCAAAGAATAAGCAGTAGTACATTTCCCAATAGAATAGAACCCAAGTTCTTTCAGAGAATGAATCCTGTCTGAGGAGTGGTATTTTTTAAATGGTTGCATAAAAATCAGGGTGACCTCATGCCAAATATAGATCACCATTTTAAAGTTGTTGTTCAGTGAATTCTTACCACAGACTCCAAGGCAGATGTAGACTCGGGAGAAATGTTTACTTTTCTATACTTTTCGTGTATTCATACTAGAATATGTTTTTAAATATGTTTGGACCTAAGTGATTAAATCATTGATTATTAATCAGTTGTTGTTTTAACCTTTAAATTAAAAAAAAATTTTTTTTGGGATAACTAGGAAGTAATAATAATATCATTACTGTCTGGTATCCATCTAACTGTAGTGATGTACAGATGAAAATTCCACCAATTACCCTCCCGATAATTAATAACTCTTCTAATAGAAGAAAATTCACATGCTTTTTTATGCATTCCTCCAAAGGAGCAAGTATAGAAATAAAGTTCATAAGAAGTGAGTGTTGTTTCCAGCCAGTGTCACTTTTTTCTGCAACGTAGCAGTAATTGGAGGGACTTTAGATCTCCAGAGTACAGCAGTTAGGGAAGATTTAATGATTTTCATAAGTAAAGACAGATGAAGAGGTGTCTCTGGTTTTGTCTCTCTTTTCAGAGGCCACTATTCAGGACTCAGCAGATGGACAAATCCTCAGCTTAGGTAACTTGAATGTAACTGGACAGTGAATTTAACACTGACCCAAGCTAATTCGAGGGGTGGCAGATTTGTGCTAAATGGGCTGTAGCTCAGTGTGTTGTGAAGTGTTGCTATGAAATCATCCGTGATGGATTTGCTGTGGAGGAAACGGCAGGAATGTAACTGCTGCGACTGCTCAGACAAACCACATCCTTCTGTGCCTGTGCCCTGTGCCAGGCAGCTCCTTGCAGGGCTGGCTTGCTTTGGGTGTGACAGCTCACTGACATCCAGGGGGTCGAGTCACTGAAGAGTTGCTTAGACTTCAATACACGTGTGCTTTCCCACCTGTATGGGTGTGATGTCCCACCCTGAGGAGTAAGGGAGAACCTAAGATTCGTAAATGCTCGTGGGCAAAAGGAACGATGGAAGTCAGAGGGTCTGCAAACAATCAGAAAGTTTTATTAGTGAATTGCACGCTTGGCGTGGAAATTGGTGTGTTGGTCGCTGGCCTACTGTATAAGCACATGGTGTGGGTTTGGGATAAAGGGGTGGGGTGAAAGGGAAGAGAGGAAGGAAGAGATTAATTAAAGAGGGAAAAAGAGACAGAAAAAGAGATCACCAGTCCTGGTTCCAGCATTGATTCCTGTCTGTTATTAATTACTAATAATTACTGAATATGTCAGTTTTTTTCATAAGTAGCTTATCCTGATAATTTCGGTTTATCCCATCATGCTATCTGGTTTTACCCTATCAGCTGTGTACAGTTTTCTCTTTAAAAGCTCTTTAAATACATCCCTTAACTGTATTCCTAACACCTCATCTTGCATTGTTACCACTGAAGTCAGCAATTGCCTGCCTTCACTTCTTCACTAAATATGGAAGACTTAACCCATTCCCTACTCTTTTCATACACACCTTTCAAGTTTGTAAGGGTCAAGCCCTTTAAAAAATTCATTACTTAACATGTAGCAGTGAAAAAGTTGATTTTTCCAATTTAATTACTTCTAAATTAGTATGGCTAATACTTAGTAAAAAAACCCATCCCTGTGTTTCCCTTCTATTTCTTCATCTTGTCTTCATATTTTTTAGTTTATAAGCCCTTTTGTGCTGATTTATATTTCCAAATAAGCTGTATTTTTATATACAAGAAATAGTTTAGATACGGCAGTAAAGACATGGAATTTTTAATGACAAATGCTGTAGATAATACTAATTTCTATTAGTAAAGTTAATAATTTGTTTTTCCTTGCTCTTACATAAAGATCAAACCGCTTAACACTAGGATTTACAACTGATTCTCAGTAATTTTATATCGCTATTAACTGGGAGCTCTATTTACTATGCAGATAAAAATAAGTAGTACAAATAGAGTTAAGGTTAAAGAAAATATTTGAATAGATGATAGAAGACGTGAAAAGTTCATGTCTGAAGGGCAAAGCATTGGAATGAGATCCTGAGTTGACATAGAATATTAAGGCTTCATGGAAGTTCATAGACCTATCCCAATTCACATGCAGAGTTCAGAAACAAAATAATGGAGTTAAGCCTCAGAGAAAAAGGGAGAATTGTGGGTGGGACTTTGAGAATGCAGCGAGGAAGTCTGCAGGTTGCATGAAAAACACACAGCAGAGATGAAAGTAGTGCTTCAGCCACGGGAATATTTTTTCCTTTATTTCTGTATGTCTGGTAGTTGGCTCATAAATGTTTTCTTGTACACGCTAAGAAAGTAGTTGAGTTTGTCTCCAGTTCTGTTTAAAAATACACTTAAACGTGCAGCCGCTGGATGTCTCTCTTGCTCCTCGTTCATGGACAAGGGCCGGCCTTTCAGGGAGACGAATCTCCATCTGGGAAAGATAAATGGGTCAGTGTGGGAAGCCAGCTGCTCACTGCTGCCCATCTGACCGGGATGATGTGACACAACTCTCAACACAAGAGATTGTGAGGTATCAGCAAGATTAACAGATGAGAAATGCATTTTTTTCCATTACAAGAGCACTTTTTACCTGCCCCATTCTTTCCCGTTGTGCTCTGTGCCACTATACTAAACCTGCTGCCAATAACTGAATATTATTTGAGAAAATAAGTTAAAATTGGTAATGCTTTTCTCAATAGTTACCATATGTAAGCAAGTACTCTGTTAGGCTGGATAGCAGAAATGCACCAGGTAAATGTTCTTTTTTCATGCCAGGGGTTCCTGGCCCAGATCAGTTAAGTTGGGAGCAGCTTCATCATAAACAAGAACTAGATTTCTGGAAGAGTCTGCACTCTCTGCTTTCTCTGTTCTGGAGCAGAATTGAGAGAGACATACAGTCAGGACTTCCAATGAAATCCTGCTCTGGAAAAGTAAGCATTAGGAGAGAATTTTGGTTCCTTGTGTGAGTCAAGGATACAGGACCAGGTCTTTGTCTTGCTCAGCTGCTGCATTGCTTGAGCAATGGAAATATTTCTGTGTGCACATGATCAGCTCTTGTTTGTTTGAGGCATCAAAAATACATGAATGCAGAAAAACGCTTCAGAACTTCTTTGGAGGTTGAGAACCTCAAGGTGTCTGACTTGTGTAGAATCAGAGAGTTCTGTACTGCTTCACAGCACAGAGCTCTCAGAGATGTGGAATACAGGCAGTGCTTTCAGAAGGACGCAAGAAGGTGAGTGCAGGGAATTTTGTGTTTCAGTGATCTAGCGAGGCTACTACAGGAATTTGGGGTTAGGTTGAAATGTACTAGAGATCTCTAAGTTTCAAGGTAATGTGATGACTAGATAATGTTTTCCATTCCTCAGTTCTCCACACTATTTTCAGAAAGTTTTATGTGTATATTGTGAAATAGTATGTTTCCTTATGTTCATATTTTATCTTTAATTCTTTAAGTTAAAAATCGATTTAGATTACAAATGCTGAATGCAAAAAGTCTGATATATTTCAGAATTTTGCTGGAATTTTTTCCTGTATATTTTTTTCTCAGTATATATGAAAGGAGTTACATAACTTTTTACTTTAGTGGTTGGCCAATATTTGAGCTCCTCTAGTTTATTTATGTCAGAACTATTTATACAAAGTGATAAATCTTTGTGTACATTCTTTGTAATCAAAGTAGGATTAAACTGAGGTCCTGTTTTCCTGAATGTAGCAGGAAAAAAGACAATAGGAAACAGCTCCTTTGGCTGTAGCCCAAGCCTCCCTGTTCAATCAGGGCTGCACTCAGAAAACCCTTGCTCCCTTTTTTCTCTCTTTGTGGTAATTCAGGATCATTCTACAAAGTGCTTCACTGGTTTGGGGTGCTTTTTTACCTACATTTGTAATATTTCTGACTGGGCCACACAGTTTTGCTAAAACTGTATACACACTTTTGTGTTGGCATCCACATGGCTTAGGTGTATTTTTAATTTGCTTGTCTTGTGGCTGGTGCTTGGGAGGCAAGTACCTATTTGTCTGCATCTTCTGTTTGCCACAGTTAAATTTCAAACCCATTTTTTTCTCTAGGACTACAAACTGGTTTCATTCCACTCCATTTTCTGTTGGGTTTCTCTGAGGCCATTCAGGAAAACAGGCAGGGAAAGAAGTTTTGGTCTCTCTTATCTCAGACAGTGAAATTTAAGGAATATCAAAAGTGTTGTTTAACAGTCTAAATTAAGCATTAAACAAGGGAGATGCTCATTGCCATGTTATTAAAGTCTAGGGCAGACAAATTTGCATTTTTCTATATTGCATATTTAAAGGCCTTTAGTCCTTCTGAATTTTAGCTTTTCCAGGCTCGTATTGAGAAAGATGTTTGCCTAATCCTGACTATGTATAAAAACAATAATCAGAAGTGGTTATTCAGTGCAGGAGCCAGATTGCATGGTTGTTATCTTAGACTTGCAGTGAAACCCCTGAAGAGCTATTTAATTATGTAAATTAGCATGAAATTAGAAAATTATGTTTACTTGGAATTTTTGGGGGGCTGTTTGGGTTTTTTCCCCAGCAAAATTGAGAATAAGCATCAACAAAACATGTGGTTTGTTTCTATAGCTTTTAGCTAGATTTAGCGATTGCTTCAGGTTCATAAGTAGTTATCTCATCTGTATCTTGCAACAATATTTGTCAAAACTCTCAGTAGTGTGGATGTCTTAATACTCTTCAAAAAGAGAAATGAAGGGAAAAAGGATAATAATGTACAGAGATGTGCAGTGCAGTACAGAGCTCTGAAGTTCCAAAGGTTTTTTTTAATCAGAAGCAAGTGTCCATTTAATTCTAAAACTGTGGAAGAAAAGTGGATCTGTAATTATGTTCATAATCAGAGAGGTACTTTTTTGGTGCTTAATCTAAATAATGTAAAATATGTCGGGTTTTGAGCAGCATAGAAAAGATGGAAGTTGATAATGTAGGAGGTTACTGTGGTCTAGAGAAAAGAAGGGGGACTGGGTTCTAAAATAGTGAAATTCAGCACAGCTCAGTTGGAGCTCTGTATTTCTGTTGATGTACACTAGCTGAAAATTGGTTTATGATTTCACGTTGCATAGAAACAAAGCAAACAAACAAAAAAGTACTGTTATGAAAGCATCCATCTAGGAAAACATTTGGGGAAGAAAAATACAGTGAAAACAGCAATCTTTCTAAATTAAATTTATTATTATATTTAGTAAAGTTTCCGAGTAGGGAGTTCCTGGAAAATGTAGATTGAAACGTGAAGCAAACTGTCAATGCTCTTTTATCTGCCTTGATTTAATATTTCCAAGAACTAAATTTCTTAATTTTTTTTTTCATTACTTCTAAAGAAGCTTTCTAGAGAAAAAAGAAATGCTTCATAACCACCTGGAGGAGCATTTGCTATGA
>WEIT01034961.1:2437-40996 GCA_013389985.1 Dryoscopus gambensis
GTTTGATAAAGCCTAAGTCTAAAGTTCTGTAGTACCCTACACAAATAGCTGTTCATATTTAAGGACTGTAATGTGTAGGCTTAAAACTGGTAAAGCTTCCTTGGGGAATGGAGGGGACTTGTCCTCATAAATCTGACCTAAATCAGGGCAAACTTAGAAACTGACTGCCCTGTCTAGTGGGAAAAGTGATGGAAGATCCATATTTAATTTCCCCTTTAGTCTTAAGGCTTTCCATTGTGCTCATCAAATCACTAATTATTTAATTGAAATTGATTGGACTAGTCCAGCTTAATAAACAGACTATCTAGTTGCTTTAAGTTTTAGACAAAATGAAGACTAACACTTAATATGGTAAAGAATTAGAGTGGGCAATCCTTGTATATTGCAGAAGCACAGCTGTAATTATGGACTATCTTATTTGAAGTCATTGTCTTCTTGCAGCTCCACACTGTAGCTCGAACTGGTGCTTCTTAAATGGTTCTCACAGAAACCTAAGTTCTTGTTTGGCTAATGGGACAAATCAGTGGTTCATCTGTCACTGAGGTGAACCTTCTTGTCTCCTTAGGGTGTTCTGGCAGTGTATTAAAATATTTCCAGGTTCTTTTAAAGACTGCTTTCAAGAGGGTTTTTCTGACTCACTGAAGTTATTTACCATTAAACACTTTCTTATTTATTGGCAGAACATTTTCTTTCCCAAACTCCGTAGCAAACTCTGGTTCTTTTGGGTCTTCTATGCCAATCCAGATGCCTGAGTTTAGTTTCTTCCCTGCTAACAGAGGAAGACCATATGCTGATAGCTGACATTGCCAAAATATATCAATGTACTTTCTCTCCCTGCCAGGAGAGAGGGAAAAATCTCTGCCTAATGTAAGAGAATAGTGAAAAAAAAAAAAATTAAGTTAAGCAAGAAGAAAGTTCCTATTCTGCTTTTGTCTGCAAGGAAGAAGCTTTGGTTTGTTTTCCAGATTCTGTTCTGGAAAATCATCTGCATTTGTTTCACTATTGTTCTGAGAAGGGGTCAGCCATATTTTGGTGATCTACAGAAATATTAAACTTAATAAATGCATCCCCTCACCCCTACTATATCTGTGCCATCATGCAGAGATAGACTTAGCTCATAAATATCAGTATTAGGCCACGATTACTTTAAGTAATGGATTTTTTAAAATAAATTTCTTACAGCTGCGCATATATTACCCTTTTGTATGGAGTAAGTGACTGAGGGAAGGTGTGTTCACTTAATACCGTCAAAGTTGTCCAAGCATATGTTGTTCAGAATTACTCTTGATTGACATCAGTATTCTTGACTGATGAACTGATTTCACTTTCAGCATCCTTTGGGCCGGATAAACTTGGCTAACTGCACTAATCATCAGATTGAACCTGCCAACAGGGAATTCTGTGCTCGCCCCAACACTTTTGAACTAATAACTGTCCGACCTCAGAGAGAAGATGACCGAGAGACTCTTGTCAGCCAATGTAGAGACACGCTCTGTGTTACAAAGTGAGTGCATAAAATCATGGAGGTTGTGGGAGGCTATGGGACATGTCGGGGGGAGGGTATTTTACCTCATGGGATAGTTTTAGTAACACAGGAGCTTTACAACTTTGTCATAATGATGCAAAGGTCATTTAAATGCTAAGATTTTGAGGTGGCACTTGAAGTGTTTTGTTCACTTTTAGTCCTAACTGCTTTCCAGAAGTGGAAATGCCAGGTGGCTTGGTAGCAGGATTGTAGAATGTTTGACTTAATTTTTAACCTGGCTATTTGGGCTTCTATAGCTGATCAGCTTGATATTTGTCGCAATAACTAACTGGAGGTGGAGAATAATCCATGGGGTTCTTTGCCTTCTAGGAACTGGCTGTCTGCTGATACTAAAGAAGAGCGTAACCTTTGGATGCAAAAGCTCAACCAAGTCCTTGTTGACCTTCGCATGTGGCAGCCTGATGCCTGTTACAAACCTATGGGAAAGCTTTAAACTCTGGAAGGGACCTACACAAGGAAAGAATTTAAATGAAAATGTGGGAAGTCCTCTGGGTCACTTATGCTTTAAGTATGAGAGAGTATTTAACATTTTACAGGACTATGTTATGCAGTATTTTTATTTCACTTAAAAAAATTTAAACCTTTTTACTTCCTAGTTCTGAGTATGGTAGGAAGCAATTAGCTGTTTCTAAATGTGCTAAATATTTATGTAACTCCTTTTTTGGAAGTCTTCTAGCTAGGTACATTCTCTCCTTTAAACAACTAAATTATTGCAGGAAATCACACTTCAGGGCAGGAAGGGAGGCACTAGCTAGTGAAAGACAAGCTTTTAGATAACTCAGTTCCCTGGAAGAAACAATAGCTCAAAATACTCTCTAACAAGGATGCTGCTGAAGCACAAGATTTAATGTTGTAGCATTTGTTGGGGTTCTTTTGTAATGATCAGGCATAGAAGTAACTAGTCAATTTTATTCTACAACATTCAGTATAGGTATTTCTGCTTGTACAGTATCCTTGTGGTCAGAACAAAATGCACAACATATTCATACTACTTTTGCAATTTCTCATACAAACTAGTGTGGATAAGTGCATGGCATGTACACTATGTGATTTGCAGGTGTGGAATTATATTATTATATTGCACTTTGATAGAAATGGAAGGTCTTGAATATTTTTGCTAGGACTGTTATCTAAAAAAAAATAATCAAACAGAGAAATTTAGGTTCAGGGTTGTATACATCAGTATTTCCTGGGACTTGTGGTTTTTACAAGTTGGAATTCTCCATTTGAGAACCAGGAATAGATTAATAGGTTGTAAAAGTGCCTTTTTTTGTTGTTTTTGTTTAATAATAAGACTTTACAAAGCTGCTATGTACCAACTAATACTCCTCTGGCTGGAAGAATGGGTCTTCTTCCCCTTGATAGACACGTCCACAAATGCATATAAAAACAGTACTTCAGACCCATCATGAAAATGGCAACACTTCTCATTTAAAACTTGCAGATTTCACAGCTTTTCACTGAGTGTATTGAAATACCAGCTCATTATTTTACTAGGAATGCAGTAGCAGAATATTTAAGATTGCTATTGCTCTTATATATTCACACTCAAAACACTAAATTCTGTTAGCTTATACTGTTTTCATCCTGCCCCTTTTGTACTTGCTTTTAAGTCGTTTTCTTTTCTGATGTCTTTAAATATTTCTAAACTATGTATTGAGATTTATTTTATTCATTTAAAATAAAAAATAAAACCCTTCCTGCTTTTTTCATAATGTTATCTATGGATTTGAGATACTAGCTTGTAGGCTGAATAAAAGCTGGACTCCACACTGTATTTAAGGAAGGATTCTATTCTGTCCTGGTATCCCAAAATTCCACTTGATAGTGTGAAGCCTTGCATGTAGCTAGCACTGAATTTTGTAGTGGGAGGCCAGATTGTCTGTGTGCAGCAGGTCATCAAATATGAAGAGGAGAGATGGGTTTGGGGTTTTTTTTTTGTGACAGTGACATGGCAGCAGAATAACACAACATGGACAGTGCAAGAGCAAACTTCATCAGTGGATATTTGGTAGGCTGTCTTCCTAAACTTCTAAGTGGTTGTTAAAAATCATTAAATTTTGAATTAGGAAGTAAGTCCATAGAAAGGTGTTACAAACAGAACTGGATTATATTCAAGTGAACATTTTTATTTAGGCTAATTGGGCTATTATCCCTTGTAGAAACCAATCTGTGTTTCTCATTCCCCAAGAAGTTCTCCTCATAAAGGAAAGGTATAAACAGGTGCTGTTAAGCTAGAAAAGCTGACCTGTGTGGTGAGTTCTGGACACAGGCTATAAGTGGTGAGGACATGGGCTCCTGCAGCCAGCAGAAGCATGGGATGCAAGCTTAGTATGAAGCCTGCACTTAAGGCTTTCTTGGCTGGCACTGCCAGCACTGCTCCGTGCCACCTCCCCCCCCCACCATGTTCCTCAGCACTTTTAAGGCTTTGCAGTGAAAGAGTTTGCAACAATGGTGATGGAGTTTTTCCATGTTTGGAGCAGATCCTTTGCGAAGAGGCCAGGCTGTGTGAATTCAAATAGCTTCAGGTAGCTTTAGATGTTCTATACCTCAAAGAGTTCCTACTGTCTGATTTCATGCAAAGCTTTAAGTTTCGTAAAAACCATTTGCAGAGTAACAGCAAGAGAACATTCCTGTGTGCCAAGTGCTGGACCCAGCCAGTGACATAATCCCTCCTGTATTCACATGCTCTGACTCTCCCCAAAAAAAGACCTTGACAGACCATTCCTTCTAGAAATATATACTGCTATAAACTTTGAATCGCATGGAATTATAATTAGCTTCCCAAGAGAAACTTTTTTTCCGTTTCTCTTTTCTCCATGCATTTACCACCTTCAACCAATCTAAGCACCAGGAGACAGTTAACGGAACAGACTAGAATTCATAGTTTGTCACTGCTTTAGCATAAGTAAGCTTTTTCAGCAGCATTTTTTAAATATAGGACATGTATTTTTAGAGTGGTATGGGTATGTGATTGATGGTTGGGGGTGCAGATCTTCAGCTGTTTTTTGCATTTGAAATAATAGAGAGACATAGTGGTTGTAAAAGCTGATCTCTTAATAGTCCCAAAATTCATCTTTCTTTGCAGATAGATACTTACTGCATTAGTTACACTTCAGGTTGCTGCATGCAGCCTGGTTTGGAGCTGCAGAGCTCACCTTGAGGCACGAGGGCATGTGCTTTCAGGGGTAGTGTGTCTTCAGCCGTGGGCAAGCCCATTCCTTGGTGTCCCTCAGAGACCCTATATCCAGCACAGAGGAATTCTACTGGGTACACTTGAGAGCTTTGCTTTGGGATTCAGCTATGAGGGTTTCAGGTTGTCTTTGAAAAGATGTTCTAATTTTATAAGAAATCTTTTTTTTCCATTGTTCAGAAATTCAAGAAGTTCAAGAGTAAGAAAGTTTGTAAGAGAAAAATGCTTTGCTCTGGGCAATGAAGCTTATTTTAGCTGAGGAAATTTCAGTTTTACTACTTTGTAAAACTCCTAATTGGTGTTATTAAATCCCAACCTCAAATGAAATACAATAATTTGCAATGAAATTGCCTTGAAAATTAGGCTTCTAAACATGACTCCCTTCCCCCTTTTAATTGCTACACTTCTGTATGTTGATGTAGAGGAAATAATCTGATATTCTGTAATTATTGCCTGTGCTGTACTTGGTCTGTAGTAAAACATGTGGATGCACTTGTTTCTGTCCTTGTGTTGTATTTAATGAAAGAGTCCTGAATAGGTAATAAAAAAATAGGAGGTGTTTTACCTGGCTAGGTTACATGGAATATTATGTTGTTTGAAGAGAATTTCTACAGGAAGCAGGGAGATTTCCTTTTCCTTCTAATGTTAAGTAGTCTTCCCCACCATGCCTCTTTGGAGTTGAAACAATTTCTTGGGAGACTGGGTATTTTGGTAATATCTAAATGCCTTGAATGAATTGGGGCCTTATTAACAAGTATCATTCAATTAAGGAATGTATTCCCTTTTGGTTTCCTAAAGTAGGTGACTTAATATTTACTTAAGTGTTAGCAGTCATCCCAAAGGAATCTCTATCTTAATTTTGATCTTAATATTTTAATAAAAGACACAGCATTGACTGTACTCTAAAAAAAGGAACAGGCTCTAGGAAAGCAATAATACATGCTTCAATCAAAACAGTATTAGCCAAGTCATTCCCTGTCTGTTCAAAATGCTGAGTGGATGCATGTCCTACAGCCAGGCCCTCTCCTTGGGTTTGGACCACAGTCCAAGAGCTGCCTCACGTGTGACAGCCTTGTGCAAGGGGTTGTGCCCAGAACAAGGGGCAGAGCAACTCTACCAGAACTTTGGGCTGTCGGGGTGGGTTTTAGTCGTGTCATGCTCATGCTTGCTATTTACTGGATCTTTACCGCCCGTAATTAATGCCTTGTTATGCTCTCTGATCCCTCCATCACCAGTAAGGTTGTGAGCAGGGTAGAGCTGTCTCTAATTTTTATTTCTCTATTTTGCTAAGACCAGGGGATAAGCTGGTGAAAAAACACAGTAATTCTCCATCTTCACGTCTGCCTATGAAGTAAGGGGTGCCCAGTATTTTCAGTGATTCCCTCAGCCATGCCTGTAAAAGACATAGGACTGGGCATATTGTATTTCTTAGGAAGCAAAAAAAGCAGTGATACATTACAGATTGAAAAAGCAACCTGCTTTAAGTACATGAAGTGCTGTCAACTTAATATCTTATTAATGAGGGAAGAGAACCTGTGCTCAGTCAGCCTGTGCTGATGCTGCCAGGCACATAAAAATTGTAGTGTTATTTTGTTATTCCTGGCACACTTTAATAAGCAAATAGAAGCTAAATAATGTATTGACAGTCAAGGCAATTACATACACACAATTTATAGCAACATAATGAGTTTGGGGTCCCCTCCTCTCCTTTTGGGATCAGATTAACTGTTGAAACAGTACAAATAGAAGGCCTAGAAATGTTCTGCAGAAGGGAAAAAAAATTAGCTAGGGGTAGGAGTTTGCTATATATTGAGACAAGAAATACAGATTTTCAAACTGATATAATAAATAGTCTAGTTGGCAGCTGTCCTTTGATTTTTATTTTTGTAGCTCCACAGAAAAAGCATAGCCTACTTGAGCAGGTGAGATAGAAACTGAAAAGAATGCTCTTGTGTTATGTCCACTGCTACTGGCTCTGATAACTTCCCCTCCGCCTTTTTTTTGTGTGTGTCTTTAATCATCTTGACTCGTGGAAACGCCACCATAAATCGCATGAGGGCTCTGACAGTTCGGAAGTCAGTGTCCACCTTGGTCTTTGAATATGGCTTCAATCTGGTCGTTGAAAGGATTCTCCTTGCCAAGCACTTGAGGCCACTCGTGTAGCGCCTTCTGCCAGGTAATGCCTGTTCCAAGGGCTGCAGCAATCTGCAAACCACAAATGCTATCAATTTCTTGTGCCTCTATAATACAGTCATTTCGTGCCAGACTTTAGAAGACCTCACCATAAGGGCTGCCCAGTATAAACATGTGATGCACTGTAACCTCTAACCAAAGGAAATACCCCATTCCAGCTGCTTGACCAGGGCAAAATCCTTCTGAACTGTAAAAACAGGGTGAGGGCCATATAGCTGCACCTCCCTGACCCATCATTTGTCTAATGATAGTTTGTCTCCAACCACTTCCAGAAACCTATGGTGTCTAGTGCATAAAAGGCTATTTAAAGGCCCTGAAGTTTGATTTTTTTTTTTTTCCTCCTGTGAAACATTTTGAAAGTATGTCAAAAGCACCGCTTGGGCATAATGCATAAAACTCTTGCAAGTCCAAAGGAATTCATGCTCCCAAATGCCTTTGGTACATCTAATAAATGTTCTCTGTGCTCTCCTGGGAGAAAACCACAGGTGCTGAGGAAAAAGAGGCCCAATTATTTCTAGTTTCATAACTAACTGTGTCTGATGCTCTGAGTTTGCACCTGCTACTGCGTTGTCTTCAGAGTTTTTTTTCCCATGAGACCCACAGAAATGGTAGAATAGCTTTTCTCCTCAATATCAATCTCACTCCAGCTTTCCCAAAGGTTTTTGCTCTAGAAGTTATGTACCAAAGAGAAATTTTATCTGCTGTATTGCCAGGGCAAAAAACATCAGTGGTCGCAGAAAGGGACAGAGAGAAAAGCCTGACTCTCCCTTACCCAAGTTTTTACAGCCTGCTAAGGCATTTTTGTTATACTCTTGACCTGCAGTTATATTTGGCCTATATGGGAACTTTATTTTCAACTCAAACTTTTCAACACACTGATATTTGAATGCTATTATGAGGACTAAATAAAACTAACAAAAGTTGTTTTTTTTTTTAAGGGCCAAGGTGGGGTTTATGGAATCAAACTATTTGAATACTGTTGTTTCAGAGTTTGGGAAGATACTGAAGCCTTTGAGGAATGTGCTACATTTAATCCTGTGTTTTAAAAGAAGCTGTAGTGATAGCCTGGAAGACAAAATCTTTCTTTTATTTAAGGGCTCATGTACAAAGAGAAGCATTTGTAGGGTGGAAGTTCTTGGACTCTGGTCACTCAAAGTCTTGTTAAGCTAATGGAGGAATTAGGGCAGGGGAGAGGGATAGTGGAGATTTGTGCAATAGAGGGTTTTCTCCTGGTTGCAGTTTCTTTTGTGACCAAATATTATCCTGGGACACACTATGGCAGCCAGGGGGCTGAGACCCATCCCTGTCAGAGTGGTCCATTTTGGCATGCTAGTCTCCAAACCTCCTTCACAAACCTCCCTAAGCCTTCCACAGGTTTTTTAGCAATATGGGTGGTATTGATTAATTGGTTGGTAGAGTGGTTGGTTTAAAAACCCCTACTGTCTTTGCATGGTGCACCCTTTGCAAAGGTATCACTGGACATATGCTCTTCAGCGTTCAGAATAATGGTGACTGTAATTTAGGGTATACGTACTTAGACTGCCCTAAATTTTTACCTGAATTAGGCTCTGCGCACACATAGATTCTTGATGTCCTGATGATTTCAATAATTCTTCCTGGATGAGTAGTTTAGCACAGAGAATGGTTTGTGATTCTGGGAATTGCTTTCTTGCAGGTCTTTTTTAAATTCCAAAGTTCTTGTGCTTTGAGATGTGCTTTAATTTTTATGAGCTTTGCAATTATTTTTTTTTGTTGTGAAGATGACAACCCCTAAGCAAGTTATTAAAAGGAAATATTACTCATTCCTCACAGAGCTCTGGGTGACTGCAACTGGAGGGTGGCTGTGTTATTTCAGCAGCTTCTGGCTGCTTTCCCCTTCTTCACCAAACAGGTGATAGGCATGATTCTCAGCAAAGTGTAAATACCCAACTCATCTGATATGCGTCACTTCAGCTTTTCCTCTTTATTTCTGTCTGCAATGTGCTTTGCTATGACTTAAGGAAGAAAGAGGGAGAAGCTAATCACACTCAAGCTGTGCTTTCCTGCCTGTACATAAACATTAAGAATCTTCCAAGCATCTCAGGTTCCAGTTTGTGATGCTCAGGGCTTTCACATTCTCCCTGGTACCTCCATAAAAGCAAGAAAGGAAGCCATTTATGCAGGATCCTGTTGAAATGTATGGCCCTGTCATCCAAACAAAGCAATCGACTGTTCTAGAGGGAAGTGGTGTCCTTGAAGCCATCTGGCATTCATAAGGATTTGCAGTGAAATTTTGTAGTAAGGAGGAGATGCTGAAGAAAATCCCCGGGCTCCCTCTATAGTCACTGGGAAGAGAAAGCCCAATTTTTTCCAAGGACAACCAAGCTGGACTTCAGGGAATAATGTCTCAAAAACAGCTTTAGAGGGAACTTGGGAGGACTGAGTGAATCACTTTGATTTTAAGTGTAAAAAGTAGATAGTGTGAATGTCTTCCACCTCTGTCCTGAGCTGCATGTTTTGGAAAAAAACTTTATGGAGGCAAATTTTTGCTTTGAAACTTTAGTGGAATGCAGTTATGCCAATTATGAGTGTTTTGTTTGCACCCTCCTGTTTTGCAACTCAAAAAAACCCATGCAGGAAACCCATTTTCTCACAAGAAATTTACAGGAAGAGAATGTGGTTCTGGGCACAGTGAAACAAATCAGGACTTGGTGTTTATCCTGTCTTTCAAGATTTTTAAATATAAAATATTGCCTGGAGTACGGACTGTGGGGGCTAGTTTTTCCTGCCTGCCTAACCTTTCTCCAGTGCATGAAAAACTGCCCATAGCTCTGATGGGACAGGGCAAGTGTGGCCTTTTTTCTTTTTTCTTTTCCTTCTCCTCACAAGGTATGCAAGCTTCAGTTAGAAAGGTTCAATTCGCTCCCACATCCCTCCAGAATGTCTGGACCTCTGGACTCCCGAATATACATGCTGACACCTGCCTCTGCCATGTTTATACCAGCAGACAACTTTTTTTTTAAATTAAAGAGTGGATAAACAGCAGGTGAAATTCAGGGGCTTACAACAGACACTGGCTTATCCTGCCCATTGCTGTACCACGGTGATTAGGGATCACCTAATGATCACACTTGCCAGCTCACCCTTGGGGTGAAAGGGGCACAGAGAGTGCTTCCTTCATCCCAAACTTCAAAATTTCTCTGCATTGAAGGCAAGAGCTAAGGTGTTTATGCTTTCCTTAGAGTGCTGCTCAATTCAAAAATTTGGGAATTTTTGTCAGGTGCTTTGAGATCTACAGAGGGAAAATTCAGCAGAAATGCCCTGACTAGGCATCTTATCTGTTGTATCTATCAAGCTGCCTGTGAAGTGGGGGAATAGCTGCAGGGATGGAAGTAAGAGCCTCTGTTCACTTGACAAACTGCATGGAATCAATCCTCCCCTGCTAGGCAGCTCTATATGCTACAAAAACCATACCCGGCCAGAGGCATTAATGTCAGGAGAAAGTAAAACTTTAAATAAAACTTGCATGAGGAGTGAGTGAATTGTTTATCATCTTCCTTAAGCATACTCTAAAATAGCAGTCTCTGCTCACACTTCCCCTTCTTTTTATTAAAGGAGTCACTCTTTTGGGGCAGAGTGCTGAGTCTCACTCCAAACAGTGGTATGTTGATAACAGACGTCACTCCAACAGGAAAAGAAAAACGGATTTAAAATGGTGGATGTTTGGATAAGGCTAATTAATAAATCCTAGGAGGACAATAACTCACTTGAAGTGAGGCATATCTACAGCTGGCACCTTGACTGTAAGGGAAAATGTACCTATAAAAGCATTAACATCATCCTAACAGCAGGAGGGAGAGATCATAACCACTGCAGGATGCCAGGTCCAGAGGGAGTGAAATATGGCAATGCTTGACTGGATCCTGTAGCTCAGCACTCTGGGGGCTGCAAGTAGGTTTGCAGCTGCCCTTCAATGTCCTTTTGTAATTTTCTTTTGGCTTAGGAAGGATCCTGTTAAGATAAATATTTGCTGCCTTCAACTCTGTGCTACCTTGCAGCTGCTGGTGGGATACAGGATGTGGGCAGGAGGCTGGACGAAAAGCTGTGATATGGCAAGCCTGGCTCCCACTGTGGCCTGGTGCTGGGCGTTTTAAGAAACCTCAGACCCCAGGGAAAGACAGGGAAGTAATGCAAAGACCTTTTCCATTGCACTCCAGACTTCGTACTGCAGTTTCCCCAGACGGCAAGGGTGGGAATGGGGTTTTTTTCATCACTGTTTTCACTCTCATTTCATTTGCTGAGTTTTCTCTAATTGCTTCCTTGCAAAGGGCCTGCAGCCAAAAATCAAGGCACACTTTCTCCACATCCCCAGGCTGTGAGTTCGTACTTTCATGCAGCTATCTCCTGGTACTTGTGTGGTAGACAGGCAGGAATTTCTGCTATGAAGGAGTCCCTCTTCGAACAGGAGGATCTTTTAATTTGGCCTAAGCAAGGCCCTCTATTGCCCCGAGTGACTAACATGGGTGTAAAAGATAGCACCTAAAGCATCTATTTTGCCTTTGGACGTCCCCTTGCTGGTCTTCCCGAGCTGAACTGACAGCACAGTCAACGGAGAAGCTGCTGAAATGCTGGAATCCATCAGCGCTTGCAACTCACTCCTGTTGGAAGTGCTTCTCTGCTGACTGCTCTTTCCCAGCGTGGAAAGCAGCGTCGCATTGGGTTATATGGAGATGGGGGTGTGGGAGTCAACACATGCAAAGCATCAGCTCACAACATAAAACTGGCCCATAAAATCCTCCCATGATCTTGAGCAGAGGGAGCTACAAAGTGGCAGTGCCAGTGGCTGGGCAGTGTGGTGGGGTTTGCTTGCAAAGGAGACTGCTGCTTTGCTCTGCACATGTGTTTGAAACCTGCACGTAGTGTATAGAAAACCAACTGGCTTTGTTTGCAGCTGACTGCAGAACATGCTCTCTCCACATTTTTTATAGGGTCAGAAAAAAACTAATTTGAAGCGAGCATGGTGGGAACCAGGCAACCTCATGCTAGATTATCGAACCCAAGCAAAGACCTAAAGTGGAGCAGCTCCTTCTCCTTCCCTTTTGTTTATTTCTGTAATAAACAGACTGTAAACCTTCTCCTGCCACCTGTCCTAGGAGGCCAAGCAAGCAAGTGAAAACGTAATAATAGGTAGCTGCTGAGCATAAGCAATTTAATTGTATAACTTCAGAAAGGAATCTTTGTTCCACACTGTGACAGGGATCCCTGTAGCCTCAGAGGCTGCAGGGCAGGGGCAGGACTGGCGGGGTCCTGTCTGGCTTCTGCAGTGCTGCCTTACTATCTTGATCCTGCCAAACTCCCACGGGTGTCTGGGCAGGCAGCTGGCCAGCCTAAGTGGCAAGGACCAGTTTTTGTGCATTAAGACCTGTTTGGCCACGATAGTGGTCAGTAAGGGAAAGAGGCAGAAGACCTTGCAGGAGTCAGAGCAGAGTGCAGCCATCAGAAATGGAGATACCAGTTCTGGGGCTACAGCCGTCATTTAGGTTGGCCTAAGAAGGTACCCTGGCTTGTATCAGCAATGGTGTGGCCAGCAAGGCCAGGGCAGTGATTGTCCTCCTGTACTCAGCGATTGTGAGGCTGCACCTTGAATCCTGTGTTCAGTTTTGGGCTCGTCTCTACAAAAAAGACATTGAGGTGCTGAAGCTTGTCCAGAGAAGAGCAACAGAGCTGGGGAAGGGTCTGGAACACAAGACTTATTGAGCAGCAGCTGAGTGAACAGAAGATTTTTAGCCCAGAGAAAAGGATGCTGAGGGGAGATCTTAATGCTCTCTACAGCCTAAAAAGAGGTTGTGATGAGGTGGGGATTGGTTTTTTCTCCCATGAAACAATTAATAGGACACAGGGAAATGGCCTCAAACTGCACCACAGAGGGGTCAGATTGGATATTAGGAAAAATTATTTCAGGGAAAGAGTTGTCAAGCATTGGAAGAGGCTGCCAATGGAAGTGGGTGCCTCACTGTCCCTGGAGGAATTTAACAGGCTCATACATGTGCTGCTTAGGGACAAGGTTTACTGGTGGACTTGGTGTGTTAGGTTAATGGTTGGTCCATCATCTTAGAGGTCTTTCCAACCTAAATGGTTCTATGACTCTCTCTCTTTTGAAATAGACAGATTCCCCAAACCTGCTTCCCTATGGCATGCCACATGGGTGCCTGGGGCAGTAATGGGCACCAGCATCCCACATGCTCCCTCATCCCACATACTCCCACATCCCACCTGCTCCCACCCATCTCCTGGGGCCATGTTTTTACCTGGCTGGGGTGGAAGCCATCGACTGGTTCGATCAGCTGCCAGGCCTCACCTCCCATCTTGCGCCACTCCTCAGCCGCTGCAAAGAGTGCAAGCAGAGGGGTTATCACCGGGGAGCACAGAGATGCCTGCCCAGAGATGTACCCCCCTCCTCCTCAAAGCACCGCTGGTATTTGTAAGCACACAACAGCTCTGCGTGAAGATTATGATAATTCACATAAAGTTGTCAGAGCCAATAGTCTGTGCAATCCCCTCTCCTTGGGGCAGTATTTAAGCCTTTATTGTTATTTTTTTTCCTCTGCTATATTTATGCAAGGAAGTGCTTTGAACATAAATGATCGTAAAACAATTCACTTTCCCTCCCAACTAAGATGGATGCTGTAGCAAGTAAAGCTGTAAATTATTTAATACTGATTTAATACTTTTGCATTTCCCATGTTAGTTGCATCCTTAGCAATGCAAAAGAAAAAATAGAGATAAAGAAAACAGTGCTTTTGAGAGAAAGAGATGGTAACAGAATATTCACATGGGCTGAAGTCTGCACGAACAGACTGTCATTTTTAGTTACTTATCTTCTGAGTTTTTCAACTCCAACAAAATAACCTTTTGAATTACATAAGCATGACATTCAATGCAAATGATGCTGTGCTATAAGCCCTGGAGCCATTAGAGAAGTAAAAAGCTTTCTCTCTTCAAAAGAGCTGTGGAGTGATCAAACATGGGACTAGTGGATATGGCATTAACAGACTGTAAATTCAATAATTCCTTTTATAATGACAGATTAAGAATTCTTAATAGCATTATGCAAGCATCCTGTCAGGAGGAAAATGTTCTCCATTCAAGCACCACAGTTTGATTGGGGCTCACCACTGTTTTTTGGACCCTGGCTATTGTGTCAAAAAGTGATGTCTGGGTTCCCATGCTAACTCTCATTCACAAAGAGGTGATATTCCTGCTTTGACTATAGAAACCCACTTGTGATGCTTCAGCCAGTGCTCAAAATAACCGGTTTCAAGACACAGGGCTTGTAGGTTTTTTTCAGATTTACAGTATGTTGGGCACAGCACATATTTACCTTAGATTACACCATGCTGTGCCCATATAGATGCACAGTGAACCTGCCTAACTTCTTATATATGATAGTCTGCATGGAGTACAAGGCTGTGTACTGTGATTTACTTTGTAGAGAGACTACTGTTCCAGTGCCAGAAATAGCAGATGAGTAAGTAAGATGAGTAAAATTTGTATCAAGATAGGTTAATTTACACTATTATACCTGACCTCCAAAAATCCTAGAGCAGTTGAGCAAATACCCACCAACTGAGTATGTCCAAAGTTTGTCTTAGAAATTCCTGTTGCCTTGGCTGGACTAGACTAGAGCTTGCTTCCATCCACACAAAGGAAAAGGCATAACAAGCATCCCCTATCCCCTCCATTGCTGCACTGCTTCATAAAAGAACCACTAATTTCTGCAGTCAAGGTCAATATGTGAGCTTGAATGTCCATCTAAATCTAGAATAAATGCTAATATGCTCAAAAAAAAAAAAAGCTGAGAGCAGCTATGTACATATATATGCTCAGGCCAGCCTGAAATCAACATACTCATCACAGTGTGTAACCACTGCTAAATATTTGATGTCTGGAGAGTTTTGGGGCGGATTTGCCGCTTGCCTCAGAAAGAGACCGGAAAAGTAGGTCAGCAGCCTTGGCTGGCTTTTGAGCACACTCACAATCTGACAGCTTTCCTGATGGCAGGCTCGAATCCTTGGCTCCAGGGCTGCAGGAAATTTTGCAAAGTGTCTTTCAAAGCTGATGTTTGTATATGCATGTGTGATCTTGTTTACTTCATTTATTTAACGCGATGTAATCAAGAACAGCAAATTATATTAAGATGTTTCCTTTTGTGAAAGCAAATAAATTAACTAAAGTTAGTAATTTAACTTATTAAAGTAATTTGCCTACCCAGCAGGTAGTTCATTCCAAATCCTAATGACTTGTTAAATATTAAGTAGCTGAGGCAAAAGCCACCAGGAGACTTGGACACCCTGAAACTCTGTGCTATGAGAATGAACTTGACAGTGGAGCCCACCTCTCTGACAGAAACTTTTGGACAGAAAGGCTGCCTTTCCCATCCTCACTTCTTTACCTCCTCCTCCTCCTCCATATGGTCTTCATGAGACCCAGAACCAGCTTCCTGAATTGGGTCATGTAGGATAAAATAAGTTTGTGAATTTTGATAGGATTTGGCTGCAAAATCAGATTTTTTTTTTTAATAATCTTAGGTGCCCTGGCAGCTTCGTGCTTTCAAGGACAGCCAAGCACTAATGGGGAGAAGTGTTAGAGAAGTACACTTCAAAGTATTGACAGGGTGCTTCTGTTCCTCCGTCGCTTTGGATTTAGATGTCTGCATGCTGGGATTTAAAATACAGTCCCCAGACACAATTTTTGAATAAGGACCAACATGGAACTACCTCTCTATGTGAATGTAAAAACAAGGAAGTGCAGATCAAGTTTATTTCCTAATTATTATATACTATTTTTTAATGTAAACATTCAGGCTATCTGGGAGAGGCCCCAAGGTGGCAAGGGCTGGAGTTCCTGCCCCATGAATGGAGGCTGAGGGACAGGGACAGTCCATTCTGGGGCAGAGTCTGTGGGGAAGAGCCTTTGGGAGGACAATGAGGATGGGGCCAGTCTCTTCACAGCAGTGCACAGTGGGAGGGAGAGAGACAAGTTGTAACATAGGAGATTCAGGCTGGATATAGAAATAAAAAGCTGTTTTCCTACTTTCCCATCACTATCTAACTACTTGAAATATGTTGCCCAGATCAAACCCTCATCTCATGTTGATCCTTATTTTTAAAAAGCAAGAGTGTGGTTCTCCTTTCTGATGAATCTGAGCTGATGATGGGTGTTGCCTCAAGCTGGACCCCTGTGCATCTTGCAAGGCAAACAGAGCTGAGAGGGATTTTGGGACAGGTGTCTGTCCCCAGCCCAGCAGGGACACTTTCTGCTCACGCTCATGGGTAATGACAAAAGTTTCCTGGATGTTTTAATTTATTTTTAAGTATCAGTCACAGAACAAAGTAATTTAGGTAATGCGCTTACCTAATGTCACTAAAGATCACAGAAGGACAGGTTTTGTAAGCTCTTCAAGTCAAAAGTTACAGTAGTATGTAGGTGTTTAAAGAAACATAGGAAAGAAGCCAGTTATTCCTGGGAGAGGTGCTTCTACTTTTGGGAACAGTGAGAGGGTGGCTGTGTCACTGAGGCAGGAAAATGGCTGATTAAAGATCTCCTTCCCAAGGCACTGCTCAGCCCAGAGCAGGCAGTATGGAGCCCAGTCAGTGACGAAGTAAACTACATCTCATGAAGACCACTTTGACCACTGCAGGTATGCATCTCCAGCCTAGATGATCCACTATAAAAGCAATGTGCGAAACCAAAACCAAATCTTACAGACCACTACAGGTTTGCGAGTTTTTTGTTTTTTCTTCATCAGCCTGAAAAGCTGCAGTGGACAAGCAGGAGGCCTTCTTAGCAGAGGCACATCTGCCACCTTGCTATCCAAGAGAAACTAGCCACTGTGCTGTGCATCACTGGCCTCGTGGGTGCTGGCAGCTGGGACCAGCAGGGAGGTTGTGGTTCCCAAGGGGGTCATGGAAAGGTCCCTGGTTACCCCAACCACGGAAGCAGGGAGAAACTGGCACTAAGGATCCCTCCTAGGCCACAGCCCTGACTGCAGGGTCACCTAGGCTGGCTGACTATACTGCCCTTCTCCTGGTACAGAGCCAAAATATGAGGAGCATATCAGCAGCCCAGAACTTGAGTAAATGCTTTGAGAGACAGACAGGGTAAAAAACAACTTACTTTGTCTCAGTGGGAAATCCATGTAGAAAATGTCAAAGTTGGCAAATTTCTCAGCTCTTGCTATTTCTTTCAGGACATTGGAAAGTTGTAACGCTCTCTGCAAAAATCAAGCGATTTAATGACTATTCATTGCTATTCATGCTGCTTTGCAAGGATCCAGCTTTTATCACTGATGTGGAGGCAGGAATTTGAAAGCTAAAATTGCCCTTTCAGCTGGGGGACAGGAGGTGAAATGGGGCTCTTCATCAGAACATGGACTTGCATGAGCACCACCAGCCTTTGGACTACCCAGCTCATCCTCACAGGCTGCTCTGAGGGCTCAGCTGATTTCGTAAGTTTGATACAGCATATGCTTATTTTACTGGAGACCTCTTTTAGTAGTGTCCCTACACTTACATGAATAGTCTAAGTTTCTTGCTTTTGGAGCCCAGTAATTTTCATTCCCCTTAAAGAAATGCAAAACTTTTCTACAAGAGAAATGTCCTCTCTTTTATTATCCTTCCTGCTACTAAGTTGTGGGTGACAATGCTTATGTATGCAGACCAAATTCCACCCTTACTTTCAGAAGAGTAAATTACCACCATTGAGCGTCTGCCTAACTGATACATCCAGTGTAATTTCTGCAGCCATAACAGAGATCAGGATCTCCTAAATATTTAAATTGTGCAGTTTGGATAATAACATAGACAATTAGTTTCAGACAGGGACTCAGAATGATTAATTCATACCCTGCAGACATATGCATTGTTCATGGACAGAAGTTACATGTACTCTATGTTCTGTATTGTTGGTATGAATATATAAGCTGCAATCCTGCAAAGGTTTAGGAATGTGCTTAATGGCCTTCTCTGATGTTAAGAGGGACAGGGCATAAAATGTAAACTTTGGTGAAATTAAGGCCATATTTTGTTGTTTATTGAATGCAAACATTAATACAACCATACACAGAGATGACACCTTTGATAATAGTTGGTTACTGGCTCTTTTATATGGCTGCAGGGGATTGCTGGGATTAAAAATCAGCTTGTACCATAAGAAAATAAGTGGCTGGTATTATGTGTCACTCACTTCTGCATCCAGATTTTTCGGGTCAGTTTTAAGACATCTCTGTTCTGCCTGTTCTCATTCCTGCACTGAGCCTGGATGCTCCCTGGTCACACCATCTGGTGATTAAGTTCACAGTAATGTGTCTGAAGAAGATTAGCACAAATCCCAAATGAAAACAGGGTAAGGCTCTTGCTCTCAGGACCTGCTCCCACAGCCAGAAAAATCTATGCAGCTGGCTTGTCATACCAACAGCTTACTTGATGCAAAAGCCTTTCCTTTCTTATCAGGTACATTTTATTTTTAAAGAACAAGAACATGAACAGTTTTGTCTCGGGAAGATCACATCCCTTGAGCATAAATTTTGGTAGCTGAGAGGTTGTAACAGGAATACCTTTACAAATCCCTTAACTTGAGCGTGCTGCCTCCCAGAGCCTGAGAGGCATTTGAAAGGATTGGTGTGGATATTTCCGAGTTTTCTCCTTGCCTTTGGAAGGAAAAAAAACTGTGCTGACATCTTGCCTTTGAGGCAATTGGGCTTCTCTCCTCAGACACAGGGCAGAGTGCCTGTGCACTGGGGCGATCCCACTGCAGCCCCACTGAGACTTACCTCCGAGGTCAGATTCCTGAGGGTCTCATTGGGGGTCAGCCAGCCACTGCAGGGGCTCACCTGGGAAGGCATGAGGAGAGGGGCTTTAGCAGCGGACCAAGATGAAAGGGGAGCCCCTAAGCTACAGCTGCAGACCTTACCTGGAGGCAGTCAAGGAATGAGTAGAGCTGACTGTACGTGACATCCTTGTTCAGTTGTCCTGCAAAGCACAGAGAGTGAAATTTTATGTGCCCGATGGCCAAATGTGACTTCATTTTGCACATCTGTGCATTTGCATGCCTTACACCCCTGGGTGGGAAGAGGCACCCCAAGAGCCCCACCACAGCCCCCACCCCCCAGTTACCTTCCCACCATCAGAGCTGGGGTGCAATAGAGGTGGCAGCACCAAGGCATCCTTCCTGCTAAGGGGCCCATGTCCCCACAGTGTGCAGAGCCCCACACCTGCTTCTCCCACATCCCTCTCCTGCCTTTCATAGGTGATTTGTCTCACGTGTGGGGTTAGTCATCGTGGCCTATGCCAACCTCCAAGGTGTGTGACTGATGTTTTCCCATCAACGTGTCTCTCACCCGCCAAAGAAATGCAGGGTTTGCAAAGTTGAAGGGTGCCTGTATACACTCTGATTTTCGCATTTACCTTGCAGAGGTTGGCCTTAAAAGGGAGAAACAATTTTGCTGTCATGGAGGAAAGTGGATATGCTTGTGTGGGTGAGCAAATTCATGCACCAAGTAAAACACCCAGCTAACATTCCCTAAAATTCACTGTGCTATGCAATAGCCTGGCTTTCTGAGAATATAATTCATTTTTCCAATCTTTTTGCTTCTTTGGAAACTACAACTGAGACGGGAATTAAATGGCCACTTTTTTTTTTATCAGTTGTATTATTGTTTGTAGTACGCTGATCATCCCATCAGGCTTTGATATTTTTGCAGTTCTGCAATAGGAATTTCTTATTGTTGTTTTTAGGAACTGCAAAGTATAATCTCTCCCAAGTGAAATGGCCTTCTCAGGTTGCTCTGCAGTGACTCCCTGATACAGATGTGTTTCCTGCCTTTCACACAGCTGCCCATCTCCCAGCAGCAGTTCCTGCTGCCCAGGAAGCAAAAGGTGGGAGTTTCAAAGATCTAGTGTCACTTCTGGGTAACTGGATGTTCCAGATTCCTGAAGCCTGAAGCATCAGGCCCTGGGATGGGCTGTTATGGGGAGCAGGGATCTGGCAGAAAGCCAGACTGATGTCTGGTCATGGCTGACTGGCAGCCAAATGGGGAATCCTACTCACAGCCTGTTGGAGGATGTGCCAGAAGGGATCCCTTGCTGCAAAATATGTTGCTTAGGATTAATTGGGTCCCTCCAAGGCAAATCAGCCCCTCTGAAAATTTTCCAACTGATCCTATACTTAATCACTCCTGATCTGGCTACGTGTTGTCTCTGATAATTAGATACACAGTTTGAGGAACTGTCGCTGTGATAAACATGCACTCAAGGAAAGAAATGGCTTTATGTGACTAAAAATTAATTATTGCAGGTTCCTCCTGCCCTGAAAGGGGCAAGATTTTTCTCTTTTTTCATTTTAAAAAATTTTTTCATTGGTACTAGTATAGTGGTTATGAGGGAAAAATATAGGAGTAGAAATGGGGAAGATGTGGGCCCACTCGTGATCACTAGGGAGCCTTGGGAAACCACAGCACAGGGTGTGCTGCAAGCTGTGTTACCCAGGGGTTGCCAAAATCATCTGAAGTTGTAATCTACCATTTTAATGATGTGATTTAGCTTCTCTCTCTCGTCGCTGGTGTGAAATATTATGACAACAACTTCCTGCTTGTCAGATGCAAAAGAGATTCCTTTACTAAAATACAAATAAGTGCATGCTTTTGATCTAGAAAGCCGAGGAGTGAGTGGTCTCTTAAATGTCAGTGGTATCATGTCATTCACACCCTGGGATGGCAGGCACCCAAAGACAGCCTCCAAATCTCCGAACAAAAATGCCCCAAAGCACTTTACAGTAACTATAGTCTGAGGGAATGCCCCAAAACATGCCTGCAGATGGTGTGAGGTTTCAGTCATCACATACAGGTAGGGTAGGAGGTGCCAGGCACCCAGCACTGTCAGAAAATTTATTTCTCTAATATAAAAACTGCCTTTTGCAACCCCCTGACTTAATCTTCTGCCTTGGTCCACATCCAGTTTTACCACAACATCCACTAGTGAGTGTCAACACCCATTAGTAAGTGTCAAATAAATGTCCATCTCCACCTTTAACAAAAATCAGGATGAAGTGCAGTCAGGCTGGCTACAGTTTTGGGCCAAGACTGAGGTAGAACAGCTTGTTTACACCACCACAATGTGCTGAGCCTGGTTTGGAGCTGGGTAAGTATGGCTGGCAGGGGAACCAGGCAGAATAGGGGTCTGACCTGTCCTGCACCAGGCGTGGTAAGAGCTGTCATCCCTACTTCTGCAGCACAGCTAATATCTGACTCATATTTCTCAGATCTCCTCCACTCTGTCAGGTTTGCCTGAAATCATCAATAGATTCATAGATTTTTTAGGGAGAGAAGGCAACATGAACAGGCAGATAACCAGGAGGAACCCTCATATTTACCTAGAGGATGGTATCTGTCATGCAGGTTATCCCAGAGGAAGCGACCATCTACCAAGCCTGTTAAAATCACATGGCTGCCATTTGGAAGATGGGAGTTCAGGTAACGCAGAGCTTGCACCACATTGGAGAGCATTTCTTTGGGTGTGGTCATGTGGGCCAGCGTGTCACGTTCCCTAAGGAGGAGGATGTCAACAGGACATTGTGTCAGGATCACTGTGTCCCCAAAAAGGCACCTGAAACAGCATCATTTTCTCTGTTTGCTGCTCTTCCACATTAAGTCAACCAAATAAAACCTTAGAAAAATGTTGTGATGTCTCTCACTTGTCATTGCCAAAATCCGATGTGATATAAAAACCTACCTCTCTCAGTGCGGCCCATTTATCTGCTAAAAATAGATGGATGCATCCCTTTTCTATAGAGTGGACTCCTGTTGTGGGCTAGCCCCAGTGAGCAGCTAAGCATCACACAGCTGCTCACCTGCTTCCCTTCCTCCCCTTCCTCCCCAGTGAGACAGGGGAAGAAGAGAGAGTAAAAGCAAGAAAACTTGGCAGTCAAGGTAAAAAACCAAAACAAACCAGTTATTGTTCAACAAGTGAAGAAGAAGGGGAAGAAGAGAGAAAGCAAGCAAAGAAGTGATGCAAAGCAAATCCCTCATCACACCTGGGTGAAAGTAGGACTTCTTTCCCCATGGGTTCCTGTGCATAGCTTACATTCAACATGCTCTTTGATTATGCAAGGTACGAATATCTAAGGTAGCTTCTTCTCTAACATGTCCTAGATCTCTTACCAGAGCTCTGCAGGAGAGCAGAAGAGGGGTCT
Organism: Dryoscopus gambensis; assembly: GCA_013389985.1. NCBI lineage: Eukaryota > Metazoa > Chordata > Aves > Passeriformes > Malaconotidae > Dryoscopus > Dryoscopus gambensis. Next base: position 24,595 of record WEIT01034961.1, read on the forward strand.
GGACATACGTGAGAGCCTGGAGAGAGGTGATATCTAAGATTAAAATAGTCCATTGGGGTACAGGAGCTGTGTCAGTGTTCCACATGGACTCAATGCCCACATTTTGTGACTCACTGTCAGGCGTGAACCTCTTCAAGCCAGATTCCCCAGCCCAGGTTTCTCCTTCCTCTCTTGCATTTAGCTGTAAATGCTGCAGGAGTGTGGGGTGAAATTAAATCCTAAAGCTGAAATACATTTCAATTTATATAAGAAAAACAAACAAGCAAAACCACCCCAGGCTGTCTAGAGAACACTGCTCTAGTTATGTTATTATAGCAACCACTTTATTACAGAAAAAGCATTCACGCACTCTCCCGCCTGAGAGCTATTGCTGCGCTCTCATGGTGCACGTGTCCGTAACAGGGGCTGACAGCAAGGAGGGGAACACAGCCCTCAGAAGGCTGTCCCATCCCAGCAAGAGATGATCCGTCCACCTTGGGAAGCAGGGTCTTGTGACAGTTTTCGTTCCATCTTGGTGGTGTGGCTCAGCTGACCAAGGCATTCAGGGAGAAGGATCAAGAAGTAAGACAGGGGATGTCCTTCCAAGGGAAGGTTGCACCAATGACCACCCTGATTGTTTCAGTGATTCCCACATTTTGTCCTCTTACTTGTGCTCTTTGCTTGTAGAAAAGCAATCACCTCAGCAGCCAGAAGGCTCCATCCACGCCCTTTCCTTAGGAAATTTCTTTCATCTCTTTCTCGGCTTCCCAGGGGTAAGAGAAGGGCAAACTTGATGCTTGCAGTGCTGAGCAAGCTGGTGGTGAATTGGGTCAGATTCCTTGTCACTGAACACCATAGATGCAGGAGCTTTCCAAGGCATTGTTGTTCTGTCTCGAGGCATTAGAAATGTTTGGATTCAGAGGGCCCCCCCTCTGAGTGGTGGGGGGCTGAGTCTTGTGTAGGAGAAGCACGTTCCCTTAGAAGGATTTGGGATTCTTCAGTGAGCTGCATTTTGCACACAAAATAATAATTGGGTGACCTTCCTGGGCCCAGAAATTTATCTTAATGCAGTATGTGCTGCTGAAGCATTTGATACTTTCTAGTAGGGAGAACTGAAAACAGCATTAAGATTCTGGTTTATCCTTGTGACAACCACCCAATCAAGCTACCTTTGAGATAAGACTGTGGATTTGCTCTGAAATTACTTCATTTCGCCTACAGGTGTTGCAGCACTTGATTTCAAAATACTGGTTTGATGTAAGGCCTCTACCACAAGTAAACATGTCAGCATAAGCCAAAATTAATACAACATTCATAGTTCCACTTTCTCTAGTCATATGGTGTCGAAGTCATGCAGATATGTCAGTGTATTTCTTCAAATTTCCTTTCTGTGCCAGGCTATAGAATTAAAACCCAATGAGAAGAAAGCAACCTTGTAGGCATATTTGATTTTGGCTCTGCCATAAGGACCCTAAGGTGCCTGGGTGAGCACCAGGGCCCGTTGTGGTACCCTCACCTCATTCCCCTGGGCTTGCTGCCCAAGGCTGGTATGCCCAGAGCATGAGGGCTAGAGGTGTTGCCTGCTCACACACTGTTTTCAGGGCTGGAGGGGTGCAGCAGCTCTTTGGTGCTGATAGTCTGACAGTAAAGGAGCATTATGCTCTTGCTGGCACGGGTACCACTTTGTACAAGGTCCTTTCATGGTGGGTTCCTGCTCACCCTGCTTTGCTGCTGTCACTCTGCTGTTTGTTGCAGATGCCATAAGCGCAGATCTGTGAAGGACAGGCTGGAGAAATGGTGCCATACCCCAAATGCAACTAGTATTTGCAGTAACTGTACAGCATTTGAGACTTCTGGTGCTCCTTATTTTCCTGTCTGATCATTTTTTTTTTGTTCTAGGTCTCTGTATCCCACATTTACACCTCAGTGGGCTGAAAGATACCGTTGCCATCTGTCTTTATTTTTCTAACCCCCCTTTCTGAACACCACGGTGTTGGAGACTACTGGGAATGTGTAACACAGGCTGCCAATTTCATTATCTTTTCCCTCTACAAACATCCACATTACTCATTGCCCCGCTCTTCACGTGGGATGAAATACCCACATTTTAACAATGCTTTGGGAAGAGCTGTGTCTCCAGTATGCTCAGCACTACGCCCTCTTTTGAAGCCAAAATACAGGATAAGGCCAGGAAGGCTGTATTACTGCAGTTTAAAGCTATCCTTGAAGGGGTTTTTCTTTGCCAAGCCCTAGGTTTCAAGTCAAGCCCATCAGATGCTCTGTATCCTCCATAACCTCTGTAGGCACATCAGAGCCAGGGCAGATATACAGTGACTGGACACTGAAAAAATCTCTCCCTGCTGTCCATCCCCCTCAATGGAAACAGCACAATGCTACAGAAGCTGCAGCATCTTTCCTTGCAGGAGTCCAGGGATCACTACAGCCTGTTAGCCTCTTTTGATGCTGTGAATGTTTTGGAAGAAAACAGACAGAAAACAGCAGTGAGAATTTAAGCAGACAAAAGTGTCTCTGCCAGATAGTGGATGATGGGATAAAAAGACATCAGAGTTTCAAACAAGTATTAAATACTGTTCTTGAAGGTTTTGGAATATACAAATGGGTGAAGCAAGGTCAAAATGGCTTAAATTTCTGGAAAATTTCTCTTTACTTCAGACAAAAGTAGAAAGCAGTGTTAGAGATGCGATAAGAAGAAGGAATAGCCTGCAGAATGAGGAATAAAATGAAGGAAAAAGAGGTGCTTTTAGCAAAGGCAGTGACACAGCAGAATTGAAATATGTGCAAAACAGAGCTTGGGCCAAGCCTGTGCGAAGACACCTTGAAAGTCTCCAAGGCAGGAGCCATGGACTTCAGCAAAGGTGGATTTTTTATTTTTTGTGGAGAGAGAAGTAGGGGCTCTATCATCATGGCAATGGATTCAACGGTATCCCCATAAGCTTCCCAGGAAACAGATCCCCAGGACAGTCTTGTCAGCAAGTACCAGGAGGCCTGTGACTGCTTTTCCGACTCAGAGCATGGCAGCATTGCTTTTGAGGATTTGTGCATCTTTCCCCTAACAGGAGCAGGGTGCTGAGGGCAGATTTGGCAGTTCTGGGCAGGGGAGCAGAGAGAGCATGAGCACCAGAGGGTGAAAGTTTCACGGGAGGTGATTTCTGCATGCTGCCTGCCTGTGGCGAGGGCAATGATGATGCCAGGAAAGGACCTAAAAGGTGCTCCTGTGGTCCCACTTCTGCCCCAGCTGAAGGCTCACAGGTACTGCAGTGTCAAGAAAAGCCCTGCCTGGCCTTTGGACATCCTCATCTGGAGCACAACACCTGTCAAGCAAAGTTTCAACCCATGAACTGCCTGCTAAGCAGTTTTAGGATACCAAACCTTGGCCATTTTCATGGCCACATCTGATAGCCTGCATAATAGCTCCAACTTCATTATATAACCGGCAAGTGAGAATTCTCAAAACCTTTGGAAGGAAACTTAGCTGAGCATGCAGCATTTATTTAAGTGAGTGTTTTGAAAGTCTCTGTGTAAGTCAGATTTATTTCTTCCACGTACAAGAAAAGCTGAAGACTGATCGTGGTGAAAATAATGCTGCACTAGCAACAGCACTCAGATCTTCCGCAAAACCAACACTGCAGTATGGATGTGCTGTGCACTGGCCTGGTTGCAAGATGTTTTCTGCCTTCCCACTACCAGGAGGAAGGGAAGCATCCAACCAGTGACCTCTTGCTGTCCCTGTGAGCATTGCTAATGGGTAATACCAGAACTATTAGTTTTGAAAGCTTCAGTTCATTCTCCTGCAGAGCTTGTGACGTGAGAAAAGCCAGAAAGACAAAACACATTGTCAGGGAGAGCACAGCAAAGACTGCAGGCAGCAGAGGCAGGGTGAAAACAGACCTCGACAGGGGATTATTTTGTCATTCCTCAGAAATGATAAACCAGTCACGCTCACCCTCCTGACAGGAGGTGGCACGCTGGGTAAGACAGATATACATGCTTTTAAACACTTTTCCCCCCCCTCCTGTTGTTATTATTCATTTCCTTTGCTAAGTTAGAAATAATTACTTCAGACATACCATTGGTCATTTTATGACAGACTTATAAAAGAAAGAAAGAAAGGCAAGCTCCAAATGAGGACTGGTAGGTGCCTATGACAAACACAGGAAAGGAAACAACAAGTATTTTCAGCAGAAAATTAAGACATAAAGACCAATAGCAAAGAAAAATGCCACCATGGAAAAGCACAAAGCAGTGAGACACAAATGTCCAGGCAGTCAGCAGTACTCTAAAGAAGTCAAACTTATGCTACTATAAACATTCATTTCATTTATACCTTACCCGTTGCAGACATCATTCCCAATTGTAGCATAGATAACTATGGCTGGATTGTCCAACAGCTGGTTTCTGGCCAAACTAAATGATAAATATGGAGCCATATTAGTGGGGAAATACACTCTCAGTGTCTGAATCACACACTGTTCTTGTGTGAGATCACATTTGGAAGTATCCTGGTTGGATATGGCCAATGCCCAAATGACTATGCTCTTATGTTTGGGAGAGGGGTTTGGTTTGTTGGGTTTTTTTTGTTTGTTTGCTTTTTGGTTTGGTTTGGTTTGGGGTTTCTGTTTGTTTGTTTGTTTGGGGGGGGGTGTTTGGTTTTTGTTTGGTTTTCTTTGTTTTGTTTTTTTGTTGGGTGGTTGGGGTTTTTTCACTCTAGTTTTATACTTTAGTAAAGTGTCTTAAATAAAGGTTTTTTCCTCTCCCTTTTGCTGCTCATGAACTTGTCTTTTTCACTGTTTTTCCTGCTGGCTTTCTATTTTCTTTGTGTTATGCAGAAGCCAAATCAAATAGTCTCACTTTGGGGCAAAGACATGAACCAAGATGGGAATTTTTTAATCAGAGATGGGAGAGGAAGACTAGGTTTGGCTGACAACTAAGTCTATGTGTAGAATTGAACTCAAGATCAAATCAGGATGTGGTTTGAACCTCAGTGCTAGAGGGCAAGGATTCATTACTACTTTTTCTGGAGGAGAGACAAATAAATCCTTTAGGACGTGAACTACATCAGGGTCAAGCAAACGAAATCAAATCCAGTTGACCCACAACCCACCCAAATTCATCTGAGAAGGAGAGCTGCTGCTCTCACTACCCAGTAGCTACTCAGTTATGTCCATATGGAAGTAACAGTGGACCTGCCCATGTCTATCTACATTGCTACACACAGTTAAGGGGACCCAATGCACAGATTTATGGAAAGGCTTAGTCTCTTCCCTAAAATCACTGGAACTCGTCCCCTGGCTTGACTGAGCCAAGTTCAAGGTCCTGGAGATGGTGATACCCACACTTAAAACCAGTTTTTCTTCTGTTTAATAATGTTTATACCAGAGAAGAAACAGCCAGCACTTCAGAGCACGCTGGTCAAGGGAAGCTGTGCTTTTTAGAACACTCACGGATAATATATTCCTCACAAGTGCTTTGCTTGTTTCTGTCAAAGAAGTAGAACTCTACCAGTGCTTCTGTACCTCAGATTCACTCTTGAATCCCAGTAAACACTCACCTTTTTATTAATGAGAGGAGGTTTCCTGAAGAACCACCTGATCACACATAGGGGGAACAAGAGAAATAGTACAACATTGTTATAGTGACAAAAAACCCCTGAATGCAACCCCAAACTTCATTGCATATTTCCAAGAATGTAGAAGCACTAAAAGTAAAAATGGAGCAACAATTCATCTCTGTAACCCTTTCAGGTGTTGGCACTAAGAAGTAAAGCTATATCCAGGAGCCTGCTGCTTTCTTATCTGAGTCCCACACTTCAGACTCTAGAAAATCAAATACTTTTAAGTGCAGGGTTGTTTGGATCTGGCTTTTAATCCAGATCTGGCAGCTTCTTGCCATCTGTTGAACATAGTAGTCTCCTGTAAACCAGCCAACCTGACTTGTCAACAGTCGATCTATTTTAACTTTCCCTATAAATTGCAAAGAGAACTGTTCTCACTCTTCTGAGAGAGTAAGTGTCTCACAGCTATACCACATTGGGACTGATTCAGGTCCTAAACATAGGCACAAGTGCCATTTTTGACATCCCAGAGTACCCAAGACAGCTGCAGCAGGGCCAGCAGATACATCACAAGACGCGTGAGAGATTGTGCACTTCTGGAGAGGCAGCTGGAGGTGGGAAAGATACCATAAAGCACCTTAAATGGCTGTAGACACCAGTGTTTGGATTCCTGCACTGCTCTCCCCACAAGTGTCAGACCTAGGAAAAAGTAGTATTAGGCCAGCTGCACTTCTCCCAAGAAGCTCTGCATTCTAATAGCAATTCACCCAAAGGGTTGGATGAAAATCTTTCTTCCTTGAGGAGAGGAGCTGGCTACACCTAAACATTTGTGAGCATCTGTAATATTTCATTTCTGTTTTGAAAGAGAAGAGCATTCCCATTTAGTAAAGCTTTTATGCACTGAAGTTACTACCAGGTCTTTAAAGGCTATGCATATTCACCCAACCATCCCCAGCCCACAAACCAAACTCCACCACCTGCAGTACAAGGGGGATAGCAAACAAAGAGCCAGAAAAAGACTTTATGCTCTGTTCAAGATGAGACTTGAGGTCTCAAGACAAGATGAGGGCTGTGATTGCAAGAAGCTCACCTCATAGCAACGTACAGAAACATAAACTTCAGAGAAGCAGATCCTACAGGTGGTACTTGCTCTTATTTTGCAGTATTTTTGCTCTCTCTTTTTTCATTCCTTCTCCTCTTGTTTTATCCTCCTTCTATTCTCATCTCAACTCTTCCCTGGTCTCTCTCTTTTCTGCATTGTGCTTCTGAAGGTTGCTTTGAGGAGTAAATTCTGTCCTCCCTGCAGCTCTTGGGGGGAAACTTGTGGACAGAACATCATTAAATCCCTGCTGGATTGATATGGGGGAAGAGATCTAAGAGATAAACCCCTAAGGTAGCAATGATACACTTTGCATTTTAATAGTGATGCCTTTGTTATTATCACCCACAGTGAAGCCAACCGCATATATCAAGGAATCCTTTATACTTTAAAAAGTCCAGTTCTTCCAAGCTAAAAATGAGTGTATCTATCTGCTGCTTCTCTCCTGGGGGTTGCTGATCCATTCAAAAATCCAGCCCTTCTACTGAGAAGCTCTTTTCAGCAGGATAAGAGCCCCACAAAAACCTGAGAAAATTTGGCTTGGAACATAACCACCAATAGTTTTTTTTTTTTCTGTTTAACAGCCCTTCTTTCAGCTAGAGCTGAACACTCTCTGTTTAAGCCATTCTGCCACAAGGCCCCCTGGACTGTGGTTGCAGTTTCAGAATAAATAAACTAGTGAGACCTCTAGAAATTAAAATGCATTTACGAAAAAAAGCAATTAGCTGCTCTTGGGTATGTATTACCTCCACAAGCATAGGTCGTTATAATCAGCTCTGTGGGAAGCATTAGCACAGTTACAAATCAAAACGTTAAGAAAATGAAGGAGATTCTTAGAAGAAAGTTTTCATGGGTAAAATGAGTCTTCAAGGAAGCTTTTGTGATACAGGATGCAATCTGTGATGAAAATATTCAAGAGAGAAAAAGAGATGAAGCAAAACAGTTACCCTTACACTGCTGAATGTCCTGGAATCTATCCCTGGATCTTTCCTGCCTCTCTCTCTCTCTGTTGCTTTCCAAACATTCTCAGACCAGTGGGGTTTTTTTAGTTTTGGTTGAGAAATCAAGCTTGGGTTTCCTTCCAGTTGTGAGGGAAGAGTCCGCCATCTCCAGAGGATAATGGGATTTCTTAAGAAAGGGAAGGCAGTAATCCCATTAGCATGGAGGCTGGGGAGGCATTTCTCCACGGCGAAGATGCATGTCCTGTGAAGGGCAGTGGGGGAATGTCCCTTTGTGCTGAGTCTGACACAGTGCTGGCGCTTTTGTAGGGGAGCTGGACAGGAACACTGTTCTTGGTGCCTGGCTTGTCTTTCCATCTCTGGACTCTAGCTCTCGGCTGCACACTTTCCCCACCAGATCAGCATCCTTTCCTTGCACACATATGGGGCTGTGAAGCATCATTTTCAGAGGAAGGTTTAGCTGTCCCAGGTGGGGTCAGGTCAGGCTGGTGGCCAGCTGTTTGCTTTATTGACACTGAGGGTGACTTTTTAAATCCTCCCATTCTGGGAAACTACTATACCAAATGAAAGTGAACCTTTAAAATGTAGTGTCAGTGCAATGATTTAGAGGAGATAGCCTGAGATTCTTCTCTCACTGGTAAAGTTTCCCTTTTAAAATTCACTTCTTAATTTTCTGCAGAGTCTTTCACCCTGACACAGGCTCACCTCTTTTTATATCCTGCAGGTGTCTGTAGTGTAAGTGGAAAGGATATATGTGGAGAGAAAAATGAACGATGCACACAGTGAGAGATTATAAAAAATCTATGAGGGAGTTGGGAAAAGGAAGCACATGAAGTACCACTCCCATTAATGTAAAAAGAGCAGAACAAGATAATTAGAGTATCAGGTACTGAGACAAATTGGATATAAATGAGAAGAACCATTGAAACCTAGTCATCCTTGACCATCTAGCTCGGCCCTTTTTTAATTGTCTCTCACCAGAAAGCCCACCTGGCGGACTGCAATGACGGGAGCCACCAACTCTAGTGCCCTGCAATTTACAGGCAAGAAAGTCAGAAGCACTTGACTGATGACATCAAAGACATTGCAAAACACTTTCATAGAAGTCTCAAAGCCTCAGGAACACCACGTGTGCCACAGGAAGGAGGAAGGCATATAAGAGGCATTGCCAGTGGCATTGGTGCTGACACTAGAATGCAATTTTTAAGGTGAAAATGCCTACCTGAGCCTGGAAATGCATCATGCTATCTGTGTGTGCAGCCTCTTCTGCCTGGTAAGATCACAGACTCACAGAATCACAGAATTGTTAGGGTTGGAAGGGACTTCTGGAGATCATTTTGTCCAATCCACCTGCCAAGGCAGGGTCACCTTAAGCACAGGAACATGTCCAGGTGGGTTTGGAATGTCTCCAGAGAGGGACACTCCACACCCTCCCTGGGCAGCCTGTTCCAGTGCTCTGCCACCCTCAGTGTAAAGAAGTTCTTCCTCAGGTGGAGGTAAAACTTCTGGAATTCTATCTCATGGCCATTGCTCCTCATCCTGTCACTGGGAACCACCAAAAATAGTCCGGCACTGTTCTCTTGGCACCTGTCTTAGAGATATTTATATGTATCTGTTTGTTGGAGGTGGAGGGCTGGGGCAGATCCATTCTGATCCTAAACTTCTTAGACAATTCCAAACATTCAATAAGTTGCTAAGTAGCTCTAGAGGCAGCAGCGCACCTCACTTGTAGCCAGCATGAATCATCTGCTGGAAAGGAAGCGCATCCCATATAGCCAAATTTTCTACCCGAGGAAAGGAAATTTTCCCAAGCTTCTGCAGCCAGTTTTCTGAAGCAAGAAAATTAATCAAATACAATAGAAACAAAAAGGGATAATCACAGCATAATCAAGTGTCTTTTAAACCTGCTGTTGGGGACATCAACTAATCCAAGACACAAAAGCTAACATCATAAACCTCAATTTATACGGAAGACTACTGTCTCCCCTTCACACAACCCCTCTGACAACTCAGGATTTCTTGTTTGCCTTCATTCCTCTGGTTTAAGGATTATTCTAGGTTTTCACTCCTTGATAGTAACCTTTAAAAAAAAAATTCCCTCCAGGCAGACGTAAGATTAATGAAAACCCACGTTTTTGTACCAGAACTATCCTTCCACCTCCGTGACGTTTATGCCTCAAAAGAATTCAAAATGGCAATACCTTTTAATTTTTGCTTTGCTCAAATGTCACCATGTCTTACCATCCCTTCAGAAGCCTTCACTGCCCTGATCCTCCCCAAAACCTTTCCCTGTATCCCCATCAAGGTCAGTCCTCTCTAGACGAATGGGACCAATATCTGAGGTCTTATCAGGACTTGTATGAGGAAGGACTGTCTCCCTGTCTCTAAGGAAAATATCATGCATGATGCATCTTGTAACCTCCTTAGTCTCTTTCCACTTCCACCCTGCACTCTTGATGGTTTCTTAGGATTTCTCTTTGCACCCCAATGCCCCTATCCCTCCACCACATCTGGCTGATGGGCCACTAGTTTACAGAGAAGTCTCATCATTACTTCTGTCATGCATGTTTTGTACAATGGTATTTGCTGTAATTCCTGCCACGGCTGTTCCCAAGTTCATCTAAATTATTCCCGTGTAAGGATGTGTCCCGCTCCAGGATGGTTAATACTGTGCAATTTTGCATCATTCACAGAAGCCATCGAGCATATACCTTGGTCTTTGCTCTAAGAACACCATCCCAAGTGTTCAGCAGCATTAGCGTCAGGAGAGATGCAGGAGGGACACGACTTTGCTCTCAAACTCACTGCTCTTCCCTGCTTAGCTGTTCCTCTACCCACTTCTTTTTTCTTGTATTAATCTTCCTCTTCACTGCACACTCATGTACCATGCAAGATGCTTTCCTTAATTCTAGGTAGATTAGATCTGCTGCATATTTATATGCATATAGATATTTATATATATATATATGTAACGTTTTTTCATAGAAAGATGATGTTGTGCCAGTCCCACAAAATTAATTAATCAAAAACCCAGCAGTGTTAAGTTTTGTTCATGTTTTTGACTACTTATTAAAAATCTATTCAGAGAGCACATTAAGATGCCAGCACCATTGACCTCCCCAGTTTTTCAGGAGGATCTCTGCTTGCTGGTCCCCAAAGGATGTCTCAGCATGCCACGGGCCCTCTTGCTGTGAGACTGATGACCACTTTGTGCCCACTCTGCCAGCTGGTGTGGCAGCTCAGTGAGTGCCCTGTGTTACTGTGGGGTGCAGTATAGGGCCCTCCCAGGATTCCCTGCAGAAGTACAGAGCAGGGGGGTGCAAGCAAGCGGGAACCATGCCACAGCTTCTGGGGGAGATGAAGGGCAGCCCTTTTATCTCCATCACCACTAGTGACATCCCTCTAAATCTTCCCTTTTGGCCATGGTCAAGAAAACCTCCACAGAGTTAGAGTGGAGTACAGTGATTTTAATCCAGTGGAAATTCTTAGCATGTAGATAAAAGGGATGAAGCCACACACCTCCCTGCTCAGAGCCAGAAGAGAAGGTGCTGAGTTAAGTAAGTACCGTTGTCTTTTTGTTCACAAGAACTGCATGCAACTAAGAAGGGGCTTCTCTATGTCCCTGACTGATGTTCATTAATGCAGTATCAATTATCAGCACTAGTAATGTTAAAAATAATAATAAAAAAGTTTAAAAAAAATTAAACATACCATTTTGGGAAATGTTCTGCAAGTCTCTGTGATTACAGCGATTTCTCTTGCGTAAACGTAGATACAGAGAGTCTGTCCAGCCTCTGAAATAAATCGAGAAAATACAAACTGCTAAACTCATATGATAATGATGGAAATACAGGTCATATTAAAACTGAAGTATGTTCTTGTCTCTGAAAAACTCAGTATCCCAGTTATGTACATGCTACTATTTCACCATCTCTCATTTTTGTGGTCATAAATCTTTTTAATCTCAAACAGGGTGGCCTAAAGTAAAGCAATGATATCTTCTCAGAAACTATAAATCGATGAAGAGTATTTTTGACATTGTTCCATTCAGGAACAATGCTTTTATCCTGGTCTTTCAGATAAGGTGTTTAAAAACCTTTTTGTTATACATCGTTTATCAAAACAATTCTGTTGGTTGTTCACAAATTGACTTTTCAATTGGTTGTTAGGGAACGGTAAGTAAAAGAGAAGAAACATTGGCAAGGCAATTGTTTCCCAACATCATCAATCTTGGACAGATTAATCTGAAAACAGGTTATGCTTGACTGTTATTAGCTCTCTCCTTTATTTTGCACTGCTGAGAAAAATGAAAAAGCAGATGAAAAGAATAACAGCCCAAGGGTGATGAGAAGACCAAGCTCCCAGCCCCAAGTACACGGTCATTTCTATCTGGGCTGCAGTTGTTTGTTTGGGGTTCTTTTTCCTTCAGGCATGGAAGAGATTAAAAACTGAACACTGGACCAAGGCTTATCACTGACAACTTCAGGGGCAGTTCTAAGCTCTGACCACTTGTGAGCTTCGGTTTCTTTGGAGCCCAGACAAATGCTGTGTACTGAGTGGCTGGGCATTGTAATAGACTTTTAAAGGTCAGTTTTGCTATGGCTCTGATAGAGAAGGCTGCATAGATCTTTCCTGCTGGCATGTGAAGTAGTAAACTGCCTTAAAGCAGAGACTGTGTGAATGTAGCTGAGGCTGAGAGCCTGGATTTTGCACAGGGAGAAAAAGGGAAACAGGGAGTGCAAGTATATGGTGCAATAGGTATTTTTCCTGAGAAAAAATGTATTCTGCCAATTTTTAAATTCTGCTGGTAGAATGCCTCTTCAGGCTTGACCCATGCTTGGTTTGGCATTCAGCTGTATTCCTGACCTATCTTAGACACAAAAAATAAAAACTACCTGAAACTTAGTTCAGACCAGGCACTGGTTTATGATTGTATCCTACAGCTCTTGCAGGATTCAAAGGCCTCTTAATGCTGGCTAGAGAAATGATTAATAAAAGATTTTTTTTTTAACTTCACAGTTAGAATTGCAGGCATTTAAAGGTGTTTTGTGTTTGGACTTTATTTTCTTCCCTTCTGGCAGAGATTTACTTTTTTCCCATCTATCCCTGCTTCCTTCCCCATCCACATGAGCCAAACTAACACAGCAAATTAGGTCACAGACTCTTTCAAATTCTCCTTTTGCTATTTTCCCCTAAATGTGTTTAAAAAAAAAAAAAAGGTGTGGGAGGGGGAGAAGAAAGATTTCCCCCGGTAGGGAACACTATGAAAAAACCATTGGGATACCCTTTATTCTACTATTTCAGCACCAAAAAAGAAACATGAGGAAGAGAGGAAGATTTAAAAAAAAAAAAAAAAACATAAGAAAGGAGAAAGGCTGATTTTTGTTCATTTCTTTAATGCTCTCCTTCCCCTGAATTTTGAAAAAATGAGTTTATTTTTTATTTCTTTGGGGGTTTTCTCCTTCTAAATTACAGTTTGACTGGTTCTAAAACATACCCTGAGTTTCAGGAAGACTTGCTTATCTGTTTACAATATATTTTAAAAACCTTAGATCCAGTGTTCATCTTGGTTTTAGAAAGAGCAGATGCAGAGCTGAATAGTATTTTTCTCCTTCCTTTCAAGCACTGTTTCGTTTTTTTCTTGCTGTGCTCTGAAAGACCTTGCTATGACTTGGCCACCCCGTCTGTTGTCTTACCCGATGGTGGAATTCAGAAATCCAGTGATCTCTGAGAACTGGGGCCAGTCAAGCTCGTCACTGAAAGCCATGGGGAGATTAGCAAATGATTTCTGAAAGAGAAACTTTAAATCAGCATGGTTTCACCCTCACAGACATAAAATCCTCTTAGCAAATTTGAACACTTGTTAGCCAGAGTCTTAGCCAGACAGCAGCAATTGTAACTACAGCTAGTAGTGGTAATTATGTAGGCATATACTTAAAAAGTTGACTCTTGTAAGACAAGCATACGAAGAGATGGAGCAAGGAAAAGCAGAGGAGGTATCTGAATGGCAGCTCCTGGCACCCTTTTTTTCTGAAAGAGTCCAAAACTCCTCTTGATGTGAGCATGTACTGCAGGTGCAGACCACCAAGGCAGCAGCTGATTGCTCCAGCATTCGTCCTGCCCAAAGGTGGGTCAGCCTTGGGCACAGGAAGAGATGACAGCGTGATGTCCCCAGAGAATATGGCAAAGACATAATGTCAAATTCTCTCAAAGCTCCCCTGTCTTCTACAGCAGGATGAGCTGGGAACATTCAATCCCCTGAAAACCTCTGCCTGGTCCTCACTGTAAATTTTGGGGATGGCACTACAGTAACAGAGTCAGAAAGGCCTCTGAGCATGGCAGGGAGCAGAGAGAAAAGCACATAATCTGACATAACCTTCCTGTGCAAATTACATGCATGCTTTACCCTTCTCTGTTTTGCTGATATTAGTCCCTAACGCTTTTTTTAAAGTGATTGCCCCTGTGAAAGCCTCTCTACAGATGCAAGCCATGTTGCACATTCAAAACACAGTGCCCTGTCCTTTTCTACTTTGTTTTCTGAATGTCCCAAAAATCATGGAAGGTTAGGAAAATAGCCTTGATAAATTGTGCCACCTCAGAAGGACAAGAACATGGAGTAGATTTCCAGCTTCTCCTAGTCTGGAGTACGCTTGCAAAGACAAACGTATAAATCCAGTGTGCTCATAAAAAGGAAAAACTGCTGATGAAAAAGGTAATAACCAAAAGAAGGTCAAAACATAAAATCAGAGAACTTACAGGCTGGTTTAATCCACATAATTTATTAGCTTCATTTTCTCTCCAAGCAATTGTGAGGTTTCCTTAAGATCTCACTGCTATAAACAACAAGCGGGTGGGCAATTCTTTATCCAGGAGGGTCAGAGTAACTGAGGAGCTAGAGCAAAGCTAAATTTTGTGCTCCACACCAAGTTCTAATTCCCAGAAAATTATTGTTTAGGTGAATGAGAGCTATACTTGATTATATGGGTTGAGTATATGTCTAAGGGTTTTGACTGTAAGAGGATGGAGGGAGATACAGGGAAAGGGGAGGAAAAGCAAGTAAAGGGGGGGTTGTGAGGGGAAGAAATCCTGAAGTCACGCTCTGAGCAGTCTAATGCACAGCAGATGCCAGTTTAAAGCATGTAACTGCACATTTGACCCACTTACAGTAGATCTGCATTAGTTACCAAGGTGAAAATGGGTCTGTCTTAATTATCTTTGTTTGTTCTCTCTTTCTCTCTCTCCCATACATATATGTGTCCTTGTGTGTATGTGTACATACGTATACATAAAAAAAAAATCATTTTTTTAGGGCTGGAGGGAACCTTCTTCAAATCTGTTAGTTTTGAGTGCAAACAAGCACTTAATCCAAGGGCATAGCTATGAGCAGAAGTGGAGGGATACAGCATGGCTTGGCCATTTGCAGTATTTCCCTTCTTGTAGGTTTGCATTAAAGGTGACAGAAGCAGCCACTTAGCAGGGAAAAAACTCTGTAGATATGATCTCTTATGAGTCACACATATATAAGAGTATAAAGAAAGACAAAAATTATTTAATACTTTTAAAACAAATTGTTTTATGACCAGTTCTCTCATTATTTCCCACTGGCACTCCAAAACAGTATCTGCATTGGACAAGTCCCAGTAACTTTTAACTGTTTGGGTTTTTTTCCCCTGCAAACTTGGCTTAAATATGAATTTGCCAGAACCTAATTGAGTTGCAAATTGATTTGAAGAGGAACAGTTGAGCCCAAAATTATAGCTGCATTTGAAAACTGTATATACATTTATCATTGAAATTGTTCCAACAAAGCACTTAAGGGCCAGGCTTTTGAAGATATTTCAGGTCCAAAGGGTGAAGATGAGTAGTTAATGGGAAATTCAGAGGAATGCTGAACCTTAAACTCTGCATGGATGTAGTTTGGAAAGTGCAGCCAAACAGACTGCGCGTTGCTTAGTCTCAGATGCAAATGTGTCCCACACTAGAGGTGAAATTGTGTTGACTTTTAGCATAAAACTCTCTTGAGCACAGCCTTGTTTAAATACCATTCTCTAGACTATTCTGGCTGAGAAACCTACTTCAGCCCACGTGCCAGATTTTAGCAGGGAATCAGTAGAAAATTATTCCAGCTTAGCTTCAAATGCCATATTTTAGCCTCAAATGCTTTAGATGGGTCTCATTTCAACGAATGTCCTCCTCTCCTAGATGTGTCCTACCTTGAAGCAGGGAGCAGCCAAAGCCATGGGTGATGTTAAATGCACACATGCCAAGCTGTGCTTAAATGGAAGAAGGTTCAGGGCTGCTACAGCAAGAGATTTCCAAAATCAGAATACAAAAGGGCACTGGAAACCTAACACTCAGACAAGCCTTTAGAAATGTCAGTCCTGGAAATCCTGAAATCACTGATGTATACCTTAATTTGAAGGAAAACTGGGTATTTCTTTTTATAATGACTTTAGTGCGGTTCAAATCCTGGTGAGAGTATTAAGTACCACAGACAACTTTCTTATTCTGTAAGTATACAAATAAGCAAACATTACAGCTCTTGAGAAAAGCACAGCCTATCATTTTTAAAAGCACGAACTGCGTTTCTGCTCTGTAAAGCTGCAAGGGACAGAGGTTCAAAACTAGCAAAACTATTACCTTGTTTCCCACAAAATGCAATATCTTAGTCATCACAGTACTAGCTAGGAACACAATACTGCCTGCATTTCACTGGATTTAGAGGAATGTTAGATAATGTTTTAAACAAGAATTTCACACATCAAACTCCTGGTTTTTTCTAGTGGTGCAAAA
>WEIT01034961.1:41022-128190 GCA_013389985.1 Dryoscopus gambensis
AGAAGTCAGTGGGATAAGTGTTTTGGACATCCTGAATTCATATTTAAAGAAATGATGAATTCTCCTAATAGGAAATAAATAATATAAAACAGTTACCTTAATGATATCTGGGAATCCCTTGAGTTTTTGGGCAATTAGGTATTTACTGGACTATGGATAAATGTAGGATTTATTTTTCTCTCCAATCAGCAACAGAATAGAGATCCAACAGTTTTAAAATGCATCTTTCTAGAAAGGGTATTATTTCCATCATATTTATATAGTGCTTTTACCTCAAAATAAAAATGTCTCTAAAATGAGATATAAAAGTTGTTTCTACTCCAGACATATAACAGAAAAATGCTGTAATTAGTAGCTATTTGGAAGTCAATTGTAAGCAGATGGACAGAGCAGCAGGAGAACAATATCCATCGCTAGACATACCAGTGTTTTCAACATTAGCTTTCTGCAAAAACCATTTACCCCCAAAAAATCCCCTAGTATTTCTTCTGCTTTGCTAAACCCTACGAAGTGCATGTCTACTGCATTACACTTCATTTTTAGTGTCCAAATTTCCAGGTTAAAGGGATGAACATTCAGCTCGATTCTTGCTGAAACTTTTAAAAGCAAAGTCTGGCAAACCCAAGCTAGTGATAACCAGAAAGCCAAAATAAAGTTGACTCAACCCCTTCTTACAGATGTGTAATTCTTTTTGTGTAATGTACCTGTGGCTTCCCCTACATAGGAAAGAGTGGTGGGTTTTTTTGTTGTTTTCTTTGTTTGTTTGTTTGTTTCAACTGGAGAGATAGCATGCCTCAGCTGCAGTTTTCAAAGGTGTGTCCACCTCACAATGGCTATTTTCCACACCTGGTAATGTCTCCATATGCTCTTTGTGGGAAGAACATACTCTGAGAGGGATGCTAACTGTATATGTGAGTGGCTCCCAGGTGACGGCTTTGGAAATAGCACTGGAAAACAAGAGTGCCCCCTCTGATATAGAGCCTGCCTAGAGGACTTGGTATGGGAAAAGTGAGTGATGCAACTTAACACATCCTATACAGTATATAAAAAAAGCATGTCCTCCTGCACTAGATTACACTGGGGGTCATGATCCTTTCAGGGCAAAGCTAGGAGGGCAGTAAGTTCCTAATTAGACCAGGAAATCCAAAATCCAATGCATAACATCTTCCCAACAATGCTCTTCAAGTCAATGGCATGGACATACAAATTCCAAAGCTGTTCAGCCCAAATACCCATCTTGTCACCCCTGTGTTGAATATTCAGCTACTCAGACAACATTCTGAGTGATTTCTCATTCACATTCTTTTTCTTCCCTTACTCTTCATAACCTCTCCTTTGCATGGTAGACTATGTGCAGCAAAATCAGGGAAAACAACCATTCTGCAGAGCCTCTTAATGAAATACTCAGCATCTCTCCCAAAAAATTATTTCCGCACCTAATTAGCTTTAAAACTGCAATTAACAGCTGCCACTGATGTGGTGCTGATTAGCAGATAGGCCTACAGCATTGTTATCAAGTGTAAATTTTACTTTACACTTGTATATGTAAACATGTAAAAGGATAAATATAAATAAGAAATACGTGAAATATAGCAAGCATATAAAGTGGATATGTAAAAATATAGAAAAACATTAAAGTAATAAAATAATACACTGAATAAACCTGAATTAACGGGCACTCAACATTTTTCCTGTACGCATTATGAAAATTTGGACAGGGTAGGAGCAAGGAAGCTCCTTGGAGCTTGGAATTGAATTTGGAATTGAATGCAGAGGTTTCAGATTCTATTGAAATGGAAATTAAAGCTTTGAACTTACTCTAGTATTGACAGTGGATAAAACCATTTAACAAACTAATATTTTTATGTATCTTATCAAAGAAATTTTGACAGAATCAAAGCAAAG
Organism: Dryoscopus gambensis; assembly: GCA_013389985.1. Lineage (NCBI taxonomy): Eukaryota > Metazoa > Chordata > Aves > Passeriformes > Malaconotidae > Dryoscopus > Dryoscopus gambensis. The sequence continues at coordinate 42,928 of WEIT01034961.1, forward strand.
TGTTTTGAGTTAGACAGCACAAGGGAGTAGCATGAACACAAGGCTGATGCTTTATCCTCTCCTCTCCAAGGCCTAACTTCAAATTCTTGCTGTGGTCCCAGATTAAAGATGTTTTCTGTAAGATTAGGACATAGACTCTCTGCACTCTCTCTGATCACAGAACCATCCCCGGATATGCTTAAAAATTCTCCTTTAGGGAAGCCTTGCACTGAAAAAATCATTGAAGCCAGTTAATTTGTTAATTAAGCCTAGAGATGAGGGATATTTGCCAGCGGCATTTAATACAACACAAAAGACAACAGTATTGCACCCTCACAACCCCAAGGGAGCTAAATTGCTGCTACTGACATTCTCCACAGAGAAAGCAAGACATAGAGGACAAGCAAGAGGCAGAGCCAGTGATAAAGTCTGAATTAGTTCAGAAATGGTTTTGCTAGGACTTTCGTGCTCAGGTGACAACTTTCTCACTCATGGTGAGCTCCAAATTAAATAACTTTTTACTTTTGCTAGTTTCATCACGGATAATAGTTTTCATACAACTGTGCTCTCTATATGCCTGCATTAATATTTAACTGATGTATTTTTGCCAGGTTGGTACGAAAGCTTGCAAATAGTCCTAGGAAAAAACATGTTCTTTCCTATCCCAAACCTCACATATATTTTTTGGGCCTTACACAGAGAGCACCAGTTGCCTTCCCATGCAAGCTGCTCTACACTCATCGGGCAATAACAGAGAGCTTCCAAAACTCACTTTTGTAATCTGCACTCCAGCCCCCCACCTTAGAAGCTTGTGCCTTGGCATGCTATTACCAGACCTTGACCCACCCAGCTGGTGGACCAGCAAGCTTCAAGCAAGAGAAATTCTTTCTAAATCTTCATTACAGTGATAATAAAATGCTGACACAGTCTAAAACTGGTCTTGCATACATGGCTTTACTATCATTGTTACTGCCAGAATCATCATCTCCATCAGTATTAAGATCATCTTTATTAGATGAGATAATCTCAATTATCATTAGTGCTAATTTATTATGTTCCTCATCAGCTCTGTCATCAGTGTCATTTATCTAATTGTTGCTCATAAGCATTTAGCAAAGAAAAACAACAGCTAATCTGCAACATTTAAATCAGGTCTGGGAGCGAAAGTGGAAAAAACCCATGAAACTCTCAGACCTCCCACAGCACCGCAACTACTGACATTCTGGAAAAAGAATTGTTCTCCAAAAATGTCCGTAACCTTATTCCACAGACGCCAGCGGAGGAGTAGCAGGTTTTCACCAGGAAAGGTGGGCCACGATGATCTATCTTCTCACCCACTGTGTGACAGACCCTTGTGCAGAGAAGGACAAGGCACAGTCCTCCCCGGCTGGGGAGTGACAACGTTTCAGGATAGGCAACAAGAGTGAAGGTTAGGAGCATACCTGCGCATTTATCTCCACCCCCTAATTGCAGTTTGCTGCAATGATCTTTTCCTGTCAATTATTTCATTACATGCCAGTGACCTGCACCAGGCTCAGTACAGTTCACAGTCAGGTGCATTTTGTTGCCTGAAAATAGGAAGTGCTGGGATACCACCCAGGGATGGACATCAGTGTGGCAGTGACATTTTATGGTCACAGGAACTGTTCCCTTAAGGACAAGTCTATTATAAATACTTGGATGACCCTCAAACATCTGCGGATGCATTTGTTCAACAATCCTCAAAACCTGAACACTGGAGTTATGAGACCTATTTCACATATGCCACAGGATGAGGGAAAACATGTCATTTCAAAACCAGATTCCTCAAGCAGAAGTTCCTTCACTGTCAGCAGGGTCACTTCTGCAAACACTCTCACAGCAAGGAGCCATCCCAACCAGCCTGCTAATGGCACATCTGATCCCACAGACAGCACGGGTCTCCTTGAGCCGCAGGCACGTGCGTGGAAAGCCAGATGTCCTGGTTTGTGTCTCTGGCACAGCACTGGGACACTGCAGCCAAACTCTTCCCTGACCCAATTGCACAGATGTTGGAGGAGTGGCAGTAGCACAGGGCTGTACTTTTTTGTCTTCATACGAGAAGATGCAGGAGGGGACTGATACATGTGAGACCATAAGTACAAATTCCAGTGCAAAGAAGCATTTTGCACTTGTTTCCCCTTGGCAACCTGCAGCACAGCGGAGAAAGCAAATGGCAATCAGTGGCTTTGGCAACCTGAATGTGGTTCCTCACCGCTGACATCTGCGTGACGGTCATCCACTCAGGAGGGATGTGGAAGTGAGCGCCGGCCGAGTCTCCCAAGAGCACGACCCCTTTCGAGTCTGCACCTGATGGATGCATTTTGTTAGTCACATGGGCAGATAGAGCAAACTGAAACTGAGCTTGGAGAGTGCTTAAAGAGGAACAGCAGTGGCAGCTGATGGAGTCACAGGGTGACTGATTACACCACTCTTCACATGGCTTAAATGTTCAGACACTGCAATAGGATTTTCACTCCATCTGCAGCAAAAACCATCTAACAGGCATATGCCAACAACCCTAGAGAAACAACTGGGGACTGGGCATGAAAAACAGGGGGAGGTCTTGCTAATCGGAAAAGAATCCTGGTTGTATTCAGATGATGTGTTATTTCAGCAGAGGTTCTGCTGTGCAGACAGTGTTTATTTTTACTATCCATAGATTATGCATTAAAAAGTACTTAAACATTTAGGGAAATCGGATTACTCAGAAAATTGCTCAAAGCTCCTTATAACGGAACTGGGTGGTTGATGTGCTACTCATATGAGTATTTCTGCTAGAACAATCTGTCTGGTTTATAATTAATGTCGCTTAACATTTGTAGATTGCCTTTCATCTAAAAATGCTGAGGAGTCTTGCCAGGCAATGGTTCATCCTCAGGATACTGATTTCAGTGTAAGGTGAGGTGAGTGGCAGCTGCAGCCATGGCTGGCTTGTGAGGTTCTTATTTGTGCAATGTGGACACACAGGTGCCCACCCACATTGTGTCAGGGAGATCAGCTGATGCCATCACTTCACCCCTTTAAGGCCTTCTCTGGAAAAAAGGTATGTATTTACGGCAAAAGGTAAAATTTGACAAATGCAGATGTTAAACTGCTTCCCTAAATCCCAAGGCCATTACTCTGGGCTAGTCTTCAAGCACCAGAGAAGATGCAGAGGTGACATCTCTGTTTGCTGCTGTCCCTCATCTGTGTATTCAACTTCATTATTGAGCTGACTTTTAACGGGAAGTTACCAACAGCCTGTGTTTTTCAAGTTTCATCTTTGCCCATCCTGAAGATTAAAAAAACCCAGTAATTTTGCCTTTCTCATGATGTTGTAAAGCCTATTGTATTTCCCTTGCCTTGTGAATGACTGTGCAAATATTGAAGTATTTGTAAAATTAATACATAAGACACATGGTTTCTTGCATTGACTCTAATGATTTACCTTTGCAGAATTTCTCCTCATAGGGAATTCCATCTTTTGGATCCACACCCTATCAGAGAAGAGAAGGGGCAGATAATAATATCTATCTAGCACCTGAAGAATGGCAGAGCAAAACAGAGGCTGAGAATTTAGTTATTCTTGAATGTTTGCCTGCAGGAGGCACTGCATCACAGTAACGATGTTTTCCACTACATTATTTTAATAAGTATATGTATATTTAAATTAATCATATAAGCTATAATTTAAATAATCATAAGCATCAATAAATAAACTGTTAGTATCAGCTAATAAAACCAGAATAAATAAAAAAGAAACATTTGTAGACTAAATCAAAGACTAGAGAGGACAAAAGAGAAGCAGAAATCAGGAAGGTGCAACTTCATTTACTTACCCATATGCCATTGCAGTTAGAGTCACTTTTTGCATCCCAGTTATCAGGACTGAAACAGAGACAAAAAAGGGTAAACAATGTCACCAAAAAAATCAGGAAATAAGATCCCTAGTGCCATTTTTCACTAAGAATAAAAAGGAATTAGAAATTCCTTTCTGCATGGAAGGGTGGGGTTTTTCCCCCTTTGGATCTAGGAGAGGCACTTTCCCCCAGCAAAATGCAAATGCAAAATGCAATATTAACTTAAAGTTAATACTGAAGATGCTGAATCAAACTTATCCTTTTAGTCAGTGGCATGGTTTCCCTCCCCACCTCTGGTCTGTCTGACCAATTTTAGCTGCAGATGCTTCAGAAATAGGAAAGAAATGTGTGTACCATCCCTGCAAATGAGCCCCATTCCTGGTCTTGATCATCCCCTTTTGTCTCCCTCATAGTGAAATCAAGCAACAAGCAGTGATATGTGCTGTCTAGGAGTATAGTCAAAACAAAATCTGGAGCTCATTCTTCTCAAAGCCACAATTATAAGGAATTCTTTAAAACGAAAATCCTTACCGCCTGCCAGGGTACACAGTGGTGTTTTTGTCATCGCAGTCTCTGCCTCGCCAGTGATAGCCCCTCAATGTCTAAAGGTCAGAGAGAAACACGCAGATAGGACAGTCATTATTACTCTTGCACTTTTAATTTAAAGTATCTAAAATGAGAATCTAACTCAAGGTGTAGGAATAAAACCCAGTAAACAGGTTGTATTCCAGAGTCCCTTTGCTAAGCTTTAATAAGTGACACCTAGCATGCTTTGGTGCAGAAATAAGACAAGTTGGCAATTTGTTTTTTCTTTTAATATGACTTTACTTCACCTCTTTTTAATTCAGTAAACAAACCACTCAGCAGCAGAGCAATTTGCTTCTGCAGGGAGCACAGCTTTATGTGTGCATCTCCCCAGGTGGCATACATGAATGATTGCTTTTTCATCCAGGAAGAAACCTGACATTTTATGACAAAAAACCCTCCATTCACTTTATTCCTATACCTATTTTCACATGAATGGATAAGGCTTTGCAGAAAGTAGGAGGAATCCCAGAGACATCCTCATTATCAAGGGATTACTGTACCAAAGGAAAGGCTTTGCTTACTGGGAAAGTACTAAATTTATCTCCATCAAAATCTTCAAAAGGCAGTTTATTTCTTAGAACACTGTAAAAAACAAAAACCATAGTGTTAACATACAGAAGGGAATCTATTCAGAAAGTAAAAAACACAGTGAAGTGTACAGAATAGATAATAACTGGCGTGATATTCACTGCTCCATATTCAGCAAAGTGATCCTGCCCAAAAGAGCAAATTCTGTATTTCACTATCTGCTGACTGAGCTCTGGAGGTGAGGCTGATGGACTCCTGTATGGCTTCAATGTCAAACTTGCAGTCTCTAAAACAAACTAGGACATCAAATCTGTGGTAAGAGTTATTTTTGTAGATTTTTTTTTTGTAGCTACAGAAAGAGGAAAGTAAAAAACCAAAGATGGTCAGAGAGAGAGAGTGCATGAGGGAGAGATCAGAAGAGTTGAGTTGAACACATGCAATCCAATATATAATATACAATTTCATTCCCACTTCCACTGTCTGAACTCGCAGGGCTCAAACTCAGCTTATGCGTCCTGACTAACATTTCAAAAGATAGTTGCAAGATTTTTCATATCGATCAACCCACTCCCAATAAACTCCTGATATTTGCAGTTGCAATTAAATGAGCAGAAGTAGGTGAGCAAGTTAGTCTTGGCAGTTGAGTCAGTCAAATATACAGCTGATAATCCTGATTTATTCTCAGACCTGCTTGAGTATTCCTCCAAGTCATTGGAGTACATTGACAAATATGCATTACGAGTAATAGCCCAGCTCATGTCCTTGGCCTTTCTCAGAAACTGACTCAAAGTCAGCACTGTCATGAGTTGTTTTTCCTGGATGCCATCCACCTGACTTTCTTAAACACCTCGGGATTGTTCTATACTTCACAACTGATATTAAATTCAGGTTCCTCACAGAGTTATGCAGATGTTGGTGGCTTTCCTGTGCTGAGCCACAGGCACCGCAACTGGGTGAACAAATGAAATGGAGAAGTTTCTTGGGCTCAGAAAATCTCAGGAGAAAGGTGGCTTCCCCTTGGGGATGTCACATCTGTGAGTGTGTCACATATTTGACCTCTGGGACGTGCTAAAATTAAGCAAATGTTTTAAGCACTAAAAAACCCACAAGGATCCCTGTGAGGAACCTTACTTACCTGAACTCTGTGCACACTCCCTCTGTACTACCTACACAGTAGTTTTATAAAGGAAACCAACATAAGTAAAGTATGGGAAGCTCTGCTAGCTAAGGATGATGTTTGAATGAAGCAAAGGTACCATGTTCTGTTTCTGGTTAAGGACTGAAAATTTATACATACTATTTAATCTTCTCACACACGTTAGCCAGAAGAGGAAATGCACATACACTTGAGAACCCCATGAAGCTTTTCTGGAGAGGAAGAAAAATAAAAGTAGATGGATGCATTAGTTCACTGAGGTGGTGTAGCTTGGTATATTCAGTGTCAGTAAATTACAGAGCTAAACCGTGTATTTTCTGCTTAGAAACATCCAAAAACTCCAATGATGCCAATAAGGTTGCTGCATGCCAGAGAACTTAGGCCTGACACAGCAGTCAAGGATTAAACCTGACCACTTTACAAACCAAATATTCTTGCTTTCAAAGACCTGTAAAACTCAAAATAGTAAGGGAAAAAAGTTCCAGTGAAACTGTCTTCTCTCATGTAACCAATTTTTTTTTCATTCTTTGTAAAAAATACTGTTCTCATCTTTGATAAACATGGTGGCACCTGACACAGTGCAAAACACTGTGAGCCATGTGTCTGGTTTCTACATGCCAAAGGCCAGGAACAACTCCAAGAAGAGAAGAAATGGGAGGATCCAGACCGTGCATAGAATACCCTTGATTTTTTTAAATGAGATTTTTACCCGGAAATACAGATTTTATCTTGGCCAAACCTGTAAGATGTAAAAGACAGCTGCTGCTAGAAAAACTATTTCAACATTAGTAGCCCACAGTCAGGGGCCAATCCAGTTGATGTTCCAGGTAGCCAGGAAGCAGGTCTTGAGAGACCTTCCTAATGAATTGTGCTGCACTGGCAATTAATCCCACAAACATGCTGCTCATGTGGCTTCACTGTAAATCCAGTTGGTCCTGAAACACTGAGGGTGCTCAAGTGGTCTCTAACTGCAGAGGGCTAACTGGTGCACAGCCTCATTAGCTGTACTCACAGCAGCTACATTTAGCATGTAAATATGGAGCAGAGGAGCAGATGGGCATACTCATAACTTTATGCAAAGAAGAGTAATTGTTTGTACAGACATGGCACTTAAGAGCTCTGTCCTTGGACCAGCTGCCTTGTGTTACATACTTTATATACACAAAAAAAAAAGAGTAAGGCAGTCCTAAACCTAATGATATTACAACCCATGCCCAACGTGAAACAGAAGGTAAAGGTTGGATACAGCTCAGGAGAGGCCAATGGAAGGTTATCACACACCATGTGGGTTCATAACCCCAGTGTATAAAGCTCTGAGTGACAAAGGAGAACTTTGAGGCAGCACAGCAGGGCAGTGAGGCTAAGGAGCACAGTGCATTGCCTTGCAGCTCCAGGGAAGGTGTTTGCCTGGACAGGTATCAAGGGGCGACGGAGATAAGGGTCTCATGCTGCCCAGAGCAGGAGGTCAGGCACAACAATGTGCCACAGCCAGGATCTCAGTGTGGAGAGGAGGACTGGGGTGGTGGAGAGGAGACAGAGCCCATAGGTCATAGCCAACATTTGTGCTGGCGGCTGACGTGACCAAGCAGTAAGATGAAGATGAAAAAGAGTGGTATCTTTTTCAGGTACCACTGAAACAGAGGAGGAGAGATCTGCAGTGGAGGTGGAGCTGTAACAGTGCACTTTCTGATGGACGCAAAAGTGAAATCAAGGAGGAAAGATAAAGGAACATCAGGGAGAGAAGAAACCTGAAAAAAAGCCACAAATTAACTTTCTTCAGATCTGTCCAACACACTCAAATGACGACGCTTTAGCCACACTGGCTTGGAGGGGGAGGAGGTACTGGTGGAGTGAAAGGAGAAACCAGAACACAGCCACAGAAGTGGAGAGAAATAGCCAAAAGCAGCCAGGGAGTGGGGCCTTTCTTTGAGGCTGAAAGGCCAACCTGGCCCTACTGCTGCACCTCCAGTTTCCCTGTGCTCTTCCCCATCCCTCTGCACCTCTGTATTCAAGCTATTGGCTGCCTTGGGGCTGTATCCTGCAGCATGGATGGGACACAGGCCCCCTTTTTGCTCTGTATATATGGTCAGGTGGGAAGAGAGTGTGAGAGGTGCACAGACAGGATGTCAGCTTTTCTCAAAGAGATTTGCAAACCTATGTACACTTCCTGGAAAGAGGAAAGAAATCGCTTCCCCCCTCTGCCCCTTCATGTAGGACTAATCCTGCCAACAGAAGCACCAGAGGCTCTTTAAGCCTTCCATCAGGCTAAGATTTGCAGGGTCTTCATCTGAGCTGTCAGCTTTTCACTTCAGCCTAAGTCACAGTATGCAAAGCCTTTGAAGTTAAGGCACCTGGAGCCAAAACCGCATCAGAAAGACAAACTACAGGGCTTGCAAAAAATAAATACATAAATAAAACCTCCTTTTATTCTGCTCACAGACTGCGCTAAAAGCTTACCCTTTGCTGTAAGCAGAATAAAATCTTTCCTGCCTTTTTCTCAGCTAGTCCTTTGAAAATTATTGCTGACTGGATCTCCGTTGGTCTCAAAGGAAGATTATTCTGCAGTCCCAAAGACTGCCTAACTTTGGTGGGAATGGCTGCATGATGATGACCTGGCAGGGGTGTGGGTGTTGCAGAGGATCAGCTGCAGCAGCATTCCAAAGCCTAGCAGCCTCTGGCTCCCCAGCCTGTGTACTCCTGCAGCAGGTGGGACAGTGAGATCTGCACGTGCTGCTTTAGCTCTGCCTGGGGTTCTGCAGGAGAGCTGCTCATCTGCTCTTTGAGGGTGTCTTGGGCTACTCTCAAAAGGCAAGGAATACAGGTATAAAAAACAGGGAATTTTTGTGCGAGCAGGCACTTCTGTGTCCTTCCCAGCAGAGACAGGCTACGATTGCAGCATGAGTTGTTGTGAGAAGATGGACTACTTGTCCCTGTATAACACGAGTCGGGGGGCGGGAGATCAGCTTATGCCCTCCTCGGCCTGTCAATTCCCTTTGGGCTCCCTCCATGGCTTCCCACTTGTCCCACTGCCAGGCTGTGACTTGCAGGGACCTCGTAGACATGACAGGATTGTACAAATGATGCCTGCTCTCATTAAATGTTACAGCCAGAAGTCTAATCACCATTCTTTCATTGCTATTGCTATTGCTCAGTATCTTCTCCACCCACAAGAAAAGTTAATGCTAGAGGTGCTCACAGTGATTGATAACGTTAATATCCTATTCATTGCCTGTTAACATTCCCTAATGACATTTCTGTAATTATTTTAATTGGTTTTGCTAAAAAGAATAACAATGAGCCCCTAATGCTTGTTGGTGTTTGGTTTAAGACAGTGGCTTACAGATGGCTCACTCCTTTTAATGAATGGAGACATTTATTAGAATTTTTTGGAGCTGCAGTCGCTTTCACCACATCTCTCTATCTGGTGAATACTTTTTCCCAAACTCACAACGATCCTAAGAAATTCCAAGTAAATGTGAAATCCTGGGATCCAGATGGATCTCCCATTCTCATTACAACAGCCATAATCACATTTCCTTCTTTATGCACAGTCACACACAGCTGCCAAGCCAAGATGGGGACAGTTAACCTGCAAGAACTTCAGAAGGCTTTCCCCAAACATGCAATGGAGCAAAAGCAACGAAAAGAGCAGATATGGGAAGAAAGAACAGATCTAATTAGACGTTTTGGTCTAGCATGAGCCAGAGCATGAAAGAGGCAAGGTGAACGTTTTTCTCTCTTCACTGACGTGGATGCAGGGATGTCCTACCACAGATGGGGTGTTTCTGGATCCTCACCCACACATTCAGCCAGGTAATCTTCTCCCTAAGCAGTGTGAGCACCTCAGCTCTCACTGACCTGCATCTGCCTGTGCAGGTAACACACCATGATTTGGCAGCCTTGAGACTGGGCAGGTGATTTCCTTACTATTTCATCATATGCTGCTGCTCTGGGATACACGGCTTATGCAAGTATGATTCACACTGTGCTCCCTCCTAGAGATTCTCCCTTGTGTTTCTCACTGCGTTGTTTTTCTGGATCTGATAATAACTTCAGTCTGGGTGAATGGGAAATTGCAAGCTGAAGTAATGCCTCTAGAAATGTTTCTATTTTCACCTTTCCAGGTTGAAAATAAGTTTCAGCCAGGGTCATTACAGGAAGCACCCTAGGAATAACTGCAGGAGAGGCCCAAGCAAGCATATGACACATGTTTTAATTTGAGCTGACCTTGAGTTGTGCAGGAGGTTTGGAAATACACTGAAACACTGTGACCTTTCTGCTTCCAGTCTGCTTGTCCTTCCTGCTGGTAGATGGGCAGCTAGGAGCAGGAAGGGGCCAAGGACCAATGGAAATTGAGAGAGGTATTGGGGCATTGAGCAGCTTTGAGGATACGGAGAATAGAGGCAAAATAGGAGAGCCTGTTGCACCCAGCAAATGATGCCAACCATGCCACCCACCCCAGGAGAGCCTGCAAGGATGTGGCACACACAGCCCAAGAAAGTGGGATGCGGCTGGCCAAGTGGGGAGCTCAGCCCAATATGCCAAGGGTACAAGCACGTGCAAGGAAGCAAAGGAATTGTGTCCCAAGGAGCAGCCTCCCCGCTCTGGTCCTTCTCCAGCCCCGTGCCTGCACCCGGTCTCCAGCTCATAGAGAGGACTTGCTTGACTCAGAGCATCTCGTTACAGGTGTTAACATGCGGACTTGCTCCAGGGAAAGAGGAATAAAAAATTTCACGTAATTTGAGTGGACATTTCAGGCCATCAGCAGCACAGCACCGAATAGGAAGGAAAATGAATAAGAGATCCTGCTGGTTGCTGTTCTGCGGGAGCCGAGACCCGTCTCTCCAGCACTTTGTTTATTTCCCTGGCTTGGCAATTTGGCAATTGCCCAAAGGCTAATTAGGCACCTCAGTTTTCACTTTTGTGAGCAGCATCACAGTAAGGATTCAGGAACAAGCATTATCAATAATTTCTTCACAAACAGTTAAAGCACTTCCTCTGCATTAAGTGCCCGAAGACAACTGGAAGTGAACTCTAGGGCTAAACTGACTCACCTAAGTGAACCTAGCAGAATAAAAGCTGCTCCTCCCTTCTCTGCTACCCTTCAGAGATCCTCTACAAATCTGAAAACTGTTGGAGGCAGAAAGATTTCAAATCCCAGTTTTCGAATTTTAGAGAGAAAGGCAGCATCTCACAAATACAGGAAAAATATGCAGAATTTGCATTCAGGGCATTGCTTGAGTTTCGGACAGCCCCAAAGCACAGTTGCTCTGTTCTGAGGCAGTGGGCCAGTTCATGAGGCACCCACTTACACTCAGCTACAAGGTAGCTGCATTTTTTTTGTTGTTTTTTTTTAATGCTCTCCCCATACTTCCATACTTTTTCTCTATTTCTCCCTCTCCTTCTTCCAGTGTCACCTGATAGAGCAGATCCTGTATCAAGTAGGAGTGAGTCAGAATTCAATTCAGTGCTGATCAGGAGGATTCACAGTCAGACAAAACAAACAAGGACTCACTCCTGATAAAATGCCAGTACAGCGTAAAACACCCTAATGCCATCAATTTCTTACCAGGTCCTTGGAAGTCTTCATAATTCTTTTTGCTTTTCTTATTGCAGTACTCAGTCCCACCTAGGAGAGCAAGAACAAAATGAAAAACAACCAGATCAGCCTCACAGTATCTTACCAACTTTTCTCCCCATTTCCTACCACTTTTTTTCTATTTTAATATCAGTCACAGCACAGACATGATGTATGACTCCACAAACTCCTCATCAGTTACTTTTTATTGGACTAACAATCAATTATCCAGTCACCTTCTATGAAACTCCAGTTGCAAGAGTTCATTTATTTTGCTCCAGGGCATCATTTATTTCCCAAGGAAAAGTCCAGATCAGCTGAAGAGCTGAAATTCATATCCTGACTGCGCAGCGTGAGCTGCAGAGGACATACTTCTCTAGTGACTCCTCCTGAAGGAAAACTCATCCATTAGAAAGCTAAAAGGGTTACTCATGTAATGTCAGTCTGACTTGCTGTGGAAGGGTACTGAGGAAACATTTGCTCTTGCATGGATAAGGGTTATACTCAGCTGAGGTTCATCCTGCCAGGGGAACCTGGCATGCAGGGAGGTACAAAGCAGGGAATAGAGTTTGGAAGGAAAATCTCCTGCTTAGGATCTAGGAAGGCTAGCTTTTTATTCTGGAAATACCTGCCCTGGAGGGCAAGCTCTTGCTAACAGTGGCAGGATAGTTCTTCTGCTGGGTGCATGCCAACTTGTGCTGAAGAGGTGTTTTGGGATGCCTCCACAATGTGGATACTTATACCTACATATAAAGAAAGAGTAGGAGAACCATTCCAAGAAAATATCTTGGAGAGGCATCATCAGGTTGGCCATCACAAGGCCACAGGTTACACGTCAGTCGGCTACTAGTGCTACACAAATAATTCCTGAAATCCCTCTGCACACCAGCTCTTTAAAGGAGGAGAGGAAATTTTGTGCAAGAGGCACTGTCCATGAGTGTGAGTGACAGCCAAGGACCAGCTCTGCTGGCAGCAAGAGGACAGGTGTGCTATGTGTCATGCAGCAAGGCTGTGGTCAAATGCACCCTGACGGCTGCTTGCTGTGGCCAGGAACTGCCATGGTCCTGCTCTCCAAGCCTTCCTCAAGGCTCTGCCATCACAAAAAACTCAACAAATACATTTTTGCAGCCCATGTGGTCCACAGTCCTGGGTGCTACCTGGCTAAGTGTTGAGGCATAGGCAACAAGCAGGGGCTGTTTCTGCACCATGCTGTTAAGCGTTGACCCTGGCCTTAAGAAATTTGTCCTACATCACAGCACAGAAAGATCACACTGCTTCTCCTGCCACAAGGACTTTTCCCAGTCCTGGAGCTGAGGAGATGCCCCAGATATGCTCATGCAATCCAAAATATTTAACAACTGTTTAACAACTCTGATGAACAGCACTTTCTAAATTCAGCCACATCTTTCCATAAGAAAGGAAGTTCTCACAACTTTAATTTAGGAAAATAAAAGAGAAGAGAGAGTCAGAGGAGTCTGGGAGGGTCAGGGTAACACCAATGTGCTCCCCCCTGCTGCTCCATTTTCAATTCAGGACAATATTCTTTCTCAGTGATGACAGTTCCCATATGTTGTGCTGTACTTATTAGGCCACCTTTGAAAACAATCCTATCTGTGAGGGAGTAGCTATGTGACTGCCTGTGTCCTTCCCTTCAGTACAAGAAAGGCTGACAGCACTGCCTGTTTGCTCTGTTCAGCAGGAATAACTACTCATGTTCTGAAGGCTTTGAGAACTGGCAAAAAAACCCCAACCCTAAAATAGAAAAAGAAGACAAAAAGAAATTATTTTTGAAAATGGTTCAAATGGAAAAAAAAAAGTCCGGAGTGTCACAAACATGTTAGCGCCTGGTTTCTGCTCAAATTTGTTAGTGGGGACAAACTGTTCTGTCTGAAAATGACCTGCTATGAGTCCCTCCTCCAGCCCAGCCTAAGGACATTACTGCCAGCCTAACATCAACCGTGTCTGAAGGCTCTGAGGTAAAGTCAGCACAAATTTATATATATTTATCTGGATAGAGCTACAGGAACTCAGCAAGGGGGAAAATAGGTATGCTTCAGCTAGCGCTATTATTACAGCATTTGGAAGAAAAAAGAAAATGTCCCTCGTGTGATGGCACCTTACTGAACAGTGGCATGCCAGCTTAGAATATTAAAGCAGATTTAATTTGTATTTAAAGTAATCACTGCCAACATTTTTGTGCTGGGGATAAAATTTAGCATGTCATTATAATTGATTTAGGCAGTGATCAAAGCAAATTAATTAACCGTGATATTCAAAGGTCAAAAATTTATGGTGAACAACACAAAGGGATACGGACGAATAAGCATAAGCAGCAAGGAACAAAGACTTCCAAGCTGCTGGGATTTAATATATGTGTCACATTAATATATGTAGTTAAAATATGTTTAATTCATGGTGTCTATACTCTTCTAAAAATCTGAGTACGTCACAAATATATGAGAGAAGCTAGCAATGAGCCAAGACGTTGTTTTCTAGTTTCTTCCCCCAGGCATCTGCTGTCCCCAAAACCAATCACACATCTTACGTTTGCCATAGTTATGTTGTACAATAGCAGCTGCTGTCATTTCTGCAATCTGAGAGGCAGATGTGAAAAATGGCTTGAAATTGAGTATAATAGAAGTAGAATTCCCAGAGAGGTAGGATTTATCAATCCTTTTCTGCTGGGCAGGGTAGGAGAGACCTTTCTTGCTCACAGCATCAGCACATGAGAAATGCATGCTTCAGACAGCTACAGGAATATTGCACTAAGAAAGCAGAAAAAAAGGGAGGAAAGACTGGATTGACCTTGCATGTAGAAAATCCTCTGTCTGAAGCACTAGAGTTGACACCTTCTCTCACTTTGCAGCTTACTTCAGCCAAGACTCCAAGTTGGGCTGCAGAAGACTCGCAGCTGAAACACCCACTGGGAAGAAAACACTCCTGGTTTCACGGGTCACCTGTAATCCCTGGCTGACACCAGCATGTCAAGCCTGCCACTGAAGGATATACTGCCCATACAACCTCTCCTGCTGCATCTTGGCTAGCAAGGAGCCTCCTCTCTTTCCCATGGCATGAGAACACCACCAAGGAGGGTTCCGTATCTGATGGATGAGTCCTGGGGAGCAGCCAGAGCCATCCACCCCAACTGGAGCAGCCTTGTGTGCACAAAATATCCAACCATGGATGGGGCCAAGGGCAGGGCATCACTGAGATTTCATTCACTGCCTTCTTTCAGTGTTCTCCACAGAGATCATGCATTTCCAGTAATGATTTCTTTTTTGGCAAACAGATGTATTTCTGATAGTAAACAAATGCACGAACCAACTCTAATTCTCTCTCATTTATCATCCTTATTAGCCAGATTTTTCCCAGGAGACCAGATATTTACAAAACACTCCAAGTTTCCCTTCTAACTCATTTTCATAATCCTTTAACCAAGAGTACCATGATAGCAAAATTCTGCAAAGCTTGTTTAATAGTACAGGTGAAAGTGGGATTTGTTCACAGGCTGCACTTCCTTGTCCTCACAGTTTTGTCCACTGCCAAACACCTCTGTGCCCGTGGGTCACCCAAGACTTGTTTTGAAGGGTCTTTCTGTGTACAGCTTCTACATTGGCATGGCACAGCTGCACTCACCACCCTGCAAACCCCATGCCACCCTATTTCCCTTGGATTTATGTGGTGGAATGCTGGGGTTGTGTGATTTGGCTTTTTGGGGTTGCTTGGGTTTCCGATTTGGGTAGGGTTTATTTTATTTTATGTTCTGCCAGTGAAGAGGAGCAGAGGAAATGCAAAGAAACAAGTAAAAGAGGAGGAACTAGTGCTCAAACTGTGCCTTCTGCTATTACCTGTCTATAGGTAGTTTCTTCGGGGCTTAGTTCTGGCCGCGGCAGAAACAAATCACATTTCGGTAGATTTTACCTGTTTCCAAAAACAAAGGCTAAAAGGATGGCATCTTGCTCCATAGGACTTAGTCTGCCTCCCAGATGCTTGTTTCACTGCTTGTGGTCTCAAAAGAAGGAAACAGGTCCCAGTCACAAGGTCTGCCTTTGACTGGCAGCCTGCCCTTAATCAGGAATGCAGAAGAACTCCCACCCTGGAGTTTGGTTCTGTCTGACTTCCCAGGAAGAAGCTCACATTTTTACTGAGAAAGATGAATGAGAGAAAACAGCAGGAGTATTTTTATTTTACTAAAACACAAAGGATTTCTTTTTTTCCACCCAGAATTGGTTGGCTCCTACTTTGTCAAACAGCATGCTGGCCACAGTAATGTCCATGAGGGATGTGGCTTCTGCTTTGTACCAAGTCAGTGAAAGACCTGAGAGAGGGTGCATGAACGAGCAAGAATGCTTGTGGCAGTGATGCTTATTTTGGAAAGATAAAATGATAAGAGCATAAATATGTATATTTTTGCTGATGTAAAATGACTTCCACCAAAATCCTATTGATGGAGATTAAGACAAAATATGCAGCCAAAAGGTCTCTGATAATCCGGAGCACAAAAGTGATAGGAAGCAGAAGAGGCACCCTGAAAGACAGAAAGAAGGAGTACAAACTGCTTCCAACACAGACTGTTTTGGTGATTGCTAGAGCACAACCACAGTGCTGAAGTCAAGCCATTATTCTAGCCCCAACAAAATCAATTCAAGTATTGCCATTTAACCAAACAGGCAGGCTGGCTTAAAACAATCTAGGGACAAGCTGAGAATAATCTCCTGCAAACCTGTTCCCAGGACCAGAAAGGAAACTTGGTAGGCACTGCCTGAAACCCTTCACCCTATTTCAGCCCTTTTCACTCACTAGAGGAACATCCCTGTATTGCACAACCCAGTGCAGAAAGTCCTCCAGCATACGAGCAGATAAACATTTTTGGCTAAAACATTATCCAGTCATCATAAACCAGCTACCTTGGATGCCTGTACTCCTGCCAGTGTTTTGGAGTGATGCTGCAGCCCATATTAGAATATCTGCTGTTGATGTGGCTTAAACCACAAAGCATATTACAGCAGCTTCAGATACCATCCAGTTTTCAGCTATCTTTAGTAAGCCTACACTTAGTAAATGTGCCCTATTAGTTTGCCTCTTTACTTGAAGGAGACCCCAGTGTTGCCACCCTCACACTTAAGGGTAGGGGAGGATCTCTGCCCTGCTCTACAAACCACTGGTGGCGAGAAGGGGCTCACAGGACCCATTACAAGCGACGTCTGGTCACACGGTCATGCCGGTGATCCAGGAGCTGCCCCCTCCAATCTTACCCACTAACGTCAGAGGTCTGCTCCTGAAACTGCCTCCCAGCAGAGCAGCCCACCTTGCCCAAGCCCCAGCAACAGGGGGTTGCCCTTGCCCAGGCTGGATGCCCTTCTCCTCCATCTCTGTGCTGAGAGCACTGAACTCCGTATGAATGGAGTAATATTTTTTATTCATAATTAGACCAAAGTCTTCCAGAATAATCACAGAGTGCTAATAGCTCCAGGCAGCTTGGCAAAAACCCCCTAATTTGGGCTAATTTGTCAGAGAGGAGGGAAGTATGTAAAATGATGCATATATTATTTAAATAGATTGCAGTGTCCATTAAGTAGATAGTTTGAAAGGCCTCTGAAGTCGGGGCTCTTCCTTCCTCAAAACACAACAACCTCACTAAAGCAACATCGCACAAACAGAAAAAAATAACCTAATGACAGAAAAAGGAGATACACATTGGTATAGTCTACCTTAAAGGCAATTAAAACCTGAACATTATACTGCTTTCCAAGGACAGGTAATGCTATTTCTTTCATTCCCTTTGCCAGTACAAATATGATACTAATTCTGGGAAAATGGGCATCCAAAAGTCTAAATGAATAAGTGAAGTACCTGAAAATCAATAGAGTTGAACAGAACAGTCATTAGTATTAAAGTCTTGTTCAAACACTGGCAGGGGACTGTGCCAACATTTGCAGACTCATAAAACCGAAGTGATCAATCAAATTACAAACTAAAGAAGCAAATGTGAGGTAAACTGCATTTTATGCACCTGTGTCTCTTATTGTATATTAATTTTTTTCACCCATAATTCATCTTTACTCAGTCTGGCTTGTCACAGAGTTACTGTGGGCAATTTATCAGCCACTGGAGCATGAATTCTAAGCACTTCTCTTCTCCTCCCATCTCTTCATGCTCTCTCAGGGCATGAGGAGAGCCAAAAAGAAGGGCACAGTCAGTGTAAAAAAAATGGTTTTGTTGGTAGAGTTCCCTTATTCCTGATGAGAAACAAATACCTTGACAGATTCACTTGGAAGGGAAGAGGGTTTGCTTGAGCCACTCACTCAGAGAGACAGTCTCCAGGCCATGCAAAAGAGTGCAAATTTTGTAAAAAAACCCAACCCAAAACTCCACCACTTTCAGCTGTTTTCCTTGCGGAGAGTGCACTCACTGAAGCGGTTGCTGGAGGTGGAAGGAGTCAACACCTCGGTCCTACACCTGCTCTGGGAGATGGGTACGAACTCACAGATGCGACAGCAACCCCATGAGAGGCATCCTTTCCCCTCTGTCTGATCAACCGAGCGTTTCAACACAGGTGTTCTAATTTCTTCACAGGAGCCGCCTTGATCTAAACAGCCCCTCTCTCCAGATACCTAAGCCTAACTCACTGTGCAACCATGGTGAGTCCACCCCCCTCTTTAAGTGCAGCTCATTTCCTGCATCCTCTTAGACTTCAAGAGGCACCTTGCACTTCTGACACCCAGTTCAAGATGGGAGATTTTGATGGGACCTGTTTGATGAAGTTTGGACACCTGTTTGATGAAGTTTAGGCTATATTCTGGTTGAGTTGAGTTAGCGTGGACCCTCTCTGCTGCTTGCACTCGTCTTTTTTCAGCCTTGTGTGGTTGCACACACGTAGATCTCTATGTTGACATATCCTGGAGCATAGACTCACACCTGCTATAAACCAAATGTTACTGTCATTCTTGGAAGGCAAATGTTTCTCCAGACCTTAATATTGGCAGAACTAAATCCATCTTGGATATGGACTGCAGCTCATTGAAGCCCATAAAGAGATAGCCTTATTTCAATGATTGCTGGGCTAGACACTGTGTGAAACATCTCATGCAGACCTTTAGATATCAAACATGCCTTTCTCCATCCAGATGTAGGGAAAAAGATTTCCAAAAATAGAGGCTGAAGTGGCTCGCTTTTCAACACTGCCAAACAACCCCCATCACTCACGGGTTTTAGTGTGACTGGAGATGCATGATTACTGGAAAGGAAAAAATTACTCACAACCAAAAGAATCCCAAAACAAGCAGCACATTTAGACACCTATGCAGATATGTATGTGTATGAGTGTAGCAAAGGTCTAGGATGTGCAATCAAGGACATGCAAGTGTTGTATCAAGTAACAGCATATCAAAGAAGAGCTGGTAATTAAATATGTTTTCAGCCTGTGGTAAAAGATAATGCACATTAGCTTAAACCTCTTGCACTGCAGACTAATCCAAGCCAAATAGCCCTGCATTTGCAGCAGGTAACTTGCGCCTACACAGGCTGTCACAGCAGATCAGGCAATGTGGGGATCATTTGTCGTGCTGTGGTAACACAGCAGCATAGATGAACCTCAACTGAGCATCTGGTTTGCGGTTATTGTACTGCTTAACAATAAAGCCCCTACTCCTCGGATCCAGACTGGTACAGGAGAATATGGCCCTGTGACTCCCATGCTCCCTCAACTCAGTTGATGATAGTCCACACAGCTAATATGTGTTATGCATCTTTTGTTCAAACAGATATTTTCCAGGACTGTCTGTGCTCTAAACGTTGAAGTTTATTTCCTAGACAATGCATGTGCAGTGGAAGCCTCCGAACTGCTCAGTTCCAGCTTAAAAGACATTCCACAATCAGTAGTTTTAAGAAAAGTGGGAAACCAACTCACCTTTGGAGGAGAGTAGAGATGACAAAGCGGTTGTCCTGGATCCTGTTTACACAGCCTCAAGGAATGGCAAACCACATCGGCATTCATTTCCCTGTCTATGCTGAATGAAATGGTGCATAAACAAAGACTATTATGTTTTTCTGGGCTCTTGAAAGTAGAAGCTATTTCCATGGGAAGCTAAATCTTCCCAAGACCACACAATAATCTCAGCTCACTTCACCGTGGCCCATAACTGCTGCTCAGTACCGCGCTGGGTTCTAACGATTTTCTGCCATGACATCCTACTCAGCACTTAAAATTGGAAGCCAGGATGATGAAAAAGGACTGTGCTTTACATGCAGCACCTGAATCAAATGCATTATAACTATTCTAGTTTTTTAATCAATCATAAGCCTGACAAAGATTTAAAGGTTAAAGTTAATGCATATGCAATTTGGCACATACGAATGTTCAATCATTAACTCAACAAAATAACCAGAAATCCTTCAAAGATCCTTAACCTTTAATCACCAAGCACGAGTGCTAGGATTGTTTCTTTCTTTTTGGGACACACCTCTGGGCTAATCAGGAATTAAATTAAAATGTTTGATTATAGCACTTCTTAGTCCTGTAAGCACTTTGCAGTCCCTTGGCTAGTTTTAAAAACAAAAATAAAAGCCCTAGGGAAGAAGAAGGTCTAGCAAAAGCTCTGTTAATTAAACTAAGAACTTTCAAAGAGGAATAAAATGACCTACATTTTATTTTTTTAATCACTTAGATTAAATAGTAGGCTTCCCCAAGAGCACATATCAAGGTCGGGGCTGAGAGCATGTAGGGGCTGACAATTAGAAAGCCTCATTAAAGGTAGAATGGAAAGCAAGAGCCAAACAACAACAGTGTGATTTTATAGAACCTGTCAAACACACACGGGTTATTCAAATTCCTCCCTCAGCCAAATGAGCTGAATTTCAAAAGGTAATTACATCAGGTGGGCCTGATCTGAGAGTTAAATGGAATATCAAGATGGTTACCAGTGGCAGCCTGTGCTTACTCACTCAGGAATAGCTGTGCCAAATGCCAAACCAGAATCATTCTGAAGCATCTCTGCTTTAAAAATAACGTGATTTTAGAAGTGAAATCCCTCCACTTCAACCCGATAGCACATCTGTACACACCAAGAACAAACTAAGCAAAAATCTGAGAGGACACAGCAATACTTACAGTTCAGCTATGTGTGGTCCGTAAAGTTCAGCAAGCACATAACAGAAACCTTGCAGTTTTTCTAGAAAACATAATTTTTTTTTTTAAGTAATTCATCATGGTGAAACTGGTTTTATAGCAGTCAAAACACAGCAGCATTTGGTTCATTAAGGTGAGTGCTGATTTACCTTAGGGGAAGGTATGTGAATCTCTGACCTCAGTGTAGCATCAGAGAATGGGAAAACTTGCATTTCTAATCTTGCCTAAAACCCTTCTGGCTTTAGGCAAGTCACATGATAAAGACTAAAAAGGATAACTAGCTTTTGTTAATTTTTCTGAGTATGGCATAATGAAAAAGTTGAAAGAAATTATCCATGCCACAGCATCTTTTAAGCAGTTTAAACAAACATCTCAGTAGGTTCGAAAGAAGAAAAAACCAAACACATAAATCAAAGAACAGAAAGTGATTTTGGGCTTGACGTTACTCCTAGAAATGCCTCGGAGTTTCTGGGGGCTTGTGGAGTTAAGATAATATGTTTTGTGTAGGGCAGGAATTGTGCAGGAGTAATTGCATTCACAGAAATACTTGACACTTTTCATTTGGCTGCCTTTCACAGTCTACAGCCATTTGCCTTTTTGGGATGCTGGCTCAGGTGGTTTCCTAAATATGTGTGAAGCATGCCCTCGATAAGACAGTTTATCAGTGATTGCTTTAAGGTACTGTTGTAAAAAACCAGGTGATCCATGCACTGGAGCAAAGACACTGCAGCAGAGATTGGGGGTTTGAATACAAGCAGGGCACTGATCTGACAGTTTCCATGAAGGAAAACAGCCTGTTTCTTGGCCTGAACAGACTGGAGCTGGTTAACCATACACATATCCTGCAACGGAGGTGACAGGCCTTGCTCCAGCAGGGGTGGTGCTGTGAAATGTCATAAGAGACAGGTTCACACAAATGCCGTGACAACAACAAACTTGCAGCTCCTTAAATTCCTTAGAGTTGTCATTTTCTCTTCCACCTCCATTACCCAGACAGATAACTATCTGTACTTGGGGAAGAAAGCACAGAGTATTCTCATCTTTCCCAGAGAAAAGGCATGCAAACACCCAAAGCAGTCGCTTCCCTCCGGCCTTGGGCTGATTATTCCATTTTAACCAGTGTCAGGCTGGACATGCCCAGGGCTGAGGGGCTGCTGCATACAGGGTGGGTAGTTCTGCTGTGTGGAGGGTACAAACCCTCGTGGCAGTGACTCCATTGGTGGGCATGGGTGTGCTCCTGCTCCCACAGCTGCTCTCCTGCCAGGACTGCAGGCACCCTGGCTGGCAATCTGCACCTGAGAAAGGAGGACTGGCACCAGGAAGGCATATCAGGGAATGAAGAGATAATTTTCCCAACACCCTCCTACTCATGGTGCTGCAGGCAGCTTCTCTAACTACAGTAGCTGATTTTTCTTATTCCATGACGTGTTTTATTTCAATCAAGTTATTAGCTTCATTTCTTTGCCTCCTTTGCCACGTAAATCCTCACTATTGGCTCTTTAGAAGCAATCTACAAGTAAAAATTGGTCTCCTGACTAGAATTAGATTTTAATCTTGTTCACCTAAAATGAAAGATGTCGCAGACATCAATAACCCTGTGTTTGGCATCACTGCTGATTAGAACACCCTCTGATGAGGCTTGCCAGTGGGGTACCTGGCTCCCTACAGTAACCTGCAGGCAAATGTAGCTGGCTTCCCCAACACCTCCCCAGTGCATCGCAGGTGATGATCTCCTTATGAGTTTCCCAAACTAGCTGGTTTCCACAATATTTCTGGCTCTGGAGGAGCCAGCTGGCTGCTGCAACCTCTCCTGGTGTCTGAGAAGAGAGGAGAGTGTGGCTGCCCATCAGGTCTGGGGAGCTGATATAGGTGTTTTGCTGGTCACACGGATTTCCTTATGCATATAGGAAGCTTAGTGTATAATTACCACATGGTGTAAAAAAATGATGGGAGGCAAAAAGAATAGTAATAATGTTAAATTATCACTGAGCACATAAAGTCCTCCTGGAAGATTCAGATGCCATTCAGACCTTGCTTTTCAACAAAACACCAAGACCAAAGCCACAGGAAGCATTTACAGGACTTGCCATTGGAGCCAGCCTGCATTCATGTGTTCACAAATCTCCAGCTCTGCTAACACTCACAAGGAGAGGATATTGCAGAGAGAAATCTCTGTTAGGAAGAAGCAGTGTAAGTCAGAGAAGAGGGGAAGAGAAACAGAAAAAATGATGAATAACTATGAGTGTTCAGGGGCAAGAAAAGCGCTTAAACAAAACTAAATGCTGGAAAATTTAGAAAAAATATAGAGTATACTAGCTTCAAGTAAAAGAGATCCCCTAAGCTGCCTTGTTCTTTCAAAAGAGCAGACCGGAAGGTTTTCCTCTATAGCTTCATAGTCCTGGAAACACAAACTCTGGCTGAGTCCCAGAGGACAAATATTTGCAAAAAAGATGCTATTATCATGTTGCCATTTGCACTTGAGCTCTAAGGTGTTTACACAGCAGTGGTCAACACAGAAGCAGGGCATGACTCAGAGGCAAAGCCAGCGGCAGAGGGTCTCAAAGCACATTTTGGGCATCAGACACCTCTATGTCATCAAGCAGACAGTCAGCATCCAGGTAAACATACATTCTTGCTAACAACAACTCCTGCACAGTAAATACTGCCCCTTCCCCCAGACCTGGCCTTTCTATCTGCTCAAGAGCCTTCTTCCCTCATGACATTACTGTTCTTATTCTCACCGGTTTATTTGCCATGTCGTTTGAATCACACACATTGCAAGTATTTCCATATAAATGAGGATGTGGTTCTGTTTTCTACACAGCCTGTGAGATTGAGTGGGACTGACGGGTACTGGAATTTTCTCTCTTTTTCTCTAAGCATTTTTTGTTCTTGAACATCACATAACTTTACAGAAGGCTTGATCCAAACCTGACATGATTGTAATCAGAATTACAGGAGGCCCTCAAAAAACCCCCACTTCCTGGGGTCTTTGGGGTCCTACTCCTTTTTGTGCCTTAGGAAAAACCCCGCTGCCATTAATTTGTTGCTGTTATTCTTGCTATCAATTGCAGGCATGTGAGTAATAATGAAATTGTTTTTCCGTGTGAAATGCACGACCTGCTTTAGTAGGTTTGCTCCTCACAAGCATCCAAAGCTTTTCCACTGTTTTAAGCAGCAAGAGGAAGCTGTTGATTCCTGCTGGGCCACGGTGTTCACCTCCCAGGAGAGGATAAATCGGGTTACACTGTAGCTCCCACACAATCCATAGGATTTTTCACTCCTTTCAAGTTCAGGGTCAGGTTTTTTTCTACTGGGTATACCCATGCATCTCAGAAGGTAACTGGATTATACAGAT
This sequence comes from Dryoscopus gambensis, assembly GCA_013389985.1. Classification (NCBI taxonomy): domain Eukaryota; kingdom Metazoa; phylum Chordata; class Aves; order Passeriformes; family Malaconotidae; genus Dryoscopus; species Dryoscopus gambensis. The sequence goes on from WEIT01034961.1 coordinate 67,102, forward strand.
TCAACTAAAGGAATAATAGTATTTTATGTGTGTAAAGAATGGCAGCTGAAAAGAAATATCTTGACATGTCAAAAGAACAAGGTCCACTGAGTGAATCATGAACACAGAGCTAGCATGCCATAATTCAAAGAAGAAAATTGTATTTTAATAGCAGGATCAGTGCTTCTAATTGCAACGTCATGGTTATATGCTTGTAATTTAAAACACTGAGGATATGACTTATGGAATAGAAATCAGATAAGCGTCATTCTATCAATGAATGAATCCTAGCAATTAGCTCCCTGCCCCATTCTGCAGAGGGAAATCCTCCCTTGGAAAGGAGGGAATTAATATTCTACACATATTTTCCGTGAAACTAGGGTCTACAGAGCGAGATGGTTTCTCAGAGATATAATTCGTGGAATCATATAAAAATGACATTTTAATGACGAATCCTCAGCCATCTTTTTACATTAATAACGTCAAAAAGATATCAGGAATATGAGATCTAGTAACTTAAATAGTTATAGGATTGGTCTGTGAGGCACAAAGCTATTCTGGCATTCAAACTCTTCTCTGTTTAGGGGTGTGCATGTGGAGCTCTAAGCTCCTTTGGGTAGATAAAATAAGGGGCAGAAAAAGGGGAGTCTTACATATATTCCTATGGAATAGCTGTTGCTTTTGAAATTTGTATCACCAATTACATTTCAATAGCTTTTCTGTGCACACCAAATGCTCACATTTTACACCAGTCAGCCTCATCTCATTTTTAAAATTTTACAATAGCAGTTCCCATACCCACTGAAAAGATTTTTATCTTCACTGTTGCTATAAAGACCCGTATCAACAAGAAGGAGTAGTGGAGCAGACCGAATCTATTCTTGAGTTGCTAACAAAGAGACAAAGGGGAGAAAAAGGAAGGGAACTGGTCTGCATGTGTTGGTGCTCACGTGTGTGGGGCTTAATACAGCCCCATTCACTCTAACGCTGGGACAAAATCCCAGCTCTGAATCTAAGTGAAGGCATGCCACTGACTTTCCTGTAAATTGCCACTTGTTATCTCCCAGCTACACACCTCTGAGATACTGCACAAGAGGTAGATGAAGTTTTTTCAGACTTCCCATGCGAGTTTTTAATTAACAGAGAAATACATCAGCACCAACATGACATATGGCACATTATTTGGTACTTACCAGGTATGTAGTCACACAGTCTCTCCACGGCTGCTTTTACTGTACTGTTGTGCCACTGTGCAAGCTGTTCGATGACAGACACCACAAGCACGCATCCTTCAAGCAAACAAAAAACCAAAAAGAGGGAATACCGTCATCTGTGAAATGTGAGGAAGTGCACCACAGAAGTATTTCTGGCATCTTTGGGCATTTCATTTTTTTTGAGGTGCTCCATGGCAGATAGGTGTTCAAGGGGAAAAAATGTCAATGAATTTCTGTCTTAATTCAAACCCTGTAATTTATTACAGAGAGGATGCTGATTCCAGAGGAGTACACAGAATGGCCTGGCTTTTACAGCACTGTATGATGCTCCTGGAAAAATGACTCCATTCTTTCAAGGTTGAAAATTGAGGAGTCGAGGGGATAGCCACTGTTACAACTGCCTGCTTGGTCACCTGCTCTCTCGTTTTATCTCACAAGAAAAAGGCACAGGTCTGTACTTGACAGGACTTTCATACCTCTCCACACAAGCCACACAGAGAGGTACTAAAACTGGAAAGCAAATGTTTGTGACTGCCTTCAGAAGAGACGTCACACCACAGATGTATGTGCTGACCATGACAGAGCATCCATTGCATCATTTCTTCACAGACTTTTCTCTGAAGCCCCTTGATGCTCAGCACACACTGGGCTGCTGAGCCCAGCTACACATTTGTTAAAACCAAAATGTCTTCACAGTTCATTCTGCTCTGCTTCTGTGGTTGGAAATAAACCACTTCCTATGACCTTCGAATCTGGTTATTTCTCGTCACTAATCTGGGTGTGAATAGGGCTAGTGAAGTGTTTCTTGACATGTGCAGCACTTTTCCTGCTGTTCTGGGGATTAAATAGATTCAATGTGATCCCTATGGAACAGTCATTCAAAATGCATATGATGAGCATCTGTTTCAAGTCAATTTTAAATTGTTGTCGGTCAGCATTGTGCTTTTTCTGCAGTGGCTTCACTGTTTTATGAGGAATACGACTTTGGTGATGCAAAGTCTGCCCACTGTAGCCAGACCTGGCAGCCAGAGTGAGGTCCCTGCCTACACTAAGAGCCTGTGCAAGAGAGGCAGGTATCCCAGGCAGATGGGAGACAAGGAGCCAGGATTCCAGTTTCCAGCAGCCTGAATAAAGATTTCTCTTTGAAATCCCTGTAACTGGACTGTGTTTCCTCCCCTATGCAAGAAATCTCATCTCTCAGACTTGCTCTAGCAGAGTCTAGAAATGGAGGTGAACTGCAATAATTTGACGTGGCTGCAGACTCACCTTCTTCCAAAGCTCAAGAACATTATTGTTCAGGTTTTCAGACTGGCAAAACTCCTCAAAGTGAGCTTATAAATTCCTTCCAAGCACTCTTACCTATGTGCTATTAACAAAGTGCTGTTTTTCAACATAAATAACTTTGATGCTTCTATGGCAAGTAAAAGAGAAAGTAGGGCAATTGGAACTTGCTGCAAGACCAATATTTTTGAGTTTTCTATTACTTCTTCTACTCCAAATACAGTAATCCAGTGGAAATTACAGTGAATTTGTCACCTTTTTTTTTGCAGGGATAAAAGCCCACTTCTGCATACTTATTAAATAAAAGGCTCACTCTAGATCCTCTGCAGAATGATTTATAAAGCATGCTAAGAACCATTAACTCCCGTCAGCCTAAAAGAATTGAAGAATAAGTGCAGACAGATGCAACCAAGAAAAACCCTGAAGCAAGACTTTCCTTCTTTCCTGCCCTCCTCCCCAACTTCCCAAATAGCCAGAGGCTAACTAGTCCCAGGAATTAGCAGCCAAATAAAAACACAATAGCTGGGAAAAAAAAAAAAGTTGAGTAATAAAGACCCAAACTAAAAGTAAAGGGGACATCCAAGATGAAGGGTATAGCATGTTCAGGTCTTGGTCTCAAAGAACAGGCCATGGCCATCTGGTCCAGTTTTAACCTTAGCACAGCCTTATCATAAAATAGTTTGGGTTGGAAGGGTCCTTTCTAGTCCAAGCCCTCTGCAGTGAGCAGGGCCATCTTCACCTAGATGAGGTTGCTCAGAGCCCTGTCCAACCTGATCCCAAATGTTTCCAGGGACAGGACATCCAGTGCTCCTGCAGTGGTGGGGGTGGAAGTTAAAGAGTGCAAGAGACTTCAGCTGTTTTAGCACAAGTCATGCCCTGCACTGGCCTCAGGGACAGAAAACAGACCCTGGCTCCTTTTCCAGGAAAATGTGGGAATAGCCTTGCTGGACTGACTCCATCCCGTAGCATTGGGATGGCACTGCACATCCTGAAAACACACCATAACACATCTACAAGCATTACATAACTTAGTTCTTACAAGGCTATATTATTAACACACATGAACAACCTACAGACAACAGGAACGACCCTTCCCCTGACTTCTATGTCTGTTTTATTCATGAAGATGGAGACTCAGAAAAATTAAATTACCTAAATGATGACTTAACCACAAAACCACACGGTCTTTCTGCGCTTTCCTTTCTACTCTTACCAAGGGCAGATGTTCATCTATCAATCTTGCTGTCTAGAAGTCAGAAAGACAAAAAGGAGTCCAAGCAGAGAGACAGGGAGAAGCTAGCCCTTCGATATTTTCCAAGGTGCACAGCTTTTGTTGTTTTACTTCTCATTCTTTTGCATCATGATCTTGAGGAATTGACAGAATCACAGAATTGTTTAGGCTGGAGTTGACAGTGTCACCTACTGCAGCAGAGAGAAGTGTTGCTCATTTTGCCTATGCTGTGTAACCCAGTGCTCCTACACCTGCAGAAAAAAGGGATTATGGACAAACAGCTCAAAATCCAAGAAGTTGGGCTGAGGATAAAAGTACCATTGGCATTTCCATTTTCTCTGTTATATAACAAGATAGGGTCCACTGAGGATGTAAGTTTCTCTCTCATGTTTGTAAAAGTACCACAGGGGGAGTGAGAAAAAAAAGAGCTGTTTTTGGTTCAGCTCTGCCAAATAGAAACAGAATTCTTGATCACAAACACAATCATGCAGGTAGCCCCACTCAAGGAGCAGTCTCACAGCAATTAAAAGAAAAATTTTTCATGTTGATTAAGTCAGATAGACACCTTTGTGTCTATTGATCCAGGCCCAAAGGCAAATCTGCTTCACATGAGGATTAACGGAGCCAACACTTAGTCTGAGCAGTACTTAATGCAGTACCTTGGGCTACTAGATGCTGTATGAATATAAATAACAATAATAACAGCCTGACTACTTGGGAAAATCCCACAGGCCTGAACTTCAAAATGTTTGCTCTCATAAACTCATCTTCGCTATCAGAGAGGATGTTTCTGCTCATGCTGTCACACCCTCCCCACCTCGGGCACCTGCAGACCACACGCTGGTTATCCAAATGCAGTTATTCCAGTTGAAAGGCCATACTCCATGGGACAAGCTGATAGACAAAGCCTTGGCTGATTTTCAAAAGGACCTGCCATTCCTTAGGCATTGCAGCTGAAGTCTCTGGACCCGAATTTGGAGAGTCTCCCTGCCCTCTGCTAGGAAAGGTCCTCCCTGGGAACACATTCCACCAGCATGTGCCATTGGCTGACCTGCTCTCTGTCTTCCCCATCTACCTGGGCTTTTATCAGTTGCCCTCGGTCGACCTGTCCTTACTCCTTGTGGTCTGCTGCCGTGAGCTGTGCCCTGGGGGATGCTTGCTTATGTGTGCATTCTGCTGGCCTCAAAGCCTTTCATTTAGGCTGATGCCATCAGGAGCAGTTTTTGGGCCGGAGATGCTAAAACAATCAGGAAAAGGTTGAACCCTGTGAAGAGGGATGAGGAATGTCCTAGGGAGACTCACTGTGGTAGAGGGAGCCTGATCTACCTAGGCTCCTTGTTTTTTTCATGGAAACATGCCTTCCCACTAATTCAGATTTATCCTCTAGGAGAACCTGTCTCTGGTGTTGGGCTACAGGTAAAACTTCAAGAGGTTAGTGTCTATAAATGAAAGTTAACTCAGACTATCCTTGCTTATACTCTAAACCTGCTCTCTCTTTATCATCTTCCTCTGGACTGAGTGGCAGGAAAAGAAATGCTGACCAGTTATCCTAGTTTTTAATAGGTCTTAATTCCACTGGCTAAAAATGGAATATAATTAGTTAGCTAAAAAGGGCAGGGGGAAATCAGATGTCTTTGACTGTAAAAATCTCACTGCTTTAATTACTTATGACATGTGCAAGAATATAAACTTTTTAGTACTCTGGTGTCAGTAGAAAAGCACATCCAGATCTGGCCAGTCATTAGCAGCTATTGCTTGTTTTTAATTTACCAGATATTTAGATATGATTTATTTCTCATCATGAGCTGGGCACATATAAGGCAATGTAAATAGGCTTCATCATTAAATGAAGCTCAATTTTTTTTTTTACAGTTTCACACGGTTTTCTTTGGAAACAACTTTCAGTAAGTTGATTCTGCTGTCTCACTTCAATAATAGGTTTCAATACCTTGACAGGCTGAAGGATGTTTTCTCTGAAAGAAATTCCTTGGCATTATAATACCTACCAGGCACTAGAAACTAGACTCTGGTATTAATAAATGCCTGTCGCTTTTAGCGATGGTTTGTCCCATCTGCTATTAATTTCTGAAGAGCTAAGACAAGGCCATAACCATTTTGCTCAGTGCAGTAAGGCAAAAACTCACACATCAGGAAGTACTTCTCTCTGTGCATTTGAAAGTAGTGTGTAATAAAAAAATGCCATTTCCAATAAGCCCAGGAAAAAAAATCATACCCCAATAATAAAATCACAACTGGAGAAATTCATTGCTTAGCTGTGAAGCCTCTGGCACTTTGAGCAGACTATTTAACTTAATCCACTTCTGCTGCACAAGTTTGAAAGGTTCTGTAATTAGAATTATACCTAGGGATGTCAAAAAGTATCTGGATGGTGAAAGCTGCCTCTCTAAGTTTCAGATTTGTAGGTATATTTGTCTGAGTAAAACTCTGTTAAATGGGTTTTCTGGCACCTGGCACATCCTCCTTTGCCATCTTTTGCTCACGTTTCTGGACACTGGATTTCTTTCTCACCCCTCCAGCCATAAATTAAATGTACCCACAGAGTACAAGGAAGACATAAGTCCAAAAAAGTGGCCTTGGACACAAATAGCTCTCTGCAACCCCCGCTGATCCTGGTGAGGCAGGAACTAGAGCTTTGCTTTGTGACATGGCAAACCTCTGCCTCAAAAATCTGTCTGCTGCAGCAAGGCTCAGCATACATGAAGCCATTTATCACATTCCTGGCTTTATTCAAAACACAGTCTTTGCTTCTTGCATTTATAGATGATCATAAGCTCCAAAGGCATCTCTTAAAGCCTACAGGTGAGGAGACCCAAGAACTTGTCTACAAAAGAGGATTGCTACTCCGTGTGCTGATGCAGTTGTTCTGGCATAAGAACACCTCTTTCCAAAGTAATCTAATCCAGTTCCAGTTCAACCTGGAACAAGACATTCCTCATTCACATGGGGAGCTAATAAGAAGTAAGGTTTTCTACTCTGAGATGGGGACATCCACGTGGGTATTTCAGGTGCAGGCAGACCATGGTTATGCAAAGTTACAACACAAGGAATGTTTTCTTTTTCATATAATCATAGAATGGTTTGGGTTGAGAGGGACCTTAAAGATCATCTCGTTCCAAACCCCCTGTCATGGGCATGGATGCCTTTCACTGCACCAGGTTGCTCAAAGCCCCATCCACCTTGGCCTTGAATGCTGCCAGAGATGGGGCATCCACAACTTCTCTGGGCAACCTGCTCCAGCATCTCACTCACTATATATTCCTTTCCCAACAGTGTCCAGAATCCGTACTGCCTTCCTGCACTGCTTCTCATTACTAAGCTGATAATTCCAAAGAACAGCCCTTTATAACCTCAAGATTTCATTCCAGCATGGAAATATTTAGCTCGAATATCATAACCGTATATGCAAAGTAAGGACAGTTATCTTCCCTTATACAGCCAGAGGATTTGTTGCTTTGAAAGGTAATTTGGAAATGCATCTGACTGATAAAGTCTCTTAACTCAGACTTTGCTTCCTATCCCATTTACAGTATTAATGTATTTTACAGAGATACTGAAGTGATGGAATATAATTATAGGTAGCCATATTCAAATATGTTGGCATATACAAGACCCTTTCACCCTTAATTTGCTAAGTCTATGAAATCTCTTGGAAATACTAAATGGCACACTATTAATGAACCTGTAACTGAGCATTAAATTACACATAATGTGTTGGCTAAAGACATTTTAAAACTATTAATATCAATATAGTAGCATTTTGAGTGCATTTGTAACGAATTCCACCAAAACCTGGAATACCAGTTATTATTTCTGTTGCTCATGCAATAGCAGTGGGCCACCTCAGGCCCCCTAACTTCAGAGCTCCAGTCATTCATTTTTGTTTCATTAAGACATCCAACAAGGACTCTGATATGGCTATGACAGTACAGAAAATGCAGTTTCCATCTAGCGGAAGACTCTGGTATCCATACCTGCCAGCCAAATGTATCCCTAGTGTTTCCTACATTACACTTTAAAGAACCCTATTTAACAAAATCTATAACCCCAGGCATTTCCAACAGAAATGCTTTCTGTATTAATTAATATGATAAAAGCCCATGTGTATGTATGTGTGACACTAACATATTTTTCACTTCCAGATCAGGAAAGGGTACTGAAAATTTACTGAAGCCCGAATGCTGGCAGGGGGAGTTAATGCAACTGCATAAACTTCATCCTTGTTGCAAAGGCTTCACCATTTTAGGATTCTGAATGCAATAAACTTTTTTCAGATATACAGTTCCTAAAAGCAGTAAAAGTGATTGCCTTAAACATAAGCAGAAGTTCTCTGTAGGGTTAAAACATGAACAAGAGTGAGAAGCCCACACATGGCAATCAGCATCCAAATAGACAATCAATAAAATAAGATTATTATACTCAAGGCAAACATCAGTAATGGAAAAGGCACAAGACTACCCATGTCTACAAATGCATATAGATGTGATTGTGTATTTACACACACGCAGATGTGGATGTGTTGGCATGCTGAGCACATCTTTTTATTGTGATCAATAGATATAGTTACATTTTACAGTCATAGGATTTCAGTAGATATATTTACATTTTACAGTCATGAGATTTCAGTAACATTTGGGGTGATTTTGGAAAAGAAATTTTCACCATCAGCTGCTGAAAAGTTGCTGAGTAGTTGCTTTAGTATCTCTACTGTACTATTCCCATGCCTGTGTTTAGTCTAGCAAAAGTAAAATCATAGGGGAAAATGTAATGGTCAAATTTAGTATTTATTGCTGATCATCAGGTCAAACTTTGCTGCTGATTAAATGGAGGAATGTTGGTGAAGTGGGCAGAGCTGCTGTGACTTGGAACTGACTTTGCTGTAATCAAAGTTGATTCCCAACCTTTTAGAGGAAAATACATTGTGGTGTTACACTGATACTGGGCATGGCTTTTTTACAGAACTCACTGAGCTGTAAATTACACGTTCTGTCATGGTGCCCCCCCCGACAATATGTGCACAGCCACTTTGTCTGAGCACAGTTTTTAAAAGCCTCCAACTCCATTTGGCATGTTCCATTGTGTGAAGTTATCGGGAATTCCAAACGCCACTGGTCCTGCTGCCACTCCACGGGGCATATTTCATCCCTGCACTCATGCACAGCTAGACAGAGGCAAACTGTTGAGGACAATGACTATCGGACAAATCAGCACAGGTAGAGGTCGGCATTTTACGCTGCTGGCAGCTCAGAAACACCCGTTCTTTAATGCAATCAGAGCTGAAAATACGATTCAAAAACATGCTTCTCCATATGCTAGGAATTGTGTGCTCCTGGCTGAATGGAGGTGGTGACCCGCAAAGGTTGCTGAGAATGGCATTATATCGAGCACAAAGATTGGGAAATTTGCTTCCCTGGCTGCTGACCCACAGGATCTCCGCTTGCTAGCAGAGAAGATGGAGAGTGCTGCTGTCCGGCCCTATTGAGGGCTCCCTGACTAATCGCCTCGTTCCACAAAGGGCAACCAAAGTTAATCGCCGATAGAGCAGGGCAGTCTGCTGCGTGGGGGGAGGAAAGAAATAAATGCTGCTCTTTGCAAATGCTTCTTGCAGTCACAGCACAGAATTCCCAAAATGCTGGCCTGGAGAAAGTCCTCTTACACAACCTCTGCCCTAGCAGATGATCTATACCATCTAGGCTGTGCCGAAGGGACAGGGCAGACACAGTTTGTAAAGATTTCTAATGAGGTCTTCTACAGATTTCTCAGGAACTGATTACTGTGCTCACTTACCACTGTCATAGGAAAATCATCTTCCTAACCCGAATGTCCCCACTGGTACCCATTTCTGTTACTTCTTGCCATAGCTCTTATGAACCTGGAGAATGGGTCACGCCTTTAATGTTTTCAAGGACAGATATGTCTTTTCTCAAGTTTTTCTTCTCTAGACTAATTAACTCTAATTTATTCACTCTTTCTCTATAGCTTATGCTTGTTTTTCTCTGAAACCTCCTGTCACTCTGAATCATTCTTGATGCACAGCCCCAAAAGGGAAGTCAGAAATTCCTCTGAGGCTTTGTCAGTGCTGAGAAAGGTAACAGGTTACTTCACATGTCTTGCAAGCTAACTTCTGTTCGCACGTCTTGGTGCATGCTACATGTGTGTGCTTTGTGACAGCATGCCACCATTGTGCCACTACAAGCCCAGATGATCTTCCCTAGGGATGCTACCCAGCTGGTTGTTCCTCATCTGCTGTGTGTGTCACTGACTACTTCTGCTGAAGTGCCTTCAATATTCCCATATTGAAATTACCTCTTCAGATGCAAGTATTCCAAGTTGTCAAGATTGTTTTGAATTTAATTCTGCCCTCCATTTTACTTGCAAAAATTTATAGCTTTACAAGAACTGCTAATTTAATAGCACAAATTTCATTATACTGGCTAGAGAAAATATGGAATGATAGTATGTTCAAAAGAGAAGTCCAAGAAAGACCTGAATTTGTACATCCATTTACTTAGGGAGTGAGCCACTTGTAATCACTCTCTGAACAACACTACCCATCCATTTTGTTCTGCCTTGTACAAGCTCAATCAATGTCACATATCTCTTAAGCATAAGATTAGTGCTGAGGTGGTGCTAAAAGTCTTACTAAAGCCCAGCTATAATATTTACTTCTTATTCTGTGCCTACATGGCATTATTCCATTGGTAAAGAAAATTAGATTGATCTGACACTACCTTTGAAAGGTGTTTTTTTACAAAGTTTTATTAACTATTGCAGGATTTTTCTGGGATTTGATGTTTAACTGACTAATCTACCATTCCCCAAATTCCCTTTCTTGCTATGTTGAAGGGAGAGGAATACAGAAGTGCCCTGCCATCTTTCAGTGTCTCCCCCACTTTTTGCATCCTCCAGGGCAGCTTCTGCCTTTCCTGAAGTTGCTCCAGGTACCCATGGATGAAGTCACCTTTGCTAGAGAACAGAGCAATTACCAAAAACCCTTAAAGGGCTCTGTTGTAATTCAAGGTGGAATTTAATAAAAGCTTTTAAAATCAGTAGAAAAATGATGAAACATTAGCACCAGTGTCAACAGATAACCAGTGTTACTCTACTGTCTTTGGGTACCTTAAAATTAACTTAAGGAAAACTTTGCTTGCCCTTCGAAACGGGCAGCAATTTCCTCAAAACAGAAGGGAAAGTAAAGACCTGAGTATATGAAGAGTTCATTCATGCTTAATTTTTGAGAGAAAAGTACACAGCATCTCTTTCTCAGGATGTCACACTGAAACGGTCAGGCTGCACTCAGTAAAGGGATTTCTAGGTCTCATCCTGAATAAATCCCTTAAGCCATACTGCCTATCAGTAACAAACTCAGAAAGGAAAGCCAGACCCAGCATCCAGCTCCCAAACTAGTGCACAGAGCAAAACCTCACTGCCTTCGCAGGAGGAAAAACAGCTTCGTGGGCTTTTGGATGTAAGAAAACTTACAAAAGCCCTTTTATCTATCATAAGGAAAAACCAGAAAAATATATCACATGGAAAGCGTGCAGAAGGCCCAGAGGAAGGGCCTGAGCTGATTTCACAGAATGTGAAAAGGGTGGCATTTTACCAGCCTGGGGAGACAGGAAATACTGATGGAGAAAAAAGACTGTCAGATGTTGGGAAAGTTTTTCTCGTGACAAGGCCAAAGAAAGACCATTTATCTGGTTGTGATTGGGTAGTGCTACAGACAAGTTATTTTAGATGGTTAGGAATTGCTTAGGTATACATCTGATCCTGTGATTGGGAGGTTTATCCCTCTTTGCCGTAACTCTAAAATGAAGTAGTATTAAACCCCATTTTAGGGGAACACTTCAGTTGTTTTGTTTGTACACCAAGTCAATTATGAAAAGACTTTCTCTGAATGAAGCAGCCACATTTTTCAGGAAAATGCAGAAAAAATGATGAGATTTGTTCTACAGTTAGGGAGGGTGATTAAAACCTCTGTCTAAATCTCACTGGAGGCACACCCTCCTCTCCTGCAGCCCTATGCCATATTGGCATATAGGTGCCTACCCAAAAAACATTTCCCAGAATCTGCTAAGGGAAGGGAAGCCCCTTGAATTACCCAACCACTTTGCCAGTACGACTGGAATTTACTGGGGCAGATGGTGGTGCCTACCCAGGGAGTGCTGCAAGCAAGGGGAACAGAAGGAGGAAGCAACCAAGTTGTAGCACATTTAACAGAGGTACCAGAGCTGCACTTTGCTCTCCTGTCATATTATTTCCACATATTTCTTCAAGAAGTGTGATACTTTCAGTGAAAAGGCTTAATGGGAAATATTTTCTTGGTTTTGTTACTGAAAGAGCATTTACCTTCTGACTGGATTTGGCTACTAACGCAGCAATCTCAGTCAAGCAGGTGGTACACAGGAGTGATCAGAATTTCAGTGTGCAGCCACCTCATTTCCCTCAGAAAAGCGAGGCAGATAACTTTGAAAGACTAGACACCTGACCCCACATTCAAACTTGCATGAAAAAACCCCATTTCTTCAAGAAAATCTCCTATGCATTTAGCAATGGGAATTTCTCACATTAAAAATTAGGTAAGATTTAAGGAAGAAATTTTTCACTGTGACGGTGAGAAGGCACTGGAACAGGGTGCCCAGAGAAGCTGTGGATGCCCCATCCCTGCCACTATTCAAGGCCAGGTTGGATGGAACTCTGAGCAAGCTGATGCAGTGGAAGCTTCCCTGCCCACGTCAGGAGGGCTGGAACTACAGGATCTTTAAGGTGCCCTCCAACACAAACTACTCTATCATTCTCTCCGGTTCTACACAATCATCTTGGCCTTGATCTATAAAGCCAAGAAGACACAGAAGTACTCATGTCTCTTTCTCATTACCTTCTTAGATGGCAAACTAAGCCAGCTAAGAGTCTGAGGTTGTTGGAAGGATGTGCTCCTAAGAGGGCTGGTCACCAAATCAGATGCAAGAGCTGACATTATGCCTGCTCCAAACCATGGCAAGTGCAACCATCAATTCCTCTGTGCTTTTCCTTTTCTGCTTGAGAAAAGGAAGGGACACGGTATTTTCAAGAGTTAGTTGAAAGAGCAGCTAATCAGTGAAAGCCCAGAGGCAGCTGTCTGGGCTAGCAGCCACCAGCCCTCCCTGCCAGGCCTGGCTCATGCCCTTTTAGCACTATCCACACTTCATTTTTATCTTGTGCGTTTACAGAGGTGGGCACAGTCTGTCTTGGTCCTGAGCTCACAAGGATGTTTTTAGCTGAAGGGACACCTCAGAAAGAGAAACTGGTGTGGGAGGCAGTTGTTTTCATGTCTCCTCCCTGAACAAAGTGCTCAGTGGTCCCATCAATGGGGCTAGCACAGCTCTCCTCCCTGTAGGAGGGAAAAAAAGGACAAGTTATCTTGCACAAGGCAACTTCAATGCAATGTGTGGAATTTTAAAGTTTTCTGGCTCAACAGGATGGAAAAGAAAGCAGTGCTCACAACCTGACATCTAAAAACCACCAGTGTAAAAATCCCACAGATGAGCATGATCACTGCCTTTCCTGTGCCATCAAAACTTTTACTGCCTAAGGAGCTTACCACTAAACATCACTTCCCCCTAGCTCTGGCAGCTGCTTGGTCACCACTTGCACAGCTCCCAGCCCAAACAAGGACAGCCCCTCACAGCCATTTCTGCTTTTCATCTCTTGTTCTCATGTTCTGGCTGGTGGCTGAACGCCCTCATCACCCTGACTCTACTCTGCTTTTGACTCACCCTGCCCCACCAAAACTGTCAGGAGCACTGTGGGTGGCTCAGAAGTGAGGCAAAAACCTGCTTTTATCCATTTTAGGATTATTATTTCCAACTGTATTCCCTGAGCCACAGTGGAAAGAATTATTTCCTTCTGAAGCATGGAGAGCTGTGACAGGGTTTATGTTTCCAGCACAAAGGTGCCTTGGGAAGCTAGAAGAATTACAGAATTTTAAGGCTGAAAAAGGCCTGTAAGATCAACAAGTCCCGCTGATGACAAAATAAAGCATTTGACTGTGATACGTAAGATATATCCATTTGCACACATAAAAAACCATAACCTACCACATCTCCCTAGGTATATGGAGTGTCATGTCAAGGGCATTTCTGGTGCAGAGACCTGGGAATCACTTAGCCAGCTGAGACTATAGGATACCTAACCCCAGCTATAGGTACTGTGGGGATCACCACGATCACTGAAGTCATGTGAGAAGGGGGTTGCCAACTTGCCCCACTTCAGTACGGGTCATGCAGACGCATGCGCTCACAAAAAGGAAAGGAAATGTGACGAAGCAACCTTTGCAACCCCGCTACCCAGAGATGACCATCCAGACCACACAGATCTCTGGCCCAAGTATGGACTGACCATCCTTAAGAATAGTTTTCCAGGCACTGAAATCAATGAGGACATCCTGGGCAATTCTGAAGGGAACTGTGCCTTCCTACCAGTTAAGCAAAATGCATTGAGAACCCTAAGAAACACTAGGACCCCATAACATCCTGTTTCCAGATCCCAGACCTACACACATTAAAGCCAACTTTTCAGATGTCATTCCCTGCAGAGCGAAAACATGAACTTTGGGAAGCAGCAAGTCAAAAACAAAATCATAAAATAATTCCAGATCCCATGATGGCCTTGCAAAATCTTCAGTGCCTGTTTCACCAAAGACTACAAGTATTTTGCAGTACAGCTGTTGAAATAGATAGAGGAGCGATTTATGATGTGAATAGCAACTCAGCTCACCAGTGAAGTAAGGAATGAACTAGTCCAGCAGGCAAACAAAACCTGGATACATACCAACACAGGTGTGTCCTTTGTACAGCCCGAAGGGGAGCGAAGGGGGTCGTGGGTCTTTTCCACGGGGCAGAGGGGAGGAAGAGGCAGCCTTCAGCAGAAGCAAGAGCCAGAGGATGCAGAATAAATTAAGGACTGCTTGCCTAGACCCCTTCATCCTAAGGAAGAAAAAAAAGAAGGAATAAGGTGGAAGGGTGCATGTGGACCTGTATTCCCTTAACTCTCAGAGTATCCTGCATCTGTGCAGCTTGAGGAGAAAGGGGACTGGCATGCCTGTGCAGCTGTAAGTAATGCAGAGACAGATTCCCAGGCAGGGACACAGATGTCTGCCCTCTCACGGGGTGCATGGAGGATCCCACACTCGCACATCTCAGCTGCTCTCCCTACCCCTCAGCCCCTCTCAGGCCCTGACACCCATTAAACCCGGCAGGTCCCATAGACCTGGGCACACTGTGACCAGGCTGGGACGATGCCCCTGTGGCCCCAGGCTGCTGTCCACACGCCCACGCGACCCCGCTGCCCCATGTGCAGCTCTTCCCAACCTGCTGGCCTGGGAGGACCAAGAGGGTTGGATGCACAGCTCTGGCTCAGCGCTCCCGTGTCTCCTGCAGTAGCAGCGGATGACTAACGACCTTGAACCACAGTGGCTGCCGGAGCCACTCAGCGTTAATAACACAAGACACTCCCCTGAACAACTAGTGTTGCAAAAAGAGAGAGAGAGAAAGAAAAAACAACTCGTCAAACCCTTCCCCCCTGCGCCGCTGCTCCTCTGCAGGAAAGAAAAAAAAGTATCTCTTCAGCTGCTTCTGTAAGATTTCTGACCAGGGTTTCCGTTCGGGAGGACTGGGTGTGAAAAATGAAAGAAGCTGCTCAAGACGGAGCCGCAGGGGCAGGAGGAACGGGGCTGCCATGCTGGGGTCTTGCCAGGGCTTTCGTTCTGCTGGGACCGAGCCATAGGGATGGGAGGCAGCTGCCAGTGTGAGGATAGCACTGGGAGCTGAACCCCTGTTCCCGTCAGCTTTGAGCACATTCGCTTGCAGCCCCCAGCTGCCTGCGAGCCTTGAGAAATCCTGAGCTGTTCCTGCTTTGGCAGTCACAACAACTAAAGGTTTCCCTGGCTCTATTTTTTTTAATCCCTCAGACAAGGCATAAACCAGTCATTCCCCAGTTTGAAGCAAAAGCAGGGAGTAAAACATGTTTCAACTACGTGACTTCAGAGGTGGAACAAGTCCAAACAGCTACATTCCAGACACTGTGGATGCAAGGATGGCTATAAGGAGGCGATTTAGGACCGAGGCACTGGAGGGACAAAGCTCTGTCCCACCTCCACCTCTGCCTTTTTGTATAAAGCTGTGCAAGTCTCTTCCCCTCACAGTGGGCAATGGGTACTCACCTTTCCTTTCCATTCCTTGTCTGTCTCTTTCAGAAGTGGGCAGGCCATTGATGTGGGTTGCTAAAGGACAACGAGGAGCCTGTCTCATCAAGTATTCCCTACGTGCTTCCCAGTAATAATTAAAAGAGACTTATAAATAGTGTTGTAAAAGAACACTAGAGGAAATATTAAAATCAGTGATTCCCAGCCAATTCCTGCAGACCAACATGATCACACAGGGATCAGATCCGCTTCAGTATTTAATGTGTTTTTTGGAAACCACTTCCTTCCTTAGGAGCCTCCCCTACGACTTTTTAAAGACAGTCCCAGAAAGTTTGCCACAACTTTGATAAGGAGGATTTGCCTTTTGCTAGTGATAATGTAATCCAGTGGCTCTGGGGAAAAAAAAAAAAAGACTATAAAATCTTCAATGTGAATACAAATCACTGTGTATCTCCATTCTTTAGGCCAAGCCATTTGCTTTCAAAAGTAAAAATATAAAAAATAATTAAACCCAAAATGAAGGCAATAGCTGTTGCCTGAGTTTTGCAGAACTGTTTCTGCTTATCATTCTCCCTATAGCTAGCAGTGCTGCTTTTATTTTTTTCTTTTTTTTTAGTAGCAGATAAACAAAAATCATAGTGCAAAGTACCTTATCCATATGCCAATCCTACTGAAACCTGCAGGATGCTTTTCTTAACGCCGTAAAAACTTGCTATAAAAAGACACGTGCTGCAGTGACTGCAGCTCTATTAAACCCTTTTTAACACACATATCACTTGGTTCCCAATGACACTTTGAAGTCCTTTGAAACTCTGCATATTGGCTCATGACGCTTTCTGCAAAAGCAGAGCACTAACGATAGGCAACAAAAACCTTCCTAGCAGAGAGGTCTTTGGAATTCTGCTTTATACCTACTGGAAAACATAGAGCTAAACAACGGCACTTATAAAGTACAGAGATAGATCCCAAGCTGCTCCCAGGCATGTAAACCTGCAAAGCAAGTAGCTGAAGCCTGTAATCAGCTGTGTTATTTTCTTTCATTTTAGACTGTGGAAAGAGCAGTGAGATAACTGTGTGTAACATGGAGCTGCTTTGCACTGTACCTTATACATTAGTCAAGTTCTTAAACCAATCGAAGGAAAAAACCCCAAAGCTTTTAAAATATGCAATCTGGTCAGAAAAATGAGGGATTTGCATACCTAGATCTAGAGGCCACCAGGGATGGTGAAACACCCCCTCCCCCCCACTGGCCCCTCCCCAGAGCGGTGTGAAATCTTCTTCTAGCTCAAATCAGATAGCAAATCCTTACCTTTTGCCAAGCAGATTTTACATTACTTCCAAGTCCCTGACACAGTAAGACCTAAAGCTGTCTTGGTACAGGAGCGAAGGAGCACTTGATGTTGCCTTTTAATCTTAGTAAGTGCATAAATGATGTTAATGGGAGGTAAAAAACAAATTAAACCTGTCTCAAAGGAAGGGATTTGATAATAAATGCTTCCATTAGGTTGTGCATAACATCTAAGTCAGGGAAGCAGATCTAGGTCAAGGGTGACTCAGGAGATGCTGCCTGCCTAGAAATAGAGTATGAGAGCTGGAGCAATGGGAGTTCTGCCCTCTGCAAAGCACCAGGTGCAGAGAGGTGATGTCTGGGGTGTCCCCTGCCCAAAAGGGTCAGGCAGAGTCACCCTACAGTTTCTGAGCATCTTTGTCTCCTCAGCTCTATTGTTTTTTTAAAATGTGTTTGCAACCTGGGCTTGCAGCAGGTCCAGTCAGGTGGCAGAGGAGTGTAGTTTAGGTGGGTGCCCAGGGCTGGTGGGGCTGCTCATGGTTGTTATAGCCCATGAGTGCCTCAGAGCCCTGAAATGTGCCTTTGGGGATGATGAGAGCCAAGTGGGTGGAGGAATGAACTCTGCAGAAATGCTCCTGGACACCCCACTAAGTACCTGCCTGCAGCATTACTCACCTAAATAGTGCTGAGAATGCAGTTAATGCTTTGTTTCTCTGAATCTCCATGTGTTGCTTTTGAAGAGCAGGCAAGGACAGTGCAGAGCCAGAGGTGCAGTGAGATCACCACCTCCTGCAGGTGGGAAACCCTCAGCACCCTGGAATAACGCAGCTCTGCAGTCATTCACTTGCTATCAGGCAAAAGACATAGGGTCAGTTGAATTTTTTCAAGGTTGTATTTGGGCTAGTGATACTAGCAATAATATATACATAAATAAATAAATACATGTGTATATCCATGATATACGCTGGCCAACCTGCTGCTGCTCCCTGCTAAGGAAATGGGAGGGCCCACAGCTCCCTCCATTCAGCACACAGATAAAGAGGGATGTACACTGCATCCTCTGTAGGGTTTTGGTTAAATTCTGCTCCAAAGGAAAGTCCTGCAGCTCTCTGTATTTGCTCTCAGGATGCAAGGACACACAGACGAGCTTACTCAGCTCAACCAGCTTAATCCAGTCTATGTTTTTTGGGAGTTTTAGCACTTGTGAGGCTCTGCAGAGCTAAATCTCAGTTACAATATCCTCACATACAGGCCAGTAGCAAGCGTGATGTGTGGGGGACACACCACAGAGGGCGGGGCTTTGGTTGGGGGTCACCAGACCCCACTAGCCCCCAGTTAGCTGCAGGGGCTAATGGCCCATGGAGAACCCCACTCGGTAACTCCCAGCCCAAATTCTCCAGCCACACCCTCAAGCCTCTCGTAGTTTAAGCAGAGCTGAGAGAAACTTGCACACGTGTGTGGCTGCCAAAAACCTGAAGCAAAGCATGCAAAGACAAGCCTGAATTTCCATGATGGCAGAGCAGACAGTGTTAGGGTACACGCATAGCTAGTGAAGAAGTACAATCCTCTAGGCTGATCCCAAGAGCAGGAGTGTGGTTTCTGGGGTTGGAAGGACCCACAACATTTCGCCATTTCTTGTGCTTCCATATGAGTTTCTGACACCTAATGTACATTGGTTTGGGTGGTGGTGCCAGATCAGCTAAGGGACAGGTAAGGTTTCAGCCTCTATCTTTGCTGCCCCTGATAGAGATGCAATGGAACTGAGTTAGGGTTTCTGATTTTCTGAGCAAGGTCTTAAACACGATTTAAGAGTCACCCCTTCCCTGTAGGGAGCAATACATGATTGCCACTAGAACTGTGAAATGAGATGCGAGGATGAAGTTAGTTTCAATGCTGCTTTCTGTAATGAGTCCCTAAAGACCTGTTTATGCATACAGCAAATACATTGAAAAAAGCCATTGAAAAGAAAAGAGAATGGAAAATACTTCCATGAAGCCCCAAAACAGGACAAGCAAGAATTGATTTGTCATCTGTCAGGATTAGGGGCCACTTAGATGAAAAAAGAAATATGAAATAGTTATCTTACAAAAGGAGATCAGCTGGCAGTGTATATTTATCTATCCTATTCTGTCCAAGTCACTGCACACATTAATGCATTTTTTTTTTCTAATTTCTAATGTTTGGTTAGATTTCTTTTACATACTGATTTGGAAGATATATGCATTTTTTTCTCTTTGTCACATTCATGCATGCATTTTTAAGATGATTAAATGTTATCTTGGAAGGCTTTCTCTCCCTTTCTTTCCTCTTTGACATGCTGTTCAGTTCTTAAGGGAATAGACATAAACCTTGTATTTTTGTGTCTGGAGAGATAAAACCTTCAGGAAGAAGCCTTTAGATCAAAGATCCACTCAGTCCCTTTTCTTCCTTTTATTTTCAAAATGCTGTCCTTTGTGCCCTTTGACTCTGAAGTTCCCAGTGGTTTATTGCGTTGGTTATTTTTCATTACTGCTCTCCAAATTTCTCTGACTGTCATAAGCATCTCTGCGGTTGGTGCATTATCACTGGCACGGATGAACATTTCCAGAGCCCCATGTGGATTTGTGACTGCACCACAGCCAACTGAGTCATTCCCTCTGCCCCAGTTTCCTTATCAGTTGCTGCTTGCAGTTCAAGTTATACGTCTGTTTCAGAGTCTCTCCATCTCATTGTCATTCAAAGATGCAGGGAAAGCATTTAAACCAGTATTTTCTTACACTCATATCCAAAAATTTGTTCCCAGTTATTGCCATGCTGTAGCTGAGATGATTATGCTTTATTCTGCCACCTTTAATTAAATTAACTGTCCCAGCTTGCAAGGGCTGTTGATATCTGTGCTCTTAGAAATGTAAATCACTGACATGACTTACTTCAGTTTGGATACAACAACAGCCTCTTAAGGCTTTCAAACAGGGAACGCATGAAAAATACAGCTACATCACCTTGCACATTTGTGCACAGCAGGTTGTGCACTTCTGGGAAGGTCTGGCTGTTAGGGTTGACAAAAGGGGGTGACTTTGGATTTTCTACTAAAGATGGCTTTCTGCAAAGCAGGGATCAGATGAACTGCATCCTCAAAGTTTATTTCTCACTACTGCCTGTGAGGTGCCCTACAGTGATTTACATGGTTTAGAGGTGGAGTTGACAGTGCTGGGTTAATGGTTGAACTTGATGATCCTAAAGTCTTTTTCCAAACTAAACGATTCTATGACTGTGATTATTGCTGATGCAGTACATTTCCTTAGTTGCTTGATACTAATGCAGAAAAACAAACCTGGCTATTGTGTTCTTACTGTGTGCAGATGACCTTGCAAATCCAGAAGTAATCTTATTAACATAGATTTTGCAGTTTGAGTTCTGTGGGCACAGAACTGTGGGCCTTTTCCAATCTAAAGAAGACCTAATTCTTGCTATTAACTAGACAAAAATACCGCAAGCCCTCAACTCTGGCAATTAAGGAGCAAGAGAGTGTGGCAGTATTACTGAAAGACTTGTTAGAGGCCTTAGATAAAAGAGGCACTCAGAGCCAGCTGTAAATACAAGTCAGGAAGCCTGGGACAGACTCTGTGCTGCCCTGCAGTTTGGGCACTCATTTAAATCCCAGAGAAGTGAGATCCAAACATTACCAACTCAGTGTGATTATTGCCGTGCCATAAATAGCTAGTAGCCTGCTAGGCAAGCCAAAATCCCATCTACTGCATCAATCCCTGCAGCGCTATCGCTATGGCATTGGGTTTTGTCAGAAATGCAACCCCCTATCAGGCTCCCAGTTTAGTGCTGATGACGCTGTGGTGGAGGGTGGTTGGGCAAAAGCTTGCCCCAGATGCTGCCAGGTTGTAAGTGCTTACAAGGGGAACACCACAGCATCAAAGAAGAAAAACAAACGTTTGATTATATTTGTTCCACTTCATCTTTCCTCCAGTAATGCAAATAAAAGAATTGCAGCTCAACAGCCTCTTGATCTCAGCACAGAACAGGTGCCAATAAAAGATAATTATTCCCAGTGTTTGGTCTAGGAAGCAGTGCTGAATGTCACTAGAGGCATTTTTAGCACATACAAAAGTTCAGAAGATTATTTAAACATATTGATTGAGGCTTGTACTGGGACTTCTGTGCTCAGAAACGGGATCTCTAAAACATATGTACTGTGGTGGCACTTTGCCATTCAATAACAAGGTGGGGGATGTTGTGGTTTTTTGGTCTTTTTAAAGAGATGTTTCACTGATTTGCTTTGATAATAAAAGACCTGCAGCTGAGCTGGGCAATTTCCATCAGCAAAATAGCCCTGCAGGAATAATATCCATCATCCATGGGTGAATATGAAAAGGCAGTGCAGGCTGATTTTTCAAATATTGATTAGGCAAGTCACTGGCCAGCCAGCCATGTACAGAGTCTTCATGCTCCACAGAGAAGTCAGGCTGTATGAAAGAACTCAAAGCACTTGCAGGAATAGACACTAATTCAAGAAGATGAGGGTGATGTAGCAACCAGTAAAGATTGCACTGATAATCTAGTCTTATACAGACAACCCATACTCAGGCACGAGGTCATCCCTTAACATTTCACCTTTCAGACCATAGAATCATGGAATCATTTAGATTGGAAAAGACCTTTAAGATAATTAAGTCCAACTGTTAGCCCAGTGCTGCCAAATCCACCACTAAAACATGTCCCTAAGTGCCACATCTACACATCTTTTAAATACCTCCAGGGACAGTGACTCTCCTGCTTCCCTGGGCAGCCTGTTCCAATGCTTAACAACCTTTTCCATGAAGAATTTTTTCCTAATATTCAGTTTAAACTTCCTCTGTCACAACTTGCCTAGCTCTATCACTGAAAATTCATGGAGGGCTTGTTTGCACTTGTCTGTCTTTTCACTTGCATCAGATTTTATGCTGATGTCTGACATTGATGGTTTAGCCTTGCATATATACAAGAAGATGACCAGGGCAGCTGTTTTTATTTCCCACTGTTCACAGCCACCTCACCATAAAGCAGACACGTGCCTCTCCACAATGGCTCTCTATTCAGAACACCTTTCATCCTTTCTGCTTCCTTACCCTGTCTCGGCATCCCACAGATTTACCTCTTTCCAGCTTCAGACTCAGAGCTGTATTTTCATTTCTTTTCTGTCCAGTTCCAGAAATTAGGGTATTAGAGAAAATGCTCAGTTAAACACAGCAGCGCTTGCTCAGGCCCTTTCTTGAGGGATGTGGTAAGATGAGCAGCTGGGACATGATGCAAATCTGACACATTAATTCATCCCAGAAGAGACTTGAACCTGGAGGAGGCAGGCATGACTCCTGCCTTCACAATGAGGAATGGCCCCAAGAGAATCAAAATCATCAGCACAAGGACCATCAAACTGTAAGTGAGGGGAAAGCAGGCACTGCATCACTCTTCTTCCCCCACTCAAGCTGTGCCTTGAACACAGAATGTTTCTGCCTGGTCAGCTGCCTGGTCTCTGGCCCCTCCACACACGTTGGAGTCATTAAATCATCCATCAAGACACCATCCTTCATGCACAGTGGGATGGCCTGCCTCCCTCACTCATTTTGGCCTTCCACAGTCCTTTTCAGCCAATTCAATGAAATATAAATAGCATTTCAGATAAATGTTCACTCTCTTATAATACCTTTCTGACGTCTTTCTGCTCTTGCTCTAGATGCATGAAAAAGAGCTGTAATATATTTCAATGAGTTATTGAATCCTTTTCGAACCCTGATATATGTTCGGTACAAGGTTATTTAAATATGAGGGGTATAGGCATGGGCATTAGCAAAGTCTACCCAACTAAACTGTTCAGACAAAATGAGCAGGCAATCTTCTGCCTTGCAAATCTATCTGCCTCCCACAGTGAAGGACTCCAAGCCTGCTGATGCTGGACCACCCGCCTTTTTCTGCACTGGAATGTCCACAGCCATTGGAAAGTATGGTTCAGGCTTTCCTGTCCCTTTTTCCTTTTTAAATTTTTTTTTTTGTTTGTATTTAAAGTAAGCTGCTGGACACCACACCAGGGATTCTCTTTTCTTTGCCTAAATAATGTAGAGTGAATGCTGTACAACCAAATGAGAAAAAGAAAGAGGAGGACTCAGGAATGTTACCCAGGGTTTTACTGAAGTGTGGCACAGAAATAGTATCTCCCTCATCTTCCTGGCTTAGAAAACAAATTATCACTGGAGTATTTGTGTATTTTTTCTCCCTGCAACTTTTTTGCCACCATTCATCATTTAGCCTCGGTGTTCGCGTATATTTAAAGCTACCAACATAAATTAGCAACAAAGCTCAAGGGTGTTAAATAACCTCCAGTAAAACTCCTTCCCCTCACTGGAGTATTTTCTCAAAGTGAAAATATCTGAGTAAACATCTTGTTCTAACACTGTGCCCAGGAGATAACAAAGTGGGGACTGAGTGACTTTCACCCTCCGAACTATACCTCCTGAAGGAAAAGGGTGCCTCTTCATCACTTCTGGAAGGATGAGTAAGTGGAAATGAATTTTGGGGACCAAACAACAAATGCAGCTCTCTCAGTCTCAAGAAAAGGTGGCAGATAGGCACCCCAGCAGCAAGTCTGTCATTCTTCACTAGATTCCCATCACATAAAGCAAAGGAAGAGAGCAGGTATGTTCTGGAGATCTCCAGGCTCTGAATTTAACACAAGCAAGCAGCCACTTTTAGCAATGGTCAGATGCCAAGAAATGATTTTCAGGAAGTGGAGATGATAATAATTGCATATCTGGGTATGCCCAAATCTCTTCCATGCATATTGGAAACAGCTCTTTTTGCAGTCTCTGTGAGTACTTCGCTCTGTGCAGGAGAGATGCTGCAGATCCCCAGTGGGGAGCCTGAATAATCTCACCTCCGAGCAATACAGCGATAGTGGTGTTGGGAAATGTCCAGATAAAAGATAATGTGCAAGATAGGGAATTTCGTTTTGTATTAGGAGCTGGAATGGCAGTAGACTGAAGTTTCTTTCGGGCTAGGGCAGAAGTGGGTCACAGCATATAAGTAGATGTCCCATCAGTGTGTCTGTGGTTAACACCAAGTGGAATAAGCCTCAGACCTCGAGCCAGGCTAATAAAGTTATTTATGCAGCTATCCAGTGATCTGGGTATCTAGCTCTCACCAATGGTTTTCTTCTACTCAAGCCTTTCCCTTTTTCACCTTCTGTAGCCAAATTCCTTGAATACCCTCCAGAAAGGAAGTCCCCTGCCCCAAAGCTCAGTTGTGGAAACCATGAAAGTTGGTTAAGAAATTTTAATGATGCCACATTACAAGTTTCTGGGCATTTAGCAATGAGGAAGTGAGATGAGGCAGAAGAGATACAGAGAGTTATGTTCCTGCCCAAAAGTACCCATCTGGGTTTTGGTGTCTCAGTGTTTGGTTCTCCCTTTCCCCGATGACAGATGGGTTTTGGCAAATTCTTAGCACTGACCTTCTGAAAATCAAATCCCAGTGAAGCCTTTCAAGATGAGCAGCCAAGACCCAAAAACATCACTGTGGCAAAATTTGTATAAAGAGTTTAGAAACTATCAGATGCCAAATAGGTAGAGGAAAGTTGCCCAAAAATTTTTCTAGGCTATACAACGAAACTATTTCTTTTCCCTGAAGCTGGTGTCCTTTCCAGTCCTTCAAATCTAAAGAGCACTTGCCCTAGATGTTTTTGGTGCATCATGCTATTTTAGGCAATAATTCATGATGCAAAATTAATAATTCATGTGTCTAGATCATTCCTTTGCTTTAATCCCACATCCAGTTTCTTTTGATGATTAGCAAAAATAACTACAGTCACTGCAGATGAAGAAGGTAAGCTGTAACTTTTAACTAAAACTCTCTGCCTATGTTTATCAGGCATCTGCTTGTGTTTTCAGAGAAGGGACTCAATCCTGCTCCCACCAAGAGTGCCGACTGCTCCATGGGCTCTCAAACCCCAACTCTGCCAGTACAAAACACCTGGGATGGCATCCTTGGTGCTCCCCAGCATCCCTGAGGAGGATCCACCTCACTAAAAGGCTCCCTCAGAACCATGGGCCTGTTTTCCTCAAACGATGCCAAACAATTCTACCCAGGATGCAAGAGGGAGGATGCTTTGTACCACAACAGCTCCTCCATGCTTAGCTGTAACTCTCAGGAGAGGATCAGGAGACAAAGTCAGAGGTGCATTCCCTTGCCCTAGAGAGTGGGTGCAAGTAACAGCAGAGTTACTGTCTGTTTTTTTCTTCCAAAGGAAAATTCCACATGTACGCATGTGTGCACACACACACCAGATCCATCTTGGCAGAAAAGACTCATATCTGGAAAGACATTTCTTCTATCACATTTATGGGGAAAGGCAAAAAAGAAAGGAAGCACATTCTTTTTCCCTTTGACTAAAGAAAAATATCTCAGCAGGACAAAGGCTTATTGTAACCGTTCATTTTAAAATATTGCTCGATTGTTTGAGTACTTTTATTTCTTTGGTGATTCAGCTGTGAGTGGGAAAGGTGCTGTGACCCATTGAATGGCCTATCCATCACACCTACCGACCTTTCTGTCCAGGAGGGCTGGGACCACCAAACCTTGGCTGCTGGCTCCATTTGTGTGTCCGCTGCTTGGTCCCTCAGCTTCCCAGGTATAACCCCATGCTGTGGTACCGCCTGAAGGAGAGGAACGAGACCACAATGTCAGCCTGCCCTTGAAGTGGGCATGCGTGCATTTATTAGGACTGTTCCCAGGACAAACTGTTTCCTGCATTAGAAGCAGGCTGGTCACTGCAGCGGAGCTGAGGACAGAGCACACCAAGCTGAAAGAGCTGGTGGGGACCAGCTGAAGCCTTTGGCAAAAGACCACATCTCTGTGAGAAGGATGATTCATCCCCTGCCTCCTTGAGCAGCAAAATGCCCTGCTCCTCCTGACATCATTTTCTCCCCTCTTCTTCCAGATCGTGCTGTCACCCATGGATGAAACCCAGCATACATATATCCCTAGAAGGTGAATTTTGGCTGAGTTGTGAGTCTGTAGCACCAATGAGCAACAAATGCCATGTCTTAGCTACACTGGGGAAAAGCCAGCAGAGGTTTTCCAAATACTTTCGTTGCTGATGTTGCAGCATAAAATCCACTGATTTCCCTTTTGCTGGGGATTTGGAAAGTGGCGCACCTCACCAAAGTCAGCTCTTCCCCTGCAGGATCAGACCCTAGACTGAGTATAAATCAGTCACAGGTGCTTGAATTAAGAGAATTAATTCATAAGACATTCCCATCCCCTGGAGGTTCAGACGACAATGAGGAAGGCATGGCACAGGCCAACACAAGCCACAATATATTAATCCTGCATTTGTCCCAAGTGTGACAGACTGCTGGGAGCTATTCTTTGTGCTCATACCAGGGGGAATTGATGGGACCTTATTCTCTGTTTGCAGGGAACGGTTCATGCAAGAAATTAAATTTCCCAATGTCATTACTAAATCCCAGGATCCTCTTCATGAGTTATTCAGCACCAGTTGCTCTAGTCCTGCACACCAGTTTTATCGTCCTCGCATCCATCTCTGTCTTTCAGAGATGAATATTAATTATCTTCATTGCAACGGTAGAATTAAATCCTCTCTTACCTTACTAATGCAGTTCCTTTCTTGAAGATAAGCATACCTCTCTCCCAAAAAGAGATAGTGTGTGCTGGAAAAAGACACAGAGCATTACCAGCCTGTCTGGGAGACAGGGATGGCTGCCTGTCTGGAGTCTGTGGCAGGCTTCAGAAGCTGGAAAACAGTGAAGAAGGCCAATGGAAATGGGCCTTCACTAGCACATTCAAGATGCTGCAAAATGCCTTTTTAATGCACTAATCTGTCAGCAAGAGAATTATGAATTCATCAATAAATGGGGAACACCTAAATGTTCTCATCTCACCATACCATAATTTTTTTCTTTTTCAGTACATAGCATAAAACTGTGCTCCCTCATCATTTTGGGTGCCCTCATATGCTGCTAGGTGGTCTCAGTAGCACTAAGGCACTAATTGCCATCAGGAACTTGGCCAACAAGGCAATTACGGACATGCTTTCCTTCTCTTCACAGGCTGGAAAGGGCAGCTTCAGCCCCATCCAGCAATGATGGGGTGCAAAGGAACCATCTTTTATCTCCTGGACCTGGCATGGGGTGTGAAGGGCTCACACACCACATGAGGAACCTCTTGCTCCCCCACTTCTAAGAAAGATGACTTTCCTAGACAGCTGTCCCACTCAGCAGCACCACTGGGGAGCCATCAGGTACCTGGAGCTGGCCCCCGCAAGGCAAAACCACTATTTTCAGCCCTCATGGAGGAATCTGCGTGCCAGGCAGAGGGTGCAAAGCCATGCAAACTGCCTCCTGTCGAGCACCCCTCCAGCAAGGCATCATGCCAAAATACTTGCCAGTGCCTCTGATTGGGAGGATCAGTTCTGAAAGGCCCCGCAGAGGTGCGGTAGCAGTACCCTGCTCGGTCCCTGCAAAACTCAGCATCAAGGGTCTATCAAGTCTCTTTGAAACACGAGATGAAAACAGTGCTCCCCCTGCACCTCCTGCCTGCTTGACAGGCTTGCCTGTCATTGTAGACTCTACGGTGCTGCACAGTGGAAAGCACTGGAAAGCTGCAGGGGACAATTCCCTGCTGCCAAGGGCTCGCCTGGGAGTGTAGGCTATTGATGCCCACCCTGGGGTAGACAGGACAGCCTGCAGGGTGTTTGTGCCCAGGTCCAGGCTGACCACAGTGCTGCTGCTGGCTGTGTTTAATTTCTTTGCTCTGCATGAACAAATTTATTAAATCCACAACACTTCCCTTTTTTTTTTTTTCTTCCAGACAGGGTGATCTGAAGGAATACTTGCCAGTCACTTGACTAATTAGCTTAATTCAAGAACCTGTCTTCAGAAGCCCATTTCTAAATAGCCTCCTCAGTTCTGGGAATTTAAAAATGACTTGGGTTTGGTTAAAAGCGAACCAAACCAATGAAGGCAATTGCTACTTGCTTTCCTGGTTTTTTCCCCTCAAGACAGCTTTGGTTCATGGCTGCAGCTAGTCCCGTGTATGCCACAATAGTCAGGGGCTTTGACTGCTGTTTCCGTATTAGAAATGTATTTAGGTGAAAATACTTCCATTCATTCTGTATGAGTTGATGGAGCTGTTAGGTGTACCTTTCTGCTGTGAGTCATTTACACAGCCAGGTGGGATGGTTTTCCTCAGGCCATGCAGGTTCGGTGATGGGGGTTCTGGAGCTGCACAAAGGCCAGAATTTCTGATCAAACAAGGGTATCAAGACTGCTGCAGTTTGGCTTCTTTTCTGGGGAAAAAAGAAGAAAAGCTTCTAATAAAAAGTGAAAAACTAAAAAAACCCAACGAAACAAAAAAATTTAACATTTTGTTTTAATTCCAACTTTTTATAGCACTTGAAATCTTAGAACTAAAAAAGGGTTCTGAAACACTAATTATTTCCAGAAGGATGATGACCCAGTTGGGACAGTCTAAAAGTCAGCTGAGCAGAAAATTTCAGTCACTTGAGCTTCTCAATTTTCCTTACTGAATCAGTGATTCAGCTAAATTCACACAATTTTTGTGTGTGTTAAATCTTCCTTCAGTGGCATTTTGCAACAGAACCACTGCCACTTTCCTGGCCAGCTCAGCATTACATCAGTGCTCCTCTTCTCCTTCTGCTGGGGGGAGCACCCATACTGGCACCTTGCTGCTTCTTCCAGGGGATTCAAGGTGAGGAAAAGAGAGTGATGCAGATCACCCATGCCAGCAGGGCACTTGCACATGGCATAACAGCCATGGTTCAAAATAATAACAACAACCATGGTTCAAAATAATAACAACAATCTAAAACAAGCCTTCTATCCTCACTTCATCTTGTGCCTGAGCATGGCTGCAGGTATACAATATTTTTGGTGGGGAGCTGGCTGCTTATTCATGTTGTCCCAACCTCCTCTCCTCACATCTTGTCCCATCCAGCCCACTAACCTGCCAGCTGCCATCAGCTCTGATATTCTCCATCCCCTCTCACCTTGATGCTGCCTCCTGAAGATCCAACACTGCCAAGCTGTAAATGAGATAATTTTGGACTGGTTTCCTGGGGAAAGGGAACTGAGGCACTTGCCCCCTTCATGTGTGTGTGCATGTGTTTCTGTGTGTGTATCCACCTGCGAGCTGCTGGATTTGATGAGAAGCTGGAGGCTCAGAAGTGGTTTTATGAAGAGTGCTGCAGAGGACTCGATAAAGGTCCTCACTGAAGGAAAAACTTGGGCTGAAAACAACCTTATTAGATGCCAGAGAAGCCACCCGCACACCAGCACATTTTAGTGCCTCAGCCTCAGTTTTCAATGCACCTCAGACTGTGCTGGAATGAAGAGAACCTAGAGTGTGAGATGAAGGCTTATATGAAAACCAGCTTGGCTGGATTGTACTTTGACTGTTTGGGATAAACAAAAGGGTTTATGTGTAAGATATCACTGCACGACCCCTGGACTGGGGACAGAAAGGGGGAACCCAGAGCTTTGAGAAATGCCAGAGACTGACAGAGGGTATCATGAGTGAAGGAACATTTGCAGAGGGACCTGTGCGGGTGAAAAACAGCCAAAATAATCCTACTGGTGCTCTTTAAATATCATACTCCTGGCAAAGAAACCTTTCACATGTTTCTCTGCTTGCATCTCCAAACCTTTTCAAATCACCAGACTTCTGCTGCCTGGTTGGGGGGCGGGGGGTGGAGCAGGATGCTCTGCCCTGGGAAAACCCTGAGCCATTTTCCTCTGGGAAAGATGCAAGCAGTCAGCAGCTTTGCACAATGTACTGAGCCCACATCCTCACCGTCCTCATTTTAAGCAATATAGAAAACTTCTTTTGAAGCCTGGCAGATTCCTACATGGCTGTTCCTGACTTCTTCAAAAACTACCCTGACAATACAAACTCCCTGTTAATTGGCAGGGAATGAAGTCCCACAGGCTCAGCCTCCCACATGTGCACAGCCTGCTGGTGGGACAGCAAAGATCTCCAGGGTGCCTTTGCCCCTTGGGGAAGGTAGGTGGGAAAGGGACATTAAACCTGAGGCATTTCAAGAGAAACCAAGAAGATACAGACATACCTCATTAAAAAATGCTGCCTCTTATTAAACAAAAGACAGTCAGCCTCCCTCTCCCTCACAATAACCAAGAGGAAGCCCAAAACACAATCAGTTTGGGCTGAACACCACGTTGCTGACAAGATTAAAATTAGTCTCATGAGGTTTCATCAAGGGAAAATTTAACTGTGGCACTCAATCAGGCTGCAGAATCCTCTAATGACAACTGAAATAAAGTCATTCAAGACAGATTCTTAAATGTCACAGGAAAGAAAGCCTGCCCTTGGCTTCATTCCTTGACAAAATGTTATTAAGTATGTTTTCCCTCCCCTCCTCTACATGCACTGCTGTCTTGTGGCCATACCCTCCCTGGGCTATGCAAACAGGCCAGCATCCTACTTGGAATACACAGCACTGGGTTCCCCAGCTTTGTGGCTGTCCCATAGGTCACATATTACAGGAAATGGTCTATAAACAAGAGGCAAATAGGATGAGAGAGTGTTTGCATGAACCTCCCAACACAAAGAGGCTTGTTTGGCTCTTTCAAGAGAGTATAAAACCACAACAGCTGCTGTTCTCCACATAGCACCTCCACTGACATGGCTCCAGTAAAACTGAGAAACTCTCTGCTGAAAAAACACATCAGATCAGAAAACTCTTCTATTTCCAACACCAACATCACCACTTGGAGAGGGACGGCTTATGAGATGTTTCCTTTGCCCTGTGTGTGTCCCTGCAAGCTAAGCATCACCACACAGCTCTGCTCTTCAGTGATGTTCAAGGTCTCCCAGCAAGAAGTGAAAATAAAGTGTAAATATATGTCACTAAGTGAGTTTGAAATGGTATCCAGTACTTTTTAACCTTGCTCTCAGGAGGCTGCTGCAGGACAGCACTTCCTGACTCAGCACTTTGAAATCACCTTACTATCAAAATTCATGGCTCTCCCAACATCCATTTTATGGCCTAGTCTTGCCCTAAAAAACTTGTGCTTTTAATGCCACTCTCCTTTCAAGTTTCAGCCTGATTTCAGCTAGAAAGGGTTCTTGTTTCAATTCTTTAACTGCTGTGTTAAGCCCCAAAGATGCATGAAGCAGCTGGAATGACATTGAATAATCCTGTTCAGTTTCTTAAGTGACCAGTGGTACACAATCCAATTGCACATCAGACAGGAAAGTCATTATTTGCATAGCCTCTGAGCATGTAGCAAAGTCTCAGTAACAGGTAAAATTGCCTTCCTGCTCACACAGGCCCTGATCTAGCTCAGTCCATGAGCACTCACCTAAATTTAGGTGCTTGTTTATCAAACTGAAATCAAGCATCTTTTACTGCATAGGTAAGTGCTTTGTTAATCAGGGAACTTGTTTAAGCCATGTGGATGTTTGATATTCAAATATAATTATCATCTAGGGAGGGAGGGAGCACTGAACAAGTCTCATCCTGATTTATCCAGCTCTGGGGAAAGCAATGACAGCTCAGCCAGCAGTGTGACAAAAACTCTGTCCTATCAATGTCTTCCAGAGTTTGCAGGGATTTTACCTTTACCTTCCTGAGGGTGCTCTAAGGGGAAGGGCTGTCCTATGCTTAGTATTTATTCCAGACAGCTAAGATATCCCCAGGGCAGTAAGGGCTAGATTTATTATATTTTTTTTAACTCTCAAGAATAACGGAGCAAGAAGGGAGTAAAATCTCACACTAATCTTATTATGCTCCTTAGATGAACGACTTTCACATGACAGCGAAGCTAATGCCATTTACTTGTCAGTGAAGCAGCAACAAAAGAGAGAAGGGGAGGATATGGCAGTACAAGAGTGTCCTCCTGCTCCCAACATCTTCCTTGCTGGTTATTGCTCAGGATTAGCAGCTTGAATCACTATAGAGCTGGATGCATCAGAGACACCCCTGTTCACTGAGTCCAACGTAATGACAAACAACCAAAGACCAGATGCATTCAGGGGCATTTCATGTCCATGCTCCTCTCTCCATCTTCTCTGGACAGGAGTGTGTTTCTTTTCTTCTTTCATCCCTCCCTCTTTTGAGAGCTGGCCAGAGGCTGTGAGATTGCAGCTGGTGGCCCACAGGGTTGCTGAGGGGATGCAGGGCTCCCTTGCAGCTCAGTTGTCTGCCAGAGAAGACAGGGGTTTGTTCTGGGCAGTGGATCCTGCCAGGTTCCCATTCTCATAAACACGACATGCCTGCCTTAATGGGGAAACTGCTGGGAGAGAAACAATGATGAGAAGCACCCTAGGCAAGAAAAATGCAATTCTGTGTGGGGCATGAAGACACAAGAGGATTTCACAAATGAAGTAATCAGGATCTTGCACGGTTATTTTGCAACCCAAGAGAGAGTCAGCACCCACCTGCCTCTTGGCATGAGGACATTATTTCTTCATGTAAGGTTTAATGAAAGAGTTCTCCATACTGAAAAAAGAATTGCTTCTGAAAAATGGTAATAAAAGAGAAACGGGGCTGACACATAGCTTGCTTTGTACAGGATTACTTAGAATTGCTGCTCTTCTCCTTGTCCTTACAAGTAGAGCAAGCAGTTGACTTAAGAAGATACGAATTTTTCTTGATTCAAATTTTCTGGTAAAAGAATATATTAACTTTCAAAAGCAAAGTCATTTCCAAAACAGGAGCTAAAATTAGACTGATTTTTTTTTTTGTTCTCTCTCCCCTTTATGGCTTTTACAAGCAATTACCCACTTAATGTTTTGAAATTATACAAGAAACTTCAATAGCAATTCTTTTTCCTGCTGCATCTCCTTGAATGTGAAGATTTAAAAGCTTTTCTGGAACACAACAGCATGAGCAAATGAATTTGCCATTTTCATTCTCAATTTCTTTTTTTTTTAAGAATGGGAAGCAGCAGGATATTTCTTCATCATTCAACTTCTTTTTTTTTTTGGTTTTAAATTTCATAATGACGAAGTAAGCCTGTATGACAGCTCTAGAAACTGAAGGCAGGATTCTTTGCACCACAGCCTTTCATGTTGCTGTGGGAGTGCTGCTAAAAAAGCTGGAAGGGCTATTACGCCAACGCATCTCTTGAGCCTCTTCTTTCTTATGGCAAGGTGGCAGATACAAATATAGCATTCCTGCTCATGTGACCATCCCACACTGTGCATAACCCATACAAAGAACCATGCCATGTAGGGAGCTGGGGATCCTGCAAAGTAGGGCTGCAGGAAGCGGTGAGATAGAGCCACACAGCAGTGCTGTGGTATCCATCTGGGCCCCAGCCCTGGATCCCCCCGGTCAGGCTGCACCTACCCTGTGGGGTCCCAGGGCATGATAGAGGGTGATGGGCTGTGTCACCTGCTGTGAAAGGAGAGGGCTCCCAGACATTCAGGCTCAAGAGTCCCACACTGCCTGAGCGGTGTTGATGTGTTTCAGTGTCATGTGGATGGGCACAAGCTGTTGGTTAAAATGGAGGGCTGGGTTGCCAGCTCTCCTCCCATCACCTCCCCTGGCCTCTTGGGCTGGAATTAGGGGCACTCACCTTAGTGGAGGAGGTAAGTCTAACTTTTACTTCCCGCTGAAGTTGTCCCCTGGAGGAGGGGTTTTGTTTGCTCCTCTCTGGTCGTCATGCAGATGCCTGCCTGCGGAGACCACAGCACTGGAGTGCCACTAGCTAGCAGTGCGTTTGGCTCTTATAGCTTAGGTGTGAAAGATGTTTCTTTTGCCAGCAAAGCAATACCTATCTGAAGCACCAACTCTGAAATCTGTAAATAAAAAGCAAATTCAGCTGGGCCAGAGAAATTAAAACTCAGGCTCTCCATTCTGCTCCAAGTTTTATGTGCATGAAGGTAAGAGGCAGCATCAGTGTCTTATAAAGAAACATGTTCCTACCTCCATCCCTCACCCCTGGGACCCCTTAAAAATCCCCTGTGGCAGGCAGTGCCTTTGCTTCTACTACTTCCTGACCATGACTACCTTTGCTATAGTCTGACAAAGCTCTGGAGAATAAACAATCTCAAACTCACACAACTCATGTTGTACATCTCTGTTCTCATTAAGATTGAACATTTTCTCAGGTCACACTTGACCCTAACTTCTTCCTCCAGATTTTAACCCAGTCTCTCTTATTAACTTTATCACCCATTACCACCAAAACCAACTTATATCTTCTGTTACATTAAGGCATTCATAAAATATTGCAAGCACAGCTTCAGGAAGGCACCTTCCTTGGGACTTTCATGCTTGAATTCATACAATGTTCTCATTATCTTCCTTTTTGTTGCACCTACAGGACATCACTTCTCAACTGGTGTGAGGCCAGTCAGGATGTCTTCCCCAGAGCCATGTGGATGGAGCAAAGGTCACCTCAGTTGAGACTCCTATGACTGTCAGAACTGGAACCATCTTCTGGGTTTCTCACTAGGACTAGTTCTGATAAAACCCTTCACAGTCTTTTTCAGCTGGGTCTGAGCAGGAGAGAAACTTACACTGATAAACAGCTGTCTTCAGCATGAGCAGTGGGAGTGAAAGAGCTGGCAGTTTCCTCAAGACTCAGACTTTTGCTGTTGAACTCAGTGAAATACCTAGAAAAGCATGAGGATGAAGGGAATCCATCCAGCAAAGCTCAAACCTTCCTAATACCAATCTGCTGCAGCCATAAACACTCTCAATGGAGAAAATGGAAATACAGGAAAACAGCTGCCCCAGCAAACACAGGAAAGGCAGCAGCCTTGAACTGACCATGAGCACATCCACATGCTGGGATTTTGGATTTCACAAGAGCCCTTCTCACAGGAAGGCTCATGTAACCATGGCAATGGAGATCTCTGGATGCAGTTCATCCTTGTCACCACCAACAAACAAGTAAGTTAAATCAGATGCAGATAAGAAAGGTTTTCCCACTCCTCTTTGTACTAAAGAGTTCAGAATTTCTAGGAACTGTAAGGAATAAAAGACAAAGAGAAAAACAAAGTTCCAAGAATCATCACAACTCAGATTTTTATTCAACAGTGAAGTTGAAGGGAAAGGTTGTTTCTTCCCTTCAGGGCAAATGTTCCAAATGGAAATTAAGTAAAAATATTGTTCCCCAAAAGTACTCACAATGAAATTAGTTTTCATTAAATATATTTGTTTGGCAAAATAAAATAAAAAAATTAGAACCCGTACAAAAAAAATCCCTTGCAAATTTCTAACACTGTAGCAATGACAACAATGTAAACCTGGATGTTTGGCAGTTGTAACTAATTTGTGAAAAATTACTGTTGAACTTTGGACCAAGGAAATAAAAATCACTTCAAATAGCAACAAGCCAATTTCAGAGGCAACTGAGGCTTAGGGAACGCTACAGGAATGGGACACACTAGTGGCTTCATACACTGTTTGTGCGAGTGATCTGCTAGTGTGGGGCTATCGTAAGAGCTGGGAGGAAAAGAAGTTAAAAGCTGTTGCAGCATTGCAGCGTATGGTACAGCAAAACCCTGCAGACTTTCCATTCTGGGAGCCGATCAGTTGGGTGAAGGCTGGAGGCAAGAGTTGAGATGACGGTGGAGAGAATAATGACAGTGACGGATGGTGCAAGCACTGGGAAGCAGTTAACGAATTTCATCAGCACACTGGATTCAGTGGTGAGCAGACTCTTGTGAGTGTCTGGGGAAATCTTCTGCTTACAGTAGCTGCTTTTGCTTCCTACCTCCCTCCTCCTTCCAGTTAAAGCCTCTCCCCTGCCAAGTGGGTTTCACAGGCATGCAGTTTGATAACAACATCCTTTAGTTAAGAATGTCTATTCCAGTATTAAAAATGTAAAAAAAGTCCTCAGGAGGGTGTTTCTTAGTGGCAGTCTTTGCCTTAAGCAAGGCCAGTGGCCCGCAATTACAAGTTAATTAAAGCAATGTGGATTTGGATGAGCAATGGGGAAGATGGGAATGGGGAGGGAAGGGATGCAGGGAACAGGGAGGAATGCAAGTGTTTCCACATCCCTCCCCAAAGCCAAATTCCAAGGTGCAAAAGTGGGGTTTTTTCCTCACACTCTTCTTTTTTTTTTTTTTTTNGTATTTCCAGTTTCAGAGCAAGTTTCAGTGACTGCCTCAGTTACAGTCATAAACAAAGTCGTAGTTGCTGGGCTCCTTTGGGATAGGTGGCGGAGCATCTGGGATCTGTATATTTTCCAAGTCAAGGAGGCGTAGCTTTATCTCCATGCTGAGCAGCGTGTCGAGGTCGTTCCGCGTTAGGTCACTCAACATATCCTTCCCAAGGAGGGCGTTCAAACCATCTGTCCATACACAATACTGTACAGGAAAAGGATAAAAACTGTCATTAATAGACTTTTCATACACAAACTCCTTGTCTGTCCTAGTCCTCTACAGTTATTGCTCCCATGGCGACTTACAAAGAGACCTAAAATTAGTTCAGTGCATTTAATCAGCTTGTATCATGAAGAAGGCTTTCACTGAGCTGCTCAGAAAATGGAAAAAAATTCTGTAAAATGGGAAGAAATGAAAGTATTTAGTTGTTTCACAGTTTAGTATCTCCTCCAAACTTCTTGTTGAATGTTCTTCCACAGTTATTGGAAAAGGAACAATATCTCACTTAGGACAATGAACCTCTGGAGAAATCTTCCTCACTCCTCTTATTCTCTTTCCCTAGTACATATGAAAAAAGCCTGATTATCTTACGCTAACTAAAGTTTTAATTCCAAGACAGTTAAGTTAGGTGAACTGAATCCCACCCCCAAATCCTTCTTGACTCTTCATGTAAAAAATCCCATACTATCTATCTACTTTTATCGTGGTTTGCTTTCCTATGTACGAAGTTGTTACAGTAGATAGCCTCACGTATCTATGCCTACTTTACAACTATTTTACACAAAAGAACATATTGTGAAAACTACAGTCAGTTAATGCTATGTCCTTCACGAAAATCAAACGCCAAGCTGCTTGAGTGTAATACTAAATGCTGCAAATGCTGAACTGGCCTCTAAAACCTTTTCCTTACTGTTAGCTTTTTCCTCATAGGAGATGCCATCTTTCCCAACAGCTGACAGCTTGTGATAAATGTGGGCTGAATAACCATTTTAAATCAGCAACAAATTCAAGGGAGATTGGTGATCTAGAGTCAACTTCTATTGAATAAGTCACTTTCATTTATTACTACAAGCCATTTATTCAACTATGAACAGAAGTACTCAAATGCTGTCATCTAAAAATAAAGATTTCAATCATGAACTTGTGTCCTAGTTTGCAGGAGAAAAATTAAATCAACCGTAACTGCATTTTTATCTTACAAATACTTCTGCTGATTTCATGCCAAAAAAAAGATTTTTAAATTTAGCTGACCATTTGCTACATGATGCAGCCGAGTTTAAAGATAGCCATGGTTGACTTCATCCTACAGCAGAAATGAGAATTATTTTTAAGGAAGAGAGAGAAGCCCCCTTCTTCATCCAGAAAAAGGGCATATTTTAAAAATAGGATGGGTTAGCACACTTCAGCATCCGAAGTGAAATCCAACCCACTTAAGTCAGTAACAAAACAGTGGCAGAGGGAGCTTTTTCACCCAGGGTGTGAGCAAGCCAAGCTGCAGCTTTAATATGAGATCAGCTATATAGAAGAGACTTTAGAGTTCAGGTTGTCCTGCTGACAAGCACTAAATAAACAACTTAGCGTGCCTATTCTAGGCTGTTAAAGTGTGCCACTGAAGACTTTTAAAGCATGCAATTTTTTTGGAGCGTATGCAGAACATCAGGAAAAGCAAGGAGCTATTCTACAAAAATAGTTATATTTGAACAGACTATAATCATTTATGATTTACTTGAAATCTTTCTTTGGGAAAGTCTTCCCTGAATTCATTACATAGACAGAAACAGAAAAGCAAAAGGCTCTGCTCAGGTTACAGGAGAGCAGAGAATCTTTTCAGCAGATGCAGCCCCTGACGTAAATCGTCCATCACCTGCGCAGCGATTGCGGCCAGCGCTTCCTCTGGGGAGGAATCCCAGAGAGCCAGAAAGCAGAACTGCAGTTCTTTCCTCTTCCAGATATAACTCATTCAGGGCCCACAGAAACCAAATTCTGGCCACAATTCTGGTGAGTGCAATGGCCTGGAAAAGGGGCTTCCTCTCTAATCTCCATATTGGCAAATGCACCTAATTAAACTCCTGCACATGTTGAGCAGAGAGACATCCTAATGAGATGGTGGAAAAACAGAGGCATTCATTCAGAAGCTTTTTTCTTTTTAATATGCAAAAGAGATGAAGAGTCACTGAAAAATTAATTTACGAGATTCATTTTCATAAAACTCCAATGAAACCTAATTATGGCCTCCCTCATCAGTTTCTCTGTCAAAAATCACGGATAAGATTAATCCACCTTTTTTGCTATGCAGTTGAAACCAGTTATTAGTATTTAAATGAAAAACAAATACAATGGAGTGATCTCATAGTACTGAATCCTCTGGCTAGCAGTAAGCTCCAACAGATGGCTAAGGAAATTGACAAACTTAAGTGTGCTAGAATGAGGTCCAAATCTCAATGATACTGGTTCAGTAATGGGATTTTATCAAAGAATTGCCTTGGGAGTCAAGAACTAGAAAGGCTGCACAGGCTTCATCCATCTGGATGCAGCCCTGAGCAACCTGGTCTCAGGTCATTGCTGACCTGCTTTGAGCAGGAGGTTGGACTCGGGACACCTCCAAGGTTCCTTGCAGCCAGAATTATCCTATGAGCCTCATTCAATTTTTCTTTTTAGGACATACTCAACTCCCACATTTCAACCTCACTCTACAATCACGAGGGCTGCATGAGTACTTCAAAAAAGCCCTGCGAGTCTGACCTGAAATTGTCACGTACCAACATCATTCCTGGTGCTTCACACAAAGCTTTCTGAACCTTGAGATGTCACCACCAAATCTCCCAAACTGACAATGCTGCTAAACTAGCACTCCTATCAACAGGCACCTCAACTACTTTGATGAGGAGTCACGTGCTTCACAACATGCTACTTGCCTTTCCTTGTGGGTGCTTCTTCTGAACACTTGTACTTTCTACTTTAATCACAACTCACTCTTCTGCAGGCCATGGAAAAATACAGAGGAAGCAAGATGTCCTTTTTAAAAACTTTCATTTGGGAACTGTCAAGTAGCAGCAGAGACTGTTGCCTCTGGCCATTTTTTTGAACATACTAATTTTGTTTCAAAGAAGCTGCACAAGACCAGAAAGAGAAATGAAGATAAAAGGTGTGTTAACGCAATCATGAGCAATTGGGTTAGTGCATCTCACTGCTACTGCCTGTCAGTGGGATGCAGTAGCAGCTTTTGAACATTCAGGCCATTAAAATCCACTTGTAGCTATAGGGTATATTTGAGATATAGTGGCTGAAAAAATTGTTGGTTTTCATGACCATTTGCTCTTACGAGCTGAAACAGTCTAGAATTCCGTTTCTGGAGAATTTATATCAGAAATCATTGAACATATGTTGAGTTCAGAGGATGAAGACAACCATGTTTTGCTTAGAACTACAGCTCTAGTGGCACACTGTGCCTGGGATACTACTGCTCCTTTCCCTTACATGAAAAAAGACCAGCAAATAATTCTCTGGAATGAAAATTCCTGAAAATAACACTCAAATGTTAATCCACAGAAAGACCCAAATGGGCATAACCTTATCTCCTCTCCTAAAATTAACATTTAGTCGAAGGTTTTAGTCCAGAATAACAAATGTTGAAGTGACATAACTAATACACTTGTAAAGCAATTTCATGCACTTTTTAAACACTACAATATAATGCAGTTTAAAACCATCTTCTGTAGTTCATCATCTTGACACAGTGTCTTGAACTGAGACTAAATGTGATACCTCAAAATAAGCATGCAAATGGAACACAACTCTTCTTGCTTTAGAAATAAGAAGGATTTTTTTTAAATATAGTGCATCCTGCTAAACCTTCACTTGAAATTTCTTTGAGAGAAACACATCCAGTGATTCAACACAATTAAGGTAGATTAATCCCATCACATTCCAGAAGGTGGTGACCTTGTCCATTTCCTTGCGGCTTTTACTAAGAGAAGGGAGCAGGGAAGGGGCTATCATTCATCCTTGCTGTTGGTATTTACATTGTCTTTATACAAGTGAAAGCCATTGCAAAACACTCTCCTGTAGAAATGGAGTAGAGGGGGCCTTCTATGATCACCTGTCATGAATGGATTCAAGCAATGTGAAAGTAAGAGAAAGGGGATATGCCATTCTGGAGACCACAAGCCTCTGGCTGAAACTGAGACCCAGTGATGATATAACCACCCCTGATTATGCTGGTATTGTCAAAATGAACTGAGGCTGGCAGCGATTCTTTCAAAGTTTGGCTGTACAAATCCTCAGTGTTGAAAGTCCACACAGCAAAATTCTCTAGTGTCTAAAGTACAGCAGACCACAAGAAATCAGGACATGCTGAGTGAGGTCTGTAGAACTTCAAGGTCTGCCCAAGCTCTCTTATGGCTCATATTTCAGAAGGGCTTAGAAATACTATCTGTAAGTTGGAGCTTCATGTGCTCTGTGATGTAGGAATACGAAACATGTTTCTTCTGTGGCTCAGATACGCAAGGAAATTGCAGAAGGTCTTGTTCCTATACTAATCCCTTGAATTTCAGTTCGTTTTGAGACATGACACTGATTTAGATGGACCTATACCTTGGGCCAAGATGCCCATCCTTATGTTCTTACAAAGCTATCTGGTGCCTTAAAGCAACTAAGACAACTTCAAAGAAACTTCTGTACTCTGAACTTAACTTACCTCATGCTTGTCTGGAGCAATGAAATTCAACTGGCCACTTGAGTCATACAATATCGAGAAAGCAAGCTCTAGCACCTCCTGGAACAATACAAAGAAACACAGATTAATGCTGCGTGAGAGAGCATTCGTACATTCAGGCCTGTCTTTCTTTACTCTCCCTCATTCCCCAAAACAAGTTGCAAAATATGTTACGGTAGTCTCCTGTCTGGCCAAAGCTGCAGCAGTACCAGACCACTGCAAGAGACTGGCACAGCAAGAATCCTATCACAGATGCTTCAGTAAAAACAAAATCACCCATCTCAGTGC
Organism: Dryoscopus gambensis; assembly: GCA_013389985.1. Taxonomy (NCBI): domain Eukaryota; kingdom Metazoa; phylum Chordata; class Aves; order Passeriformes; family Malaconotidae; genus Dryoscopus; species Dryoscopus gambensis. The sequence continues at coordinate 108,436 of WEIT01034961.1, forward strand.
TTACTGTAGCCCACTGGGTCATGCATTACTTTAGCATTTAAGTTTGAGCTAGGAAATGGTGAGGACTAAAATCAATATCATGAATAATAATTGTACACTTGCAAGAAACTCTTCATGGAGACTCACAGTTTTTCGAGTTTTGTATAAATTACACTCACAAAGTTCTGCAAGGTTTGATTCCTTATGTTAAAAATCTTGTCAGGACAATTAATATCCTGGTATACACTTATGTTCTTTTTACTGCTGGAACTATATTAAATTATTCACTCTCAGGAGATTTCTGTAATTTTGTTTCCATCTGAACCAGAACCACCAGCCTCAGTCAAGCCAAACTATGCCAGTTACTTAAAGACCCAAAGGAATTTCGGGAAAGGAAAAAGCAATCATCTTTTTTTCCCCCTAAGCACTGAAGCTGGAATTGTAAAAGGTACCTATGAGAATTCATAAAGTGCTGACCTTCCCTTAAAGTCACCTAGACCTGAATTCCCATGGGGAAACCCAGGCAATCCGAAAAAATAATGAACTTTCAGTGGCCAGCACTGAGCATGCAAAGATGTTGTCTTATCTGTTGTCATATTATGGTTTCTGCCTGCATCACTACAAGTGCCATTACAAGGATCTCACAATCTGTAAGCTCAACGGTACGGATATATTAACTGTGGAAAACAGACCCAGCTACAGAGCAGAGTGCTGAGTTGTAAATATGACCTGTATCACATGTCCTGTTCTTTTTGCCTCTCGGCTTCCTCTGCCCTGTCATATTGATGGCTTTTGCTGACTCTCAGCTGACTACAGTCCCTGCACTGCCAGCAGTGACAGAACAGCTTCCGAAATTTGCTACACTAAGTTTTAAAATGGAAGAACTGACTGTGGGGACTGCAGCATAAACATTGTTCTAGATTTCTACCCCCGATCTCCCAGTCTGAGACATAGGTATTTGGATTTCTGTAAGGGCTTTTTTGGTTTTGAAGTTGTATGATTAAGAGCAGAGTCTGAACCATAAAACTTATTATCCAAGATTATCCCTAAGGATTGCAAGAGATCAGGCTTCTCATGGGAAATGTTCTTGTTTTCCTGGAGTTTAGTTACTAAGTTTGACTTGATGTATTGCCAGGCTACAGGAGACAAAGCTGTGTTAAATCCTCACTGTGTCAAATCCCCATGGAGGCTGCAAGAACTAACAGTGCTGATGCACTCAGCAAACAAATGGCTCAGGGCTCGCATGGCCTTTGTGTGTCGTAGGCATGTCTCTCAGCCACACCTTAGTAAGAGTGATGTCCCTCATTACAGAAACAAATCTACCTCTGCCCACACGAACCTGGCATTATCTCCTCACACAGTGTTATAAATTACTGACATAACATGCCAAGTAATGCCACTGAGGTTGTGAAAATAAAATGTAGCTCTGAAAAAAGGGCTTGTACTGCTATACGATGATGTTCCTGAATTTCATGAAGGTCAACAATCCCACAGTCCTGACCCCTGTAATTTTTCCTTTGGGAAACTCCAACAAATATAACTTCTTCTTCACCTCAAAGAGAGAAAAAGGAGGACAAAAATCTCTGCTTGGAAGAGGAACATGTCAGGATGTCAAGGGGTTGGTCATTTCCAGTTGGGCAGAGAATGAGAAAGGACTACATTAATGGCACCAAGCTTCTCTTTCTGGGGAAAAGTGTTATTTTGGCAGCCCTGGCTACAGCCCAGCTTCTTTGCTGGCTGCTCTGGACTCTATAGGCTTGGGAATTACAGCTTCCAGGTGCCAGCATCTCTGCTGCTTTATGCACAGCAAACTGTCAAGGAAAATGGAAGCCAAAGGAGCTGGAGCTGCCAGCTGGCCCTCCACACTGACAGTGGTCTCAGTGGTTGAGCTGGCTGACTTTTCAGGGACCCCCACCTGGTTTTGTTACACTCCCATCAATGACAAGGAAGAACTGGCAATTCTTAAAGGAGAACTGGTCAGTCTTTATGAGCCATCTGTGATTTTCTCTTCCTTTTCCTGTTCTACTTCTCAACCTTTCTCACAGTAAGTTTTCACTCAAGCTTTTTCCACCAGTTTGTCCATCCCTCTGGTCTTTTTTATCTTACAATCCCTCCAACCTGTTCCTTCCTTCTTTGTTTTGCTTTCCTCCTCCCACACCTCAAGCTGCTGAACTCACTCCCTTGGCACGCCTAGCTCCTTCCACATGTCAGACCTCTACCCTTTCCTAGATGCTTCTCAAGGGTTGGGAATTGGGACCCACAATGCGCCTCTCTTCCGAGCTGCGCTGAAAACAGAGAACAAGACATTCTGCAACGGCAGGCTGATACTTCCCACTCCTTGGATTCAGCTCTGTGGGGGAAGCTGTTGTAGGTGGTATGAAGGGAAGGTTGCTCTCCCAAGCCCAGAGCTTCTCTCTCCTCCAGTGTCCACTGGTCCCAACACAGGCCGGAAGCAAGCTATTTTTCATGAACTGGCATTTTGGGTGCCTATGGCAAAGTGATCCCATGCAGCTGGAATGACCTCACTACTTCCTGCCTGCTTTGTCTTCAATACCTTCAAAACACCCACGTCTTTACTGAAGGCTGAGGCCTCGCCTTGTTGAGTTTGCTTGCCAGAGTCAAAAGATCTGCCCCAAAGAGCTATCCAGACAGGCAGCAGCAGGGAACTTGTTCAACCAACATGAAATAGAAGAGAAGATAAGCTTCACTCATCAAGGAAGTGAGCAGAACCATTTCAGCTGACTAAAAAGGCACAAAGCCTGAAACCTGCCACATCAGCAAATAAAGGGTGATAGGAGAACACTTCAAATACCTGCAATGTATTTTTCTAATTCTTCTATCATGCTTTCTTCTGAAGGCTGCAAAATCTGACATATTTCATTTCCTTGAAACTCATTGATACTACTTGAGAGTCAGAAATGAGGATTTAAAAATTAAACCTAATTTAAAAACACAAGCAAGACGAACAACAATGGATTCAGGTCTGGTCCTATCACATAGTTCCAGCTTCATATGCATGCAAATTCCAATTCAGTTTACCTCTTATTTCTTTCTAAATTGTCCTGCTGAAAGAACAATGGCCATGTGCTGGCAAATGAAGAGACACAGAAGCCTTTGTTATGGACATTTTGCCAATTCCAGCTATGCTCATAGCATGGCATTCTGCCATTCAATTTTCTTTTCTCCCAATGAATAAAATTGAGGTGGACGTTATATATGTACAAAGAAAGCACAGGATGAAAAGGCCTCTTAAAAAATATATCACTGATTGTGAAATTTCAGAAAGTGAAAGGTTTCATACACCAAATTCAGCTGAATTGCATTCTGCGTCTGCCTTTTTATAAATTTTAATTTCATAACCCATATACAACTTGATATGCTGCAAACTACATTATTCCTATGTCAGTTAAGTAGTTGCAATATTGTGCCTGACAGTTTGATTAGGATGACAAATAATTTTAAAAGTTCTGTGCTTCTTGGGGGAAGAAACAAGGAATTGAGGAAATTAAAAAAACCAAACCCACCAAACAAAGAACCCCAAACCCCATCAAAACTCCTGCACCACACCAGAAATAGTAAAACCATCAAAATCGCCATTCCCTGGGTCACAAATATGCTCCAGGCATGGATGCAGCCGTGCTACCTATGAATTCCTGATCTTCACGTTCTCAGCCAGAAATTTTATACCAATCCGAAGCAATTTTACCTAAGGAAATGGGGCCATGCTGTGAGCTGAGGACAAACTGATCTGCAGCATTCCTATTTAGCATTAAATACTATCTAGACATTACTGCTCCATAACGATGACACATTTCCATCACTGCCACCCACTTCTTTCCATCTTTCCCTTTTGTGCGGACATACGAATGCTAAGACAAGGAAGCACTAAAAATATTTTATATGCATCATATAAACGTCCCAGCCAAATATGTTAATGGTTCAGCTGTAACATGAGGTAGGAGTTGTACGCAATCTATTATGCTCATGTGTGTCTGTTTGTGCCCTGATTCAGAAAATCAACAAGGAAAAATATTCCTGGGACTTTTTTTCCTCACCTGGAATGACTTTTTCTTTCCTACCATGTAAAGCCAGCGCTGAAAAGTGAACAACTTCTCTGTATGAAAACAAATGCAAAAAATACTCAAGATGCTCTGCCTATCTGTGCATAGTTAAGGAAAGTTGTAGCTGTGAAGGTGCAACTAGTTCTGTGATGTAGCTTTGACAGTGCCTCCTCAAATTTTATGGCTCCCATCAAAACTGCTTTTTCCAATTTTATCTTAAAGTGTTGAAGCGGGAACTCGTAACTTCACTATTTTGTCCATCAATATCTCCTTCTGGTCGGACCCAAAATGTCTTAAGTTTCAAGTAATTAGAAATTCTGATTCAAAACCTGTGATCTGGCTCCCAGACCTCTCAGGGTGTTGTTCTAGGTCAGACTGAACACCACTAGAGTCTCACTGGTTTCTTGTAAGGTCAGAGAGACAACCTGATAGAAAATTTATGAACATATCTCATAGACTATGGTATGAAGACCTTCACCACTAATGATGGCAGACTTTGCTAGTAACTCCATTTCTTCTTGATGTGGTGACAATTCTTACTAACAAAAACTCTGCAAGATTCTGGCACTGCACAATTTTAGTACTACTGGCAGCTTACAGTTCTTGATCTGAAACTCTGAAAGGTAGTACAAATCTAATTTAAGCTGAATATTATCTCCTACACATTTTTTCCCAAATGCACTGCTGAGCACATCCTTATATGCTGCCATACTTGCCCATGATTTACCTTACATCCTTTTGTTGGCAGTAGTTTTTCTACATGACTGGACCTGCAGGTATCATCAGCTGGACATTAATTGCAATTTTGGCATGTGTTCACTGAATGTCGGCTCATCAGAGAACACAGCTGGAACAAACTACTTATTTATCAGAGAGAGTTAGGAGTAGGTACAAACCATCACTGCTTTGCTTTAGAGGTAGAAAATATCACTACTAAAGACTATTCCAGTTGTGCTCAGGGCATATAACAATGCACATCTGCCATGAAATATGAGTAAGGAAGGGTAAGCTGTCCCTATAATTTAACTCAAATGGTCTGAGGTGGAAACAAAGGGTGTACATACACGGAAATGTGGCAGGCTGGAATGAAGAATATCTCTACTACTTCAGGGAAGGTCAAGTTGACAAGCTTTGTATTCCGCACAGTATGTGTTCAAAACAATTTGAGAACCATACCTTATTTTGTTTAAGAGCTCCTTTCTCCTTCATGTGTGGGCAGTCTTTCCCAGTCACAACAGCTTTTATATCTGCCACTGGCACTGCATTAAAAAGAAAGAAAATCAAAACCCAGAAAATTAGTTATAAGCAAGGTATGTAAAGGCTACAGAGTCTAAAAAGAGGCAAGACTAATGTGTTAAAATTGCCATGTCCTTTGCCATTTCCAGCCTTTTGTAAGAAAGAAAACTGAAGAAAACAACTGACACAGCAACCAGTGAGTCTTGACAAAATTTCAGGCATCTGGATAAAAGTTTGAAAATGCCTTTTCTTGCCTATTTAGACTACCTTGGGTAAGAGTCTTTCATATAAATGCGCACATGTATCTGGACAGTATGCGTACTCATGTATCTCAAAACCATACAGTCTTCTTCCTTGTTATTGTAATATGCCTGCTCTGTTGTTGCTCTTTCCTAGGCATCCAGGTAAAGTCTCTGCTGGAGAGAGGGTACTGGGCAAGTTGGACCCCTCACTCAGTGCTCTTGTCCTTCTTTTAAAAGCCTGTATGAATTTTTAAAATAGTTTTCTATTTCACTCCCATCAGCAGTTTAGTTGCTTTCTGGTACTAGCAGGAATAAGGAATACTAAGGCTTATAATGAGCCATTCCAGCTACTTTAAAATGTGATCAGAAATGATTGGGGGGAAAAAATTGTAAGAAAAAACATTCGAATCTGCTGCCACTCAGAGTCACAGAGTGAGGTCACTAAAGCATAAAGATAAATTTCTCTGAGTTTCAAGTGGAAGTCAATTTTCCAAAGGTAATTACATTATGGAGAATCTATATGCTCTACAATACAGTATGGTCCCTGAGTGACAGTTTCTACGATCTATAAATAATCCATTATCCTTGTGGCTGCAGAAAAGTATCTTATATATAGAACAGGATAGTAATATGAAAACCTGTTACTGCCCAGTTCTTTAAAAACTCTAATGGAAATAGTAGAGAGGAGAAGTGCATTTAGTCTTCTACTGGGTACAGCAGCACTATATATTTTATGACAGATTACCTCAGCACTACGGCCAAATGGATGGCATAGGATGTAATAGACAATTTTAAAGTATTTGCCTTGCATGGAAAACTGAAAAGAATGGAAATCATTTGGCTCTTCACTACTCAACTTCTCCTGCCTTTAGTCTCAGAATTTTATGCTGTGGGCCTACTGACTTTTTATGTCTCTGACAGTTCCCTACTTTTTGGTGAAGAAGTGATACTATTTTCAAGAGGAGAGAGTGAGTGAGGATAAACTGGGAAATTAAGGAGATATTTGACTGCAACTATGGTAGAAACGTCTTCTTAAGAAAAAGTGTTCCTGCCATTTGCTGAAGGGGCCTAGAAAAACAATTTCTCTGTTTGCATAAGATAGGGTTTTCTGAGATCAGACCTCTCATCCAAGAGGGCTTTTCTCCAGGTTTCATACACTTGACCTGTGTGATCTGAAATGCAGTTACTGTGGGAGATCACAGACTGATGCGACATTCTAGTATTTATTATCTGGAACTTGGCTTATGCCTCGCTTTAGAAAAATAGAATCAAAGACTTCAGGAGCTATCAGAAGTTGACTACAAGATGTTGGATGGCATGAGCACAGATGTGATAGGCTCACAATGGATAAAGCCTTGAGAAAGAGGGCGGCTGTTTTCTGTCCCAGATGGAGTCTGCATGGCTTGTTAACTCTGCCAGCCTGAAGAGAGGGGTGACATTCACAGACGTGAAAAGGTTAAAAACCCACACATTTATTTTTGGAGATAGAGACTAATTATTCAGGCTTGGCAAGGAGTACACAAAAAGCTCGATGCTGCTTCTCTTGGTTCTGCTTTCTTACTCACCCATTCTCTTTTATCTGTGGACCTGGGGCCAAATGCTGACAAGTTGATCATCATAGTCAAACTTCGAGAATTCAAAAATCAATAAGTCTATCCAGAAAACCAGAATATTTTTGAGAAGTATTCTGTAAAATGCCCAGGCCAGTTTGATCTGATGGGTTTCAAACAATAGTAGCACTTTGTAATCTTGTGACTTTCAATATTCTCAACTTGGTTTAATGAAACTCCATCTAATGTGGGCAGCACTACAGTAAGTCTTGCATCATTCATAGACTGAAAACCCGAAATATTCACGAAATAACCACCTCTTTCTGAAACTGCATCAGTATCCGCTCCACCAGCAGCCATGCTGAGGGAACCGTGTGGGTCTGGCCCAATGGTTTCTAAAGTAGGAGCCTTCTGCCCCCATGGGATCCTGACATTCCTGCGTAGGCTCAAGAGCCTATGGAAGACGTAGTGCCAGACGAAGCTCACAGTCAGGGTCAGGGGTTTGTGTGTGGAAGCGTGCTTGAAGCAAACAAATCTGGGAACTGCTGGTCTTGTAACTGTGCCGGCAGTTCAAGTGTGACTTTCATTCTTCTGTCACCCTGACACTACTGTACCATTCTAGGGCTATTTCTCTAAGCCTTGTCCACAAAAACAGCCTCCTTCTGTGCCAGTGCAGCAATGTGAGGCCCTGTCCTACATTCTACCAAGACTGCAGTAAGACTGTGGAACATCCTTGAGGCAATCTGTAAGGCAAGGAAAACAAGGGAATGTGACTGCAAACTCTCAGGGCTCCAGCACCACAAAGGCTTTTCTTTTTTCCCTCTCAGACTGCATCTGGGAGCACTTAGACATTTTAAAAGGTGCTGCCTGGAGACAGGTTAGGGGAGGAAATTTCACATCATTCCACAATTTTCAGGCTGGAAAAATTTCAAACTTTTGAAAAATTAGTCTTTCTGCCATTCCATGCAAGAAGTAGAACTACCAGCTGAAATACCTGTAATAAGCATGTCTAATTTGATAATGACAAGAATTTTCAGAAAAGAACAAGAAGAAATTATTCCTTATTCGATGCTTGATTTCTTGAAGTCACCTCCCAGCAACAGAACTATACCCATTATTTCCATTACCTTAAAAAAGCTTCATTGGATTGCAGGTTAAACCCCTATAACTCATGATGAAGGAGAAATCACCAGAGTATAATGGTTCTGAAGAGCTTCAATATTACTTTTATCCATAAGAAAAATCCCAACAAATCCCCTGGTAGAGGTTGCCACAGAGACATGTCCTCTCCCAGCTGGGTACACAGAAACGCTGAGGTCCTCTCAATACTGTTCACAGTGATGTGTCATCTTTAAGTTCACTCCTCACAATAACAAGAAAGACCTCTGCCACATTTTCCTCCTCCAGTCACTAGACTGCCTGTTTCCATGGACAGGCAGTGCTTCTCAATATGTCCAAGTATTTTTATTTGACATCTGCAGTTGGATGAGCAATGAAAATAAACTGTGTTCCTCCCTGGGAAAGACATGACGTTTCCAAGCTGAATGAAATTACAAACTCATTGAAAAGCTTAGCTCAGTCCTCACATAACATACTTGCCAAACCCAGGAGAGCAATGTATGAATGCAGGAGGAAATGTCCCCTGCTCTCTATCTTCATAAAGAGAGCTGTTGATAATGTCCCATGTTAAGAGAAACCTACTACAAGTCATAAAGAAAAACTAGCATAAAAGCAGCAGATGTATCACAGTGTTTCTGCATGACTTACATTTATCTTGCAAGGAATCATGAGGGACTTCTCCCTGTGGACTTTCTTCCAAGTCTCCGTAGTGCAAGACCTTGTGATTAGGTGAAAGTCGACAATACCAAAATTTGTCTGTTGAAAGAAACACATTAAACAAGGTCACTAACAGGTCTTCATCAGCCTTACCAACAGCAGAGGAGAAAGCTTACTCAAACAAGGCGCTACAAGGAAAGGCTGTCTTTTCTTTCAGAAGAAGAAGGGTAGGGACTTTGCTCAGTAATTTTACTTGACTAAATGAAGCTGGCATTAATATATGGGTGTTTCTTTTATGGATCGAGTCACTGGCTCAAAAAAAAAAAATACTAGTGAGAAAAAAATTACTTAGTTTTACCCTCATGGACAGAAGACTGACAAAGTAACTACTTTGAGTGGATAACTTTAATTTATCCATAAAAGATTCATTTTTAGCACCCACTATGTGAAAATCAAGCCCTACCAGCTGTCTTGTGTGGGACACCCAAAAACTGATAAATTTGAAATATCCCATACTTTATGAAAATTATGACTCATGTCTTTTTTTATAGACATAGGAGAACACCCCCATATTTATGGAGAGACTGGACATAATAAACATGCAAGGACTTAAAAAGCAGATGTTAAGTCCCTTGTCCTGCAAATAACTAACACAAACATATGTATGTGTTTACATATACGTATGACCATGCAGTTCATAACCCAGTCTGCATTTTAGTCCTTCCTAAGAGAAGTACATTTACATCTCCTGACAACTTGTGCTTCGCAGGATAGAATTCCCCTTAACAACATTTGTTAAAATCTGGTCCTGTGAAGAAAATCACCTTTGCAGAGCCAGGCCACCACACTGCCTAGCATGCAAGGATGGTGCTTGCCAATTCCCTTTCTGAAATGGCAAGAAAGAGGTTACCGTTCCTTGTCAGAGCACATTCTATTTAATAAGTAGATCACATAATGTTAAGCTGTCAAAAATACAATCTTGTTACATCCAAAGTAAATCTCCAAAAGCTCAGAGCAAGGCTGGATGTTAAAATGCCAGTGGAGGGGGGCAGAGGGCTTCTCTGGCTCTGCACTTCTGTCGTACTGGCAGTGCTGACGCTGTGCCAAGCAGCAGCCCGAGGGACAATTTAGGGGAAACGTTAGCACTGACACAGCCCTGCGGCGCTGCAGTCGCTGGGAGTCACAGTTTGGATAAAACATTGGAGGAGCAGTAGAACCAGCATATGTGAGCTCATTTGGGGTGTTAGCAAAGGAAGGGCTTCTTGGCTCTGTGAGTAAAGCACTGGCTTTGTGGACCCAGCTGCTTCCTGAAGGACACTCCAGGCCCCTGGCCAGTCATTTAAAATGCAATGCAGTAAAACACAGACAGCTGAATGGTAAAAATGGACTGTCACATGCCCTTTTAAATTTGTCACGGTGGGGAAAAAGGTTTGGTGCAAAACCCCCCCAACACTTCAAACTGCTTTCTGAGTGTGCAGCCCCTTCTACAAAAAAGCTTTCAAAAAAACCCTACAAACCTCTGGCAAAGGCTCAAAATGGCCATGGGAGAGATTCTGGTTCTCTATGTCACAGGCATGCACAACACTGAAAGATTTATGGTAGAGAGCCTGAGATTATGATCCTGTGATGCATACAAAAGAGCTGCTGAAATACAAGCATCCCTGGACTATAAGCAGAACATACAGTGTGGCACAGTATGGGATAGAGAAGAAGACCCCACCTGCCAAACTTTTGTAGGGAGCTGAAACTAGAGCAAGTAGGAGCCCTCATTAAGTAGACTCTCATCTGAAGACCACACACACAAAAGCAACTTGTTAGACAGTTTGTGTATCTCAGAAGGATGCGTGTGAAAATTTTCTAGATTCATACCTTTTACAGGGAACTCTACCAGAACCACAGCAAAGCCTGGTGCTTAAAGAATATACCCCATTGAATCTGATGGTTGACCATTATGCCTAAAGAAAAGCCTCCAGCAACCGTAGCAGGAGGCTTTCATACTGAGCTTTAACGGCAACCTCATTGTTTATTGGGCTGTACAAAATAATATAACTTTCCAATTCAAAAATTAAAACAGTATTTTTTTTGCTTAATAAAAACCATCATGGTTTCAGTACCTTCTCAATGACCTGGGCAAAAAAATGGTGTAACTGAAAAAAAAAATTACCATGAATTCCTTTCAATTTATCACAAATGGGGTTGGTGTTAGCAAGAGTTTGGCTCTTTTATCTCCCAGGGGTTAGTGTTTTGGTAACCTTGGTTCTCTTTCAATGCCACACTTCAATAATAAAAGAGAGGAACACCTCTCCATGAAAATATCTGATTTTGTTTTAGGAAAGGGTGGTTTAATGGGCAGAAACCCAAGCTCTGAATGCTTGAGGAGCCTTTTCAGCAATTGCCCATAGCCCAAGGTTAATTAAAAACTAATAGCCATAGACTGTAGCTTGAAGTATGTCCAGCACAACTCTCCTGTGGGCTCACTAATAACTGCTGCTCTGCCACAGCCTTGCTGTCAAGGGGAAAGCCCTTAAATGAAAGCTGCAAATGGAACTAACGAGGTTTCCTCAACCACAGCCACTAAATGACTGCACCAGCCAGGCTGAGGAGGGTGATAGCATGTCAGTGAAGGGAAGCAACCCCTCACAGCCACTTCAGCCTTACCCATTCCTGTTTTCTTCTCAGCTGCACATGACACTACAACCAGTGCATCAGAAAATATCCTACTCACATGAGATTTCAGTGCCTTGGAGGGGAACAGTTTGAAACTGGATGCAGCTACTTTACTGTAGTGCAGGTGCTGAACAAAATTTTACTGGAAAAGTAGTGTACAGAATAATGCTGCAGTCAAAACAAAAATTGTATGAAATTGCTTCTACCGAGAAAAAGGGTGAAGACGTCTTAATTGTAGAAAAGCACATGGGAAGTGACCAGCATTTACTTTGAGCTCTAATTTGATAAATAAAAAAAAAATAATAACAGAAGAAAAAGCTCTTTTCTACTATGACTCAACAGTGGTGTTTATAAAGCAAAGAAGAAGTATTGTCCAAACCCTCCAGAACTCTTAAACCAAAGTCTGCAGAGTTGAAGTGTCACAAAAGGCTTTAAAGTTGGAACAGACCTTCCTCATTAGTCCCCATACTCCACATCAGGCAGATACATGTGCATGTGCCCAGCTGGAGCGAGGCAACTGTGTGTTCAGGAAGTAATCAGGTTTGTTTTGGTTTTAGGTCCAGGCTTAAGAATTTTCCCCAAAGACTAAGTCCCTTCTATGAACTACAATGCCTATTTTGTATCCAGTGATACTACATCTTCCTCCTGCTCAGAGCAAGAAGCTGTAGGGAGGACGGTCACTAATCACAGTCTTTAGAGATGATGTGGGCTTGATATTTCATCACAATTTTTAGACACTACCTCATTTACACTTTCCGGCAACTCTTTATGTCTTTCAGCTAACTGACTACTGATGCAATCACATTAGGGTGCTAGAAATCCTTCTTTGGGAAACAGAATTAGTCATTCTGGTTTTTACCCTGAAAAGTTTTCAAGCAAATTGTTCTGGTTTTTCAAAAAATTGCTAGAGCAGCCAGTGGGTTAAATACATCACAGCACATTGCTGAAGATTATAGATGAGGTCAAAAAACCTCCCAATTAACAAAATCAGCTACAATTTGGCTACAAAAGTGATATTCAAAACTGTGAACAAACAGCAGAGCACAGAACATTTTGCTGATGGGCTACAGAGTGCCTGGCCATTCATGCAGTGTGTTTCCAAGTGCCTTAATGGCCAGTGACTCATATGCCTTTAACAATACCATTCCAGGTGAAGGACTGCTGTGGTTAGTACAGAAGTGCTCTATTGTTAGAATCTAGGGAGAAAATAGCTCAGATATGCACGGACAGAAATCTGAGAATATGTATTTTTTCCCAAGATACATTCGAGGTTACTCTAGAAGCTTTTTTGTTCAAAGAAAAACATCCTCACAGATTTAGCAACAGGAACCTGTTTTTAAATATATCTGTGAAAACATATGTATTTGTGTAGATTTTGTATCTACAGATGCATGTCGGCATACGTATTTTTTATTTTTCTTTCTTTTTTCTGTCTCTAATAAAATTGAATTGACATTTTCATTCCAACTGGTATTAACTGCTTAGATCAAGCCAGGAAGCTCTCCAAATGACTGGCAAAAAATTGACCTGTTGCATTTTTGGAGGCTTATTTGGTTAACTGGTTCCTCTCAGAGAGTGACATGCTCACAGAATATTAGTTTTTTTTGTGGGACTATGGAGAGTAGGATGAAGTAGCAGTAGAAAAGAGCTTGGCAGAAAAAAGTCAAAATGTGTGCTGTTGTTCAGAACTGTGAGTTACTTATCCTAGCAAGAGATGGAAAACCAGTTTAGTTTTCACTTGATTTTTTGTTTCAATTTAAACTTTCTCTTCCCAGGTTACTTCCATGTTGCCTTGTGTTTTTAATTTAATGGTGTGTATCACCACGGGTTTCCCTTCCTTCCAAAAATTACTGTTTGAGAAACCTCATCTTTGGCTGCAAAACCACTTCAATAACATGCATTTTCTCTATAATCTTTATAAAGGTAAAAGGGTAATTTATTTCCATGAGTGCACCCACCAACATATACTACAAATGTACTGGATGACAGCATCAGAGGCATCTATTATCCTCAATAAAATGCCTTTATCTGCTACTTAGCTCTACTGGAAATAATAACTACTGGGTGTGTAGAGTGCTTGGCAGGTTTTTGCTTTAGTATTCTCCCTTTTCTTTTAGGAATTATCTAAGGAAGGAGAAAGCTGAAGAGGTCTATCTGTCAGTGGATATTCATGGTCCAGGAACAAAGTGGGGATTTGCAGAGCCTGATGATCTGCTTTTGAGCTGTGATCAGAAGGATAGGCTAGATTTTGCAGTTTCATTTCCAACTGATTAAGATACTTAATAAAAACCCAGGAGTTAGTGCTGCAGTTCTCCCATGAAAACCTTGCAAGGGAAAGGCCAGGTGTTTTTCCGAAGTGCTAAGGATCCTGCTGGGACAACACTGGTATTTCTGAATTTCAGCTACAGAGAGATCCTGCTATGATAATCCTGTGCTGAAACACAAAAAGCACACATCTGAATATAGATACCTCACAGCTTAATCTTCAGCATCCCCCCAGTGAATCACCTGTTGGATTGGAGGCTTTCCAATGCTAAGTATATATGAAAGTGTTTAATCTCTTCTCAAAAGGCCGTAAGAGGCTGTAAACTCCCTTCCAATTTTTTCAACTTAATGTGACTAACCATGTGTGTCCTACCACATGTTCAAACAATAATCTTAACAGAAGTCTGCTCTGGAGTCTTTATCATGGGCTAATGCCTGTTAATTATCTTTAAATGGACAATTTAATACTCTCATCTTCTGTGTAGGGCACGTTCAGGTTCTTCTTGTACAACCTGCAGATTTGTGACATTTGTTCTGGGATTGTCTTAAGGGAACGAAAGAATCACAGGAAAGTAGAAAAGGCATATACATACTTTCGTACAACACCTACCGGATAGTGCTACTCTTACAAGTAGGTTGCCACATAACAGGCAAATCATGATGCCTCAGAGCAGTACTCATTTCTGTTTCAGTTCCACATCAACCTGGATGGACCATGGCCTTTTTAGAGTCTTGGTAATTCTCCATGGCAAGTGAATTCAGTTGGAGCACCAGACAGGTGGCAGGGCTCCTGAACCCCCTGAGGCAGCACAGGGCACTTGGACAGGGCGGTGGGTTGGGAGAGAGGAGATGGGGATGTGGGACAAAGCTAAAAGAAGACATGCTCAGAATTTGGGACTTCTACTACTTTTATCAGGACATTCAGAGGAATTATCTGAAAGATTGACTGTCATGATGTTTAGTATCACTAGCTAAATCTCAGGTCCTCCATTCACTTTACTCCCTCTTCTAATTCTTGACATCATGACAGCCCTGGTTTTACAGTTTGTTCTGCTTTGGGTATGGGAGACCCTGAAGGATAAATGCTGATTTTAAGAGAGCTTCTTCTGCTCTCTGTCAGCTGCCAGTATTTGCTATTTGGACTGTGTCAGGAACTGTACATACCTAAAAAAGGATCCCAATTGAATGGCTTATACACTAAGCATGCTTCATTAAATTGCACAGTGTTAGGTCACAGAATCACAGAATATGCCGAGTTGTTGGAAGAGATCCACAAGGATAATGGAGTCCAACTCCTGGTCCTGCACAGGACACCTCAAGAATCACACCGTGTGCCTGAGAGCATTGTCCAAACACTTCTTCAACTCTGCCATGCTGGTGCTGTGACCACTTCCCTGGGGAGCCTGTTCCAGTGCCCAGCCAACCTCTGGGTGAAGAATCTCTTCCTAATATCCAATCGAAACCTCCTCCGAACTCAGCTTCATGCCATTCCCTCAGGTCCTGTCACTGGTCACCACAGAGAAGAGATCAGTGTCTGCCCCTCTGCTTCCCTTCGTAAGGAAGTTGCAGACTGCATTGAGTCTCCCCTCAGTCTCTTCCAGGCTGAATAGACCTCAGCTGCTCCCCGTACAGCTTCCCCTCAAGGCCCTTCACCATCTTCGATGCCCTCCTCTGGATGCTCCCTAACAGCTTAATGCCTCTTTTATATTATGGTGCCCCAAACTGCACACAGGACTCGAGGTGAGGCTGCCCCAGTGCACAGCAGAGCGGCACAATCCCCTCCCTTGCTTGGCTGGCGATGCTGTGCCTGATGTCCCCCAGGACAGGGTTGGCCGTACTGAGTTTAGTCCTGGTGGCCTCATGAATCACCATCGTCCTCTATAATGGTTGTGTCTACTGCCTCCCTTCCTCCCTCCCAGATGGTAATATACCCTTCTGTTTCAGGGAATACAGGAAGTCTGTCATAAAGCGTACACAACTCTTAAGGGCACGTGGAAACATGACCTCCTAAATGGGCTTCCATCTGCAAAAAACAATCTATTTCAGAGAAGATAAAATTCTTTGAGGCATGGTTGCATGTTTTATTTGTTTCCAAAGAATTGTGAACTATTTCTGGCCCTGTATAAATATGACATCAAAGCAATTAGTCTGGTGGCCTATAGAATTCACTCCAAGGCACGATAGGAAGCAACCCTCTCAACTGAAGACGAGAAGATTACATTGATTTTTAAAAAAATATTTTTTTTTAACTTCAACTGTAGTCATATAAGTTGAATGAATTTATACTCCCTAAAGCTCTTGATCCTATAAATCATGAACTAACAACAATTTAAGATAAAATGAACAGTCTATCTTCCTCTTGGAGATCAGCCAAAAGAAGAATATTTGCTACAAATCCAGCTCTCTCCCTAGAATTTGAGTCATTTGGATTAAGGCTTTAAGAGGAATAAAATAAACAACCCCCACTACTGGCAGCTGAACTACACATTACTTTACCTACATTCACTCCATGAGTATGCTGATGAAGGAAAAACATGTATCATGCCTCTCTGTCCAGTCTGCATAGAAATTCACAGCGAAATACTGATCATCTTTCTGTGCAGTGGGCTTCGTAGGTGTTTGTATGCACGACAGGTTATAAATAACCTCCCTACATTAAGGAAAATTGCCTCCTAGTTTCTAAGGAAGGAGGCATTGCAGGGATACTTCTCTCTGTGAAGAATGCACTTTTCCCCAATTAATCTGAAAGTCTCAAATATTGATCTATGTCAGCTCTTACTCTTAGCTTTTGTAACTTTCTAATTTGTTCTGTATTTAAAGAGGAAAACAAATAGTAATCTGAATCCTCACAAAATGAGGGGTTTAAAGGGAAATTTTTGGATACGACTTCTAATTAATCTGCTGAATTTACACTTTGTTCCCATTATGTTATCTGGAGAAAGAAGCGTGCCTCTCTGAGGGGAAAAGAACCATAGGGAGTTTTACTGTATAGAATGAGCCACGAATCTCGCACTGAGCAACGACTCATATAATTACGAAAATAATCTTCTCATATCAATCAAGTATTCATATGAAGGTACAAAAACTACTGATATAAATGCTTTCAAAAAGCATGTTTAAACACCATAATATAATTATTGTATGTGGCAATGTAAGACTAAACCAAAGGACAGGCAGTACTAGAGGGAGGGGTGCAGAATGAACTTGTTGCATACATCAAGGTGATCAAAGTCTGAGACACTCAAATTCAAGTTCCAGGTGTTATTCCTGCAAAGATATTGTTTTGAGATGAACAAGAAGCCTGGACATTCAGGCAGAAATCAAAATACTCATTTCAGATTGTGACACTGCTGCTTGAGATTTTGTCAAAGGCTGAACTTGTTCCAGATCATCTGTGTGATAAGGCTGAAACCAGTTTCAGGGAAACAGGAAATCCTGAAAATCTGTAACTTGGAGATGCCTTTGGATGCCTCCTGGTAAAAGCAGTCAAGATAGCACTACAATCCAGGATCCTGCCAGTGAAAATAGTACTCCTCAGCTCAACTTTTAGACCAAAGTGACAATATAAAGCCAGACTAGGGAGTCTGAGCTGTACCTTGTCGACGTCGACTGTTGAGTTTCCTAAAGCAGGTGCCCTCCACAAGTCGGTTGAGACGTTGCTGCTTGATCAGTTCTAGCATCTCCGGCTGAATCTTCTCCTTTAGTTCCCTTGGGAAGAGAGAAAGTAGGCACTTGTCAAATTCAATCAAAGACCATCCTCCTTCCTCTAAAACAGAGTCTCACAAGATGTTTCTGCAAGGCTTTTGAAGAGGACATCAGTCACAGACAACCCCAGGTCAGAATCTAGTCTGCCCCAGAAAAAAACCCCCTTTTTCTTTTAACAAAGAATGGGAGTCAGGATATCTTTGTTGCAGACATCTCCCTGCTACAACATCAGTGTATGACTCAGGCAAGTTGCTTGTTTTTATCTTACTTTACTCATTCTAAAAATAACACTTGTTATAATGCATCAACAAGATTTTTCTGCAGCAAATAATGCTCTTTCATCATAAGAGCCCTGTGAAGTTTATTTGAGGGTCTGTCACCTTTTGTTGCACAATCCTATGCCAGTATACTTCACTAGCACTGCTATTTAGGATGACACAAGAAGGCTAAAACATTTTGAAACAACAATAAAAAAATGGAGTAATGCCAATGAGCTAAACTAATGATCAGCACTATATTCTTGTTCTTAATTTCATATAATTTGATTACTTTATTATTATCAGAATTTGTGGAAGACTGCCTCATGACTAGGGATCACTCACAGATCCAACTTCACTTTTGCCCAGGAGTACAGAGACCCACAATACATCTAAAAATAATCTTATATAACCTTCAGAAAAATCCATTTCTCCATCTTACTTTGATAAAAGTTAAACATGTCAAGAACTAGGCAGAAAACATATGCACATAATAGTTAAAATTTAATTTCCTACACCATCACATGGATTCACAGATGTCTGAATTCATCAGTTATATCCTCACTTAGATTGATTAAGAATACATAAAAGACAGGTTTAAACATCAACTCAACAGCAAGCCTAGTAAGATTAAAAAAAAAATAACTGAATGTGTAGAGGATTTATAAAATATGAAGTTTGTCAGAACCATAATTTTGCAGTGCTGTGCAAATTGGGTAATACCAAAAATCATTCCGTCTGGCAGTATGTTCCAGCAATCATCATCAAAAGGAAGCTAAGCTGTGGTATCCCATAGAGACAAGAAAAAATGTTCTCTTCTTGGAAACTTAGGAAGCCCATTCTCTGCTGATTTCCACACTCTATGCCTTTGATCTGCCAGACCCCCACTGAAATCACTGCAAATCCTCTGCTAGAAAGATCAGGCTTTTAAAATAAAATGCCCTCTTTCCCCTAGGTGTCAACAAAATGACTGGATGCATAACCCACTGCATATTTACAAGCTGTGAAAATCTAGCTGGTCCAAAATCAAGGAAGCATTGTAACTATAGAAACAACCCATCTTTTGGAAATGTGTTATTAGTCCTTCAGGACTTGAATTTTCAAGCACTGTTGTTTTCTCATTGGGATCTAAGATATAAATATGTTGCATGGTTAAATACCATGATTAAAAGAATTTTGTGCTTGAATAAATGTCTTGCCTTTACTGAGCTGATGAGCTCCCTATTCCTCAGGTAAAACCTGAGAGCAGGGGCTGAGGACAACCGTGATTAAACACAAGTGTGGATTACTCAGCAGCCCAGGCTGCTGACTAAATCTCCTGCTGGACTAATTTCAAACATTCAAGAGTGGTATAAACATCAGTTTGATAATTAGGTAGTTTAATTCAGAAATTGGATGGTTATCATTAAATAGGTGTTAAAGATATCATAACATTGTATTTGTAAGACACTACCAAAAAACCAAAAATGAACGGGTCACTCAGCTCACTCATATCTGACTGTTTGCTCATAACATTCTGTCTTCTGGCCTCTAATGCCCCATCTGCCCTTTACAAACCAGAGGAAGAGAGGGGTTTTTTAACGAATCCAAAATGAAACAGGTAATCCTCTCTAAAATACTTCACTGCCTAAGGCAGACTTCACATGGGAGAAGTGGAGGTAAGAAAGAAGGGACCTCTCGCCTCTTTGGTTGTGTTCTGGAGGCCCTCTGCACACATACATGTATTTGCTCTCACAGTCGTGAAGCTCAGTGTGCTACTCACTTCTGTTTGATGGTCCTTGAACTTGATCACACAGAGGTTGTGGAGACAACTCATTGCTCCATGGAGAAACAGTCTCTGGTAACTCTGGACTTAGTGAAAGCCCGTAAGACCATCAAGCCTTTGCCATGGTCACTTACTGCACTTACTGTCCTCAGCATGCCAACATATGGTTACTCCAACTTCTTGGTTCTCAGCCATTTTTCTGACATCACGACTCCAGATATATTTTTGCAAGTTGATCCTGCCACTCAGTGC
>WEIT01034970.1:14244-26901 GCA_013389985.1 Dryoscopus gambensis
TTTATTATCACTACATGGTACCCAGATACAGTAGAAGTTAATGAAGGCAATGAATAGCTGGCATCTGCTCATTGAAAATAATTTAGTACTAAGTTAGTGTAGATTTTACACACAGAGAGATAACTTCTGCACTGAAACATCAGCTGTTTTTATTGCTGCCTAATAAACAAAATCAGCACATTAGTTTGGCACAGATTTCTAATGGAACAGTCCTGACCTTGCATCAGAAATGAGAACTGTGACTATGCAGAGTAAATAGTTGTTGTCCAAAAGTTTGGAATTCTCTGATCATAACTTTTAAAATTGTGGTGTGTTCATCACTGAGAAAAAGGTCTCTGGAGACTCAAAATTTGTTCCCATCCTGTTCATATGTTATTTTTGAACACATAAAATGTTCTTTATTTTTCATTTGTAGCTCCGGATTGCAAATAGATATTCATCTGCTGAGTAGCCTCCTTATGAATAAACTTTGTTGAAAGCTGAGGATTTGAAGTATACTGACCTTGTGGCATAGAATATTTCCTTCTCATCTAAAAGAGTAAATACTCAATGCTTTTAATTGAGACTTTAATGAAACAGATAGTGTTTCCTGTTTCAGTTGGTTTCCTCTGCAATTTTTAAAACATTCTTGGATGCTGTCTAAATGAAGCATTCCTCACAGTGAACTGGTTTGTTAAAATATTTGTGCAAACCAAACATCTGAAGAGGCATGTTGCAAACATGAATCAAGCGGAAACTGAGGGTTTAAAACATATTTGGAAAAATTATTATTTGCAAGTTATCTTCCCTTTTTTGCTTAAAATGTTCCACCAACATCATAATTTCTGAGAGGATAATGTCCAGGAAGAATTCAAAGCTAGTTCTTTCACGTAAACTATCTTCTGACAGCTAATAGAGGACTCTCCACTAGCATTACTTAATGTTTAGGAAATAGAGTGAAAGAACTCAGCTACTAATGTAAAGTCATGTAATTCATATACATACTAGTGTTTAAATATAATAAAGTATTTGCCAAAATGTCTAAAATTGCTGCCATAAGGCTCTGAGAAAATTTTTATTAAGAAGTCCTTTCCCTTTTATAACAGCAAAGGCATGAAAGACAGTGCATCAATATTTTGTCAATGGCAGATGAGTTCTTTATGACTAAATAAGTGTTAGAGCTGCAGTTATTCACATTTAGTGGTATCCTTAGGAAAAACGTAGTTAACATTTTTTCTTTGAGCTTTACTGCAATTGCTTTCTTACCCATTAATTCCTGAAGAGACATGAGCACTGCAGCTCTTACAAGTGACTGATGTAACAGGCTCAAGAGCCAGACAGGCATAAATCCCATTTCTTAGATGTTTTCTATGCTGCTGACAAACCTGCAGTCAGGAACACAACAGTACTGTATGTTTAAAGCTGTGGATGAGCCTCAGCCTTTCTGTGTAATGACATATTTCTTGTAAGCAAATATGCAGTGGAAACTGAGCTCTGTGTGTGTGTGATTTTTGTGTGTTTTAGTGTTTAAAGCAGTCGTTAAGTACCAGGTTAATGTCTCTGTACAAATCTACTCAATTATCCAGGTCTGTAAATAATGTATTAAGCCTTATTCTGAGTCTCATAATAAAGCACATTGAACCATTCCTTTTAATATTGCTGTTATTACCTAACACGAGAAACAAGTATTACTTTCTTCACAATAGGGAAGTCAAAGATTAACAGTCTTAAGTGGAATCTTTGTGGTAAGAACAAGGAACAGCAGTTTGAAGGGCTACCTTAAATTACCCCAGCAGCAACTACCTTTCAGAAGCTCATATTCACCACTCCACTTCCAAAAGACTAAATTTACTCAAGTAGCAGGAAATGTAATGTCTGTAAATAGCATAAAATGCAATGGACTGGGCAGTTAGAAAGAAAATGCTGATTTACCAGCAGAGTTAATGAATGTCCTTTGAAAAAAAAATTTAAAAATATAGTGCTTGACTTAAAGATTTGGATTTTACCTTGGTATCACAAAAAGGAAATCAGACTCTTTAATTCCTGACACATGGTTCTTCCAGTCTGCTTCAGAAGCTTTTTGTAGCCCAGAGTGAGAGACAGCAGAAAAATGATTTTCTAATTTTTATTTGTTTTAGCTGATCTATAAACAGTGCTTTGACCTAAAGATTGAGATTCCAGAGACTTATTCTCCTTGGAACCACGAAGCTAAAGAAACCCAGACAAAGTCACGAACAGGGGCAACTTTTTTTTTTTTACTTGTCATGAAGAGAATAAAGCTTTTATCATCGCTGATAAAAAATGACTGCAACACTTATTGCTTTCAGGGTAAGAAGCTGCAAGATCAAGGTAATAAGGCATTCTCCAAAGGATACAATAGGGAGTAAAAGCACTATTCTAGTATAGTGAAATAGAAATTCTTACAAAAATGGTGGTCATCCATTTTAAGCTGAATGATACTCAAGAAAAGAAAAAGACCATAGCTGGGCTTTTTTGGTGCATTATAATCACAGCCAGCTGAAAGCTCTGAGTAATGAAGCAGATGATACTATGTGAGGTTGTCCGTCTAAACTTCCCAGCAGTAAGGAATTTACTATAACAATTTATGGACTTTGGTTCCCATGGAAGGAAATACATTTTTGCCTATCCTGATGTAACCGAAAGTAAAAGCTGAAAAAATAAAGTAACTGTTCCCAGGGCTTTTCACATTCGACTTGATTTCTGCATTAATCATCTCTATCACAAACAGTCCTTGGCTGTAGTCCATGAAGACAAAGGAATGATTTCACAAAGCAAAGGAAGACATTTTTCATTTACTCGTGGACATCCTTGGTCTGAAAGGTAATCTTTCAATAACAGAGAAATTTAATGTGGAAGCAGTGATATTGACAAGTAAGGTTAAACAGACTGAACCAGTGCTGAGTTTCACTTCAGATTCTGGGTAAAGACACTTCACTTTGTGCCCAATGTGTTTGAAACTTTGAATCCTGGAAAGCTTAGGGCTAATCTTAACTTCTTTTTCTTTCCCTTGCCTGTCCTGTCAAACACCAGTTCGAGAACCAATCATGATGCTTATCATATCATTTAAAAGGTTTCCCACAAAACTTAAAAGGTTTTTCACCAAAAAAAAAAAAAAAAAAAAAAAAAAAAAAAAAAAAATAAAAAAAACCCAAAACCAAAACAAAAAACAAACAAAAACAAANAAAAAAAAAAAAAAAAGAAAAAATTAAAAAAAATTCACAGGTAAGGAGTCCAAGAGTTACTAGGCTCTGTTAATGTGCAATATAATTCACAGCCCTCTCACCCACAGTTGAGTGCTGAGATGCTCAAAGCCCAGAACAACAGAGACAGTAAATCCATGTAAACTCATTTCTGAAGTAAAAGACAGCTGATAAAAAGTTGAAATTTCTTTCAATGAAGAATTCTATAGGAATGATAATTTAGGCAGAATGCATAGGGAGGTTTTTCCTGTTTCCAGTGGGAACATTTTGCTCTGTGATGTTGAAGCAATTCTCAGTTTGGGCTGTTGACCTAGCTGTATTTCCCACAGCACTCTTGGATGCAAGGTGGCCTAGGAGGACATTCAGCAACGACCAGTTGCAGGGCTTGGAACATAGTTCCCAGATCTGCCCACCCACTGGGACACCTGTGGCATGAGGAGTGCTCCTGTTACAGACAGGGAAATGCTGCGAGCCCAGGAGGTGAGCTGACAAAAATTTAGACAAAGTATCTAAGAAAACTTATTTTTCATCAAAAGTTTTCCTGACTGGCCTATTATCACAAAGTATTTTGATTATTATATTTTTTAGAATGAACCTCTTCCATTGTAAGTTTTCAATTACTTCAGAGAGTGACAGGATCACCATGTCCCCTAGCTTCTGTTTTATCTTTTTTGCCATGGAAACATGAACATGTCTGTAATTAATGAAAGGGTTGTGATCAAGAATGTTTTTCATGTGCCTGACTGATGTATTGTTCTCTGCAAGATGAGGGTATAGAGCTGATAAATGAAAGATCCTGGTTGTTTTGTTGTTTGTTTGGGATTCTTTTGTTTCTTTGTCTGTTTTTTTGTTTTTGTTTTTGTTTTTGTTTTTGTTTTTTTTTTAGGGGGAAGGATGTGAGAAGAGGGATAAAAGCAGAATAATTTGGGACCTCAGGAGATCATGGATTTGCAGTCAGACAAGGTTTCTCTGGGCTTATTCAGGAAAGTTTTGAAAATCTCCAAGGATGCATATTCAACAGCCTTTCTTAAGCAACCTGCCGTTTTTCCCTTGCTGCAGTTTGTGTCTGTTGCCTCTTGTCATAGGACTGTGTGTCTCCAGCACTATTTTCTCTACAACCACTTGGCAGGTAGTTGAAGGCAACAACAATACTCCTACCTCTAACGTTTTCCTCTTCAGATTGACCAACCCCCATTCTGTCAGTTGTTTTTTATACACCAGGTGCTCCAGCTCCCTCATCATCTTGCTGGCCCTCCACTGGACTTGCTCCAGTTCCTCAATGTCTTTTTGTCTTTCTCATACTGCAGACCCCAAAGCTGGAGGCATCAGTCCAAATGTAGACAAACAAATGCTAAATATAAAAAAACAAATGCTCCCTTTGGCCTGCTGGCAAGAGTATACTCCTGCTAATGCAGCCCAGTAAGCAATTGTCCTTCCTCCCTGCAGAGGTAAACTGCTGGGTTTTGTTCACCAATACCCCTACCAACACCTCCTTTTCTTTCTCTCCCACCAGTGCCAAGGCTTTACTGCTACACGCTCTTATTTCATCCCAGATGCAGGATTCTGCATGTGTTCTTGACTTGGGAAATGGTGCCTGCAGAAGTTTATTCTTCCTCATGCTTTAAACTCTGGGTTGCAGTCATTGACACATTACTTGAGTAATACAATCCAAATACTACTGTAGCCTTTAAGTACTTATAGCGGTGTCTTTTTCCAGCCACAACATATGGCAGGGAAAAACAATAAAAAATAATTTAGTTTTCTGAAGTGAATGTTGTCCCTGTAGGATGAAAACTGTATCCCTTTGGATAATATTTTTTCAATGGGGTTTTCATTTCATCACCCAAAAGCTATAAATTTTAAATGCACATCCACATATATTGCAAACGGTACTGTGCATATATTTGGACAGCTATTTATTTACCTATGCCTGAATGAGATATAACTTACCTTATTTGCCTAAGTAAGCACTACTAAAATTCCTGACACATATTCAGGCTCTGAATCCTAGTGAAGACTTCCAAGACACGGTCAGCAGCTTCTGGGCTTAGATCCCTCTGCGAACTCAGCATTCAAAGAAACAGGATGAAGGGAGACTCTTTGCCAGGTAAGGGAAGGAAAAGCGTTTTGTTATTAGTATGCAGAGATGGGGAATTGTATGACTCAGTTTGTATAAAACCACAAGGTGAATAAGGCTGGGTGAGACTTGGCAGGTGAATCCAACAAATCAGCCTTTGAGAATGTCTCTACAAACCTGATTGGCGACACAGGCAGATGAAGGAAAAATAAAAATGGTTGTGATGATTTTCCTTTCCACCTTTCCTGGTCACCTTTCCAGTGCCCCATAAAGGGCCAAAAGGCTGCAGCACATAAATCCTTTTACAAATCATTTGCTTTTATTGTACTTGGTTAGTGTCAACCTCATCTTGCCTGTAAGACAGTAGGTGTGATGAAGTCTCAGCAGGATTGAAATCAGTAGGCATTTTCACTATGTATTTTCACTCCAAGGATGGAATCAACACTTTGACACAAGCAGTTTAAAACTGGCTTGTTTTTCCAAGATAGGCATCTGGTCTCTTTTATTCTCAGTGTTGAGAACACACGTATCTAATGTTCAGGGTATTGCAGCAGATTATATCTCTGTCTTGGAGACCTATTCCGCTTGTTTCAGTTTTCCATTCTGGAGACAAAGTCTACATCTAAATGTGAACTCATAAAAGTCCCTGAATAACACTTAACACAATTTTGTGCACTTTAACCTTAAAGTATATATTCACAAGTAATATGCTACCTTTTTATATAGGGTGACTTTTTTAACAAACATGAAATGTGAGTTTTTAAACCACAATGAAATCATAGTTTTTCAATAGGGAGGCAAGAGAAGGTCTGCATCTAATCTGTTTCACTGTTTCATCCCACTACTCAGTTTCAGTCTACCACAAAGATCAGGAAAAGAGCTGTTAAGATAGGGGATGGGAGTTTGTGTATTGGAATGTTCCTGAATCTGATCTTGTTCTGAATCTGATGAGGTTGTTTTACTGCCTAGTGGAAAGGATAAACACTGGGTAAACAAAACTGCTAAAAATGGCAAAAAGTTTGACTGTGAAGAGTTGAAATATCATCAGTTTGGGATGCACAAATGGAACTGACAAAAAGCCTAATATTTTCTGACCTCCTTCTGTATTTGTCATTGTTCACACAGTTGTTTTATTATACAAATGCTTTGGTGTGGAGTAGGAAAGTCCTTGTATGACTCTTTTTCTTGTGTAAATTCATAATAAGTCCTTTGACAGTGGAGATCTAAGGCAAGTACAACAGGAATCAGACCCAGAACTTTCTCCCAAGAATCATCAGAACTTTTAGAAATTAATTCTGTTAGGACTTCTAAAAAAATTAATTTTTTAAGCTTTTAAAAATTTTTTTTTGTAAAGTGATCTCAGAAACACAGGCTGCAGAACTCCCATGTTAGCCCTATCTCTTGGTCATCAGCAAAAATTTTATAGAGAAACAAAAACCTAAAAATCCTAGGAACTCAGCAGGTTATAGGTTTGTACTTTGTTTCAAGGGCTACTTTTGATCTTGTGATGCAACCGTGGTGAGTGTTAGTGGATCAGAAAAAGAGGAGTCAAAAATTAAAAGCATGGGACTTGACTCTGTATCTCAAGCAAAAAATGCAAACTTCTTTAGGCACTGAAGAACTCCTTCCTATATCTGGAAGGCCCTGATGAGCTTTAAAATTGCTGTGCAAAAGCCATGGTGATCTGTGTAGGGCAAAGCAAAATATGTAGACATTTATCACAGACGTACTGCTAGAGTCACAAAACTTTTGAAGTATCAGACTTACGAAACAACTAGTGAGCAAAGCAATCAAGTAAACCTGCCTACTCTATTCAGTCTGGGCATAGTAGACAGTGATTTGAAGTCATTGTCTTTCATTTTTATGATTCTGGGACCAAAAATCTTATGAGATAATGGAACTGTGGGAAATCAAAAGCAGAAAATATGTTTGCATATTTCAAACACCTTTCCCACATCTTTCCCCTTGACTGAGTTGGCTTGCTCAGCACTGAGCCATCCCACTGCAGTTCAAGGTACATCGTATCCCTGGCCAGGCTGACAGGGTGTGATGCTGTTGGATAACAATGCAAAGTGCCTGCTTGATTAGGGGCTGGCCTGGTGCCGTGGCAGGTCCATGATGTATGCACCAATTCAAGGCACAGGATTCCCAGATGGGAGCGCAGCAGTGAAGCGCTGCTCCACGGATGGGATAAGTGCTCTCATTATTCACACTCTGGACAGCATAAGTGCCTCCATTATTCACATGTGGGTCCACTGTGTATTGAGTAAAATATGTATCTTTATTGTTTACTCAGTCATAGTGAGGCATTTTATCAAGTTCAGTGTTAGTAAATTAACTATGGGAGCACACAGCCTTTTTAACCTTTTTTAATTTGCTCCTACCATGCTGGTAGGTGATCTCAGGACTAAAACCAGACTGACCCATTATGTCACCAAAGCAAATGCTGCGCCAGTGAAGAATTTACGTCCTTTAGTGGGGATTGTGTTCAGATATCAGATGGAACTGCTCATGATCATAATGAAATGAAAATGCTAAATAAACTAACATTCTTTGAATTTAAAATATAGTACAAAAGGAAGATAAAAATATTTTGAAAGATTGTAATAGATGAAGGTCATTTATTTTCCTAGATAATATTACCTTATGGATGGTATAAAGCCATCTATTTTACTGTTACAGAATATTAATGAGTTTTTCCAGTAGCCTGAGTAAATTTATTTTACTTTTATTTTGATATATGTTGAAAGACATTAATCTATATTGCAACTCTGAAACACATATGTAACTCAAATTTTGGAGCTCTTGGGGACAAGGAGAGAGTAAGTGAAAAGTCCCTTTTCACCTGTTCACATCAGGTTCAATGCCAGTGAGGACACCAAGGATTGACACTCACAAGTACTGCTTGCTTAGACATGGCCCTCAAAAAGTTACAAATTAACACTCACCAAAACCGAAAGAATTAAGATGCAGAAGAGCAGGAGATCAGCTAAGCAACCAAAGGCTTGATCTTCTGACTTGAATAGTACTACAAATCAAAAAGCTGTTCACAGACAACCTACCCAACAGACAATGAGATGTTAACTCAACTGCAAGAGCTGGCACCTAGAAAAAGTAATATCAAATTGTTGCTGAAAGGGATATATATCTTCCATTTCTTAAATTTAACCCAGTAATTCTAGGACCCCATTTTGATAGCACTTCAAAGTTAACCCAGACTAAAAAGCCCCTTGAAGAATTACTCCATGATGTAACTGTATCCATTCTGGCACGGCCAAATCCTGTTCATCACTGTTACCCAATCACAAGCAAAAGTAGGAAGATCTGGCCTTTTTTTTTTTTTCTGCTTTTACTTGAAAACGGAACAGGAAATCTACTTGAAATGACTGATGTATCTGCTAGAATGATAGAGTGGTAGCAGCTTAAACAGTTTCTCTTCCGCTATAAACAACTTAATTCTGACTGGTCATATGAAGAGATAGATATAATTTTTTTTCAATTCTAGTTCCAGTTAGTGGAAGAATTTGTAGCCGGGTGTGATATGGAACACCTCCAAATTTAGTGCAGGCATTTACCCAGACTGGATGCGCAGACCGTCTAAAGGGGAATGAAGATGCTTAGAGTTCAGAGGATTTATTTTGGAGCTAACAAACAACTATTTAGACCATTTCATTTAAGAGACAAAGCAGAAAAGTTGAGATCTGAGCCTCTGGTGTTCTGTGCAGCCTGTGTCCCCATCTTGCTGTGTGGCCTGTCTTGAGCTGTTTAGACAGTACCCTGCCTGCACAGGGCAGTAATACTCATTATCTTTCTCTACAGTCCAGTAAAACACTCTGATACCTTTAGATTGGAAAGAGGTTGTGTGAGAGTGCTTTCTTACGATATGAATCCAAATTTGTTGCTAATGGAGTATTTGCCTCATATGGCCCTGAATTTTTAAATTTTTAAGTCCCCTAGACCAGGCACAGGTTTATTGGAAAGTCTAGCAGACCATGTGAGAATGTTCCTATTCACTGCATTTCTATTTAAGTGCAGTTTATTTTTTATTTATTGCTTTTCGTATTATTTATGCACAATATCAGGCACAAATGCACAAATCACTTAGGTGCAATACTTAATGGAGAGGCAGTGAAATTGCCAACAGACCTAAAAAATAACCTTTTCTGCCTTCCCTTCTGCAATCTGTATCAGGGTTACACCTGGTGCCATTCCTGCCAGCTAACAAGCCTGGGTAATCTTGCTGCTGGTCCTTCTGCTGATTGGTATTGATTATTCCTCTCACCTGAAAATGAAGAGAAGTCTTCATTTCCTTATTGAACTCACAAGGCCAGATGCCGAGAATGCAAACATCTTCTGCTACCCCTGCAGTAATAATAAACATTCAACAGTTTCAACCCTTTTAAAAAGAGGACCAGGTAACTGCCCATGGCCCATTTAAAGCAGTGTTTGAACTGGGGACAAATGGGGATTTGCTGTCTGAGGAGCATAGGCAGAGCTGGTGCTCATCTGTGGAAGTGCCGCAGCTCTACTCAGGAACAGAAAGCTGACACAGCCAAAGGCAGCTTGACTGTGTCCAGCAATCTGTGATTCAGTTTGTCCTAACAACTTATGTAAATTAGCAACTGACCTGACCAAAATATCTTCTTTGGTGATATTTTGGGTTGCTGTTAGTTTACAGGATGAGTTTTGCTTTCTACCCATTCTTAACTGTGTCCTGCATAGATGGATACAAAATGATGAATCCTATCTCCCATATAAAACAGAGTATATATTTTCCAGTGTTTCATTCTCTGGAAGGAAAGGAAACTAAGAATTACTGATGAGCAAAGTGTCAGTTAACTGAAAATGCTGTTTATATTTCAACAATAAAACAATTATACTGAAAGCTATCAAATTTACGTATTGAATTCACCCTCTTTTACAGCTGGAGGCTTATAAATTTCTTCTACTGGGAAACATTAATCATGGCTGATGTTTCTCAGCAAAGTTGAGAGAGGGCAATAAATGCAAGGGAAGAGAAACATGAGGCCTAAAACTTGAGCAGCTCAAGTCACCTGTTTTGAATTGGTTTAAACAGTCAAGATACCTTCATTTGCAAACTTGTAGCTTGCATCTTAATTTCACCTTACAAACAGCAGAGACTGATGTCTCCGTTTGTGCTGCACATATTGACAAATTTCTTATCCTGCTTTGTCACTTAATTGTGCAGTTAATTGGAGCCATCTCTTCTTCATGCCCTTGTCTAAGCATGTGCTCAAAAGTTGGCCCTCCTTGTGTTGTCTGCATTGTTAACTATGTTGGCAGGGACCTCACTGTTTCTTTTCACAGACTATCAATGAAGATATTAAACAGTGCCATGGTCTAGTTGACAAGGTGGTGTTTGGTCACAGGTTGGACTTGATGATCTCAACGGTCTTTTCCAAGCCAGTTGATTCTGTGACTCTGTAATAATAATAACGGTAAACACTTAAAATCCTTTGGTTGTGAATCAGGTGAGGTGTAAGAGTTTCGAAGAATGACACAGTTCAGCTTTTTTGCCTGTTTATTTCGTTAACCCCCAAGGCTGCAGATGTTACTGATGTCTGTGGTACCAAATGCAAAAATGTCAGTATTTCTGGCTTTCACTTGTGAATTTTCAATTTGGGATTTATTGCTGTGTTAAAAATGTATGTGTTTATGATGACTTTTAATACCATTAAAAGTCAATAAAACCATAACTATCCCTAAATTTTGCTGATTTTCTCATAGTCCAGATGGACACTTTGAGTAAAATACTGCAAAAAAGTCTTGTAGTTAAAGCAATTCTTTTTTATTTTACCAAAGAAATAATGAATTCAGAAAGTTATTGCAAACTTCAGTAATTTTGGGGGAGGGGAGAAGTGATTTGTTTTTTCAACACAGAAATTCCTCAAACCTCCCTCAAACAGCTTTACTCTCTGTGCCAACATATCCTTTGTGAACTGGTCTGAGTTGTGGCACTAAACTTTCCATGTCACTTTTTATAGCTAGTTCCTCAATCCCTCCACCTTCATCTGCTTTCTACAAACTGAAAAGGTTTGATTCTTCTCAGCTGCCATTTCATTCTTTGTTTTTCAAAGGTGCAAAGCTTCCCATTAGAGTATTGTCGAACTGACAAGTCCTCCCAGCGTATATCTGCTTGAAGAGGGTGAAGGGTTAAGCACCCAGTTAACGTGATGACATATAAGCAACAAATAACTGGAGTAAGTGTGGGTTATTAAAAGTCTGTTGACCTGCAAGGTGTTTTCAGAGTTGCAGTTCTTCTTGATGACAGGTAGTAAGGGTTCCAGTGAGCTAGAGGCTGGCATGCTGTTGAATTAACAGCTCACACCAATTAGATTTTTCCTTTAGACCGTGTGGGCGATAAGAGATTATTAAAAATAAGTGTGGCTGACAAACAAATCTCCACCAAAAAATCATTTACGTGAGTGGTCAGGTCATCTTGTCAGATGTGCTGACCTGCTCATTTCTTCTGTCAACAGCTTTATGAATGTTGTGACTTTGGTTCCCTCTTTTTTTCTACGTGACTCTTTGCTCAGAGTCTGTAATTCAGTTGTTATGCCCATCTTAGAATTATTTTAAATTAATGTATCTTAAGACTTAGGGCATTCAATTTGGTATTTTCCATACATTCTACATGACCTTAATGAAACTTTAAGGGAATGAACAACATGACTTCATACACCTGAATGAAGTGCTTTAGTGCCAGTTCATTTATCAGGGCTTGTCCAACAGGCAAAAGTCTTGCCCTAGCATTAATTTAGAAAGTATTTAATGAGGAGGTCTAAATGGAAGGTGAATTGGTGCACTAAGTTTTCTCACTTTATGTTGCAATATCTATCAAAAATGTAGTTGGAATACGGCATGCATCTCTCCTTCAGACAAGGCTCAGTAGAAATATTGAAGAGGTGCTGTTAGATGTTATTCCACCACTCCTCCACAGCTCCAGAGTCCCTTATCATATTACAGTTTGTTGGATCTTGTTTTTTGTTCTATCTCAGCTACATAAATCCCACTTTTGAATTCCTAAATAAACCTTTTATTTGCAGGTTATCCTTCAAGTACATAGGAATGGCTGCATACAAATGTGAGAGGTCCATGAGCAGTACAGCCCCTACCATTTTAGTCCCTTTAGGGTCAACAGGTATGATTTACTGCTTTTATTAGGGAGATGCCTCACTTTTCTCACTTTCTAGGATTTGTTTGGGATGGATTTTCATGTGTTGCTTATTCACAAAAAGGCAAATGAATGTGCTATATCTTTTTGATGGTCCTGAGTAATCAAAAAATTACAAGATTACAGCTAAATAACTGCACTTCATCAAGTCATTGTGAAATATTTGGGTAGCCAACTATCCCTCT
>WEIT01034975.1:0-24047 GCA_013389985.1 Dryoscopus gambensis
ATTAAAATAATCTATCCATATGGACACCTGGAACGTATCCTTTTAAAGATCTGTTTGAAAGAGCTCGTTGAGGCTTACTCTGATTCTTGCGATTGATTTCAGAAGCTTAATTCATAAAGTAACTGACCACTAGCACTGGAAAGAAGCATCACTTTTGAGGAAAGCTATCTAGTATATGACACACAATCTCTTGAAGCATCTTTGACAGGGTGCTGAAGGAGATTAAAACTAGCTCAGTTTTACACTACTGCTCTGAACATAGTCCATGAAGGCAAAAAACTATATTTAGGAACAAGCAGATCATCAAGTCATGGAAAAGCTCCGGTATTTTTCCACCTCCAGCAATACACACATCAAAGCTTTGTTGCTGTACCTAGTCAAGAGACATTGCAAAGACAGAGCCACTAAAGATTTAGTTTCTCTTCTCTTCTCTTAGCTCATGTAGCTTTTAGTACAGGAGCATCTCCTCAGAAAATGAGAGTCCCTTACAATGGCCCCGTCCTGGCAGGAGAAGCAGCAACTCCCGCTCTCCAGATTTATCACCCTGACCTGCTCAGCATCTCCAGCCTTCCTTTGACTTCAGCTCACAGGAAAAGGCAGGATGCTGTCTCTCTTCTAAAGGGACCAAACAGAGATTTACCCCACCACAGCAAGACTTTACCTTACAAGTTTGGGATGTAAAATATAGAGTCTGAAACTTTGGCTCAGGGACACCTACTTTATCACTTACTAATATCTCTTTTCTCCATTAAAAAAAATGAGAGTTTCAAAAACACTGCAGTAAGCAGAATAAAGGAAGTAAAAAGAAGATGTAATTTTCCTATTGGTGATCTATTTTGGACCTGGTATGCCAGGCCAGTGTTCAGAGCTATAGAATAAATATGTAAGCTCAGGCCCAGACACAGCTATGTGAGTTTCTGTTCAACCTGTGCTGCATCCCTACATCTCTTCACTGTGCTATGCTGTCAGAAACTCACAGGGAAAATAACACATCCTCCACAAACCCCAAAGCTGATTAGTATGTCCTCCAGAACTTTCAAATTTTTGTCTCCAACTGAATTCTCTTTCAATGCCCAACCCATCTGCCCGCCACCTCCTCTGCAGATATGGGAAGTGGGATCACTCCACAGATTTTAAACATAAGTCCTACTCCTCTGAACTTTCACATCAAAACTGACATTTGGGGTTTCCAGGTATGCATTTGAGAGTCTGAATAAGCTGCATCTAGACAGGCTACTTCTATTTCTATCCTCCCTTCGCTTTTGCATTTACTTATCTCCTGATTTTTTTTTCCATTATAGATGTCTTCCAACTATTTCTTCTGAGCATACAATCACAAATACAAACCACATCTTCAGTTTATGGGATGAGTTAGAAAAAAGGTTATTTAGCACTGGATTATCTCCACTTGAAATTTCAGAGAAGCTGTAAAAATATGAGAGGTCCATTTAAAAAAAGACCAACCAGACAGAACCAAAAAACACAAAACAAAAATCAAGCTGTTATTTATCAATTCACAGTGACTTGGGAATCAGACGTGCAACTCAGAGGTAGATGTGACAAACTGAGTTTCTCCTAAAAGTCAGTCATTAACCTTAGAATCTCTGCAGGTGATTGCAGTGACACTACACATTAAAAGAACGAATGCAGAAATTATTCTTGTTTTGTAAAAAAGAACTTCACCGCTATGGAGAGAGGTGGACTTCAATAAACTATAGTGAGATACACCCAGTGGAAGTCACAGTGTCATCCATTTGTCTTCTGAAAAGAAAATGAATAAAAATCTGTATTTCCAGTTAAATTGTATTGAAAATTTATGCCTACACTAAAATGTAGGGCATAAGAGAAGGCAGCATGTTCTGATTAAACGACATTCAGGACAGCTTTTGTTCCATATGATAATTTTCCTTCAATTACATATAATTAAATATTAAAACAGGATGGGGAAGAGGACAAAGTATTTAAAACTTAACATGCAGTATTATTACTGCTTGTTAGTTCAGTGCTGCTAGTACTGCATTCAACAACTGCCCCATTTTCCATCACTTTAAAAAAGTTTTATTCATGCTGAACTGTGCTATACTTCGCACTGATATACCAACATGCAAGGAAAAAAGTAGCAAACAATGGGATTTAAATTTAAAAAAATAAAACAACCAAAAAAGCTGCTGCCTCTTCTCTCCTGTAGCTGGTTGTTGTAGGTTGGTTGTTTCTAGATCTTGAAAGTCAAGCAGGAGTTTTTTCTGGGACGGCATGTCCTAATTAAACTTGTGGTGGCCTATTTTTAAAGATTCATATTAAACATTTTTTTGGTAGCTGAATGACAGTTTCTAAACTCATTTATTAAGCAAGAAGAGTTCTGCATAGACAATAACTGGAACTTCTGTAAAAAAGTATTAACAACACTAAAATGTAACTTATACTTCCCAATTTTAGATATAAATGAGGTCTGCAAAATCACCTTGTTCCTGAGTGAAAACAGAGAAGAATGTCTCAATTTCACATGAGAACTCATAGAACAAGACCCTTCCTCTAAAAATTTCCCTAGCTGAATTCTGATCACAGTCAGGGGTGAGCATATACTGTAGCAAACCAAGTGTTGCAGAATATCATGATACAGAAAAACTTAAAACACTTTTTTTTCCCCCTCTTTCTGAACATCAGGAAAACCATAGCATGGTTTACTTGTTGACAGGGCTAGAAAAGGGTTTACTAAAATCCCTCTTTGGAAGCCCTTGGGAAAAAAAACAGCCTGTAAGAGGACACTTCTAAAAAAATTTTTAAAATCTAAAGATTAAAATTCTGAGTCCCTTGTGGAAAGAGTTAAAAGCGTTAAGGTACAGAAACAGGCTACAGTGTCACTTCTGAAGTAACAGCAGTGTTCTTGTTTGTGATATGCATTTTACAGTTGTGAGTCTGCAAACAACGGGCTCAATATCCTAGTCACAACCTGGGAATTCAAAATTTATGATGGGACACTTTATTGAGTTTTTAAGTAGTAGAAAATCAGTTTTGCTTTGCTTTAGGTTTTATTAAAAAGCTTTCAGTTACAACAGTCTTTCAACTTTTTGGCAATCATGGGAACTCTTAAGACTCAGCAATATTAACTATGAAAACTCACGTAAGATTTCATATCAATCCAGATTGTTACACCTTTGTTTTAAAGCAACAAAAGAAGAAAGATTGAACATATTAAAGGATCAAATAATAAAATCTAAGGTAAACTAAAATTGAAAGTCTTTTAGTCACTAGAAAGGTATCATTTCATACTGCTAATTACTTAGGAGACTACTTGAGAGTCAAGTAGAATTTGGACCTAAGGACAAATTGATACCAGTATGTATTAAATTCATACCAGTAAGATGGCAAAGTGAATTTCATACTCCAGCTTATATTTCAGGAACAAACATGCACAGCTTAAGTTGTTTCTTGTGTATGAATGATTTACGGTGGTGGAGATGAAAACAACTGTGAAAGTGAGACTAAAAATAAAGCCTTTGAATGACAAGGATGTATCATTACATTCTCTCCCTTGCATATTGTCAGTCAAACACAATAATATCCACAACTGCTCTGTGAGTTCTGATACAATTTTCAACTGACTCCTTTTATGATCAAATCATAATACTTGTCTTAAAATGCTCTGTGGTAGCAAAGACCCTGAAGCAAGCCCACATCTCCTGGCACTCATTTGTTATAACAGACGGCTCACAGGCTCTTAGAAACCTTCATTTTCATGTTCCTTCCTGATAAACTGATAGAATTTATTTTTGTAACTTCTTTGTTGAAGGACTCTATGGAAAACAATCCCACACACAACCAACTGTTAACAGGCCTCCATGAGACTTTCAAAGATGTTATCAAACACCATGTAAGGGCTTTCATCTGTTTTGTTACCATTTGCCAAGGGAAGAAGCCTCACACATTCTGACAGCGGATGAACAAAACACACTTTTGAAGGCTCTGCCTCAATACCAACTTGTCACTTATACCTTGGAGAGAAAGGGCTTTTGTTTTCAAAGGACAAAGCCCAAAGCCATGCCAAGCAGTTCCACCAGGGATCCAGAGGCATCTCAACAGTAAATAATCTGAAAGCAACTTGTATGAGAGATGTCATTTCTGGAACAACTGCCTCCTCCATGTGTCCTCTCAGTGGCACCACACAGGCAGCGAGGACCACACAGCCCAACTCACACTGACCACAGTATCTCCTCTTGATGACCGCTCCCAGGGTCCCCTCTCTCTGCTCTGAAAGAGCTTATCATAAGACACACAGTGCTGCATCTCAGACTTAGCAAGTTGGGGCTGAAACATTTCGATAGGTACTGCTGCATGAACAGCTCACTGTGTTGTCATGATTTTGTGAGAAAACCCATTTTCTCTCCAGCTACTCACCCAGTAGCATGCTTGAAATAAAAATGCACAGAAATTAGTCTCAGCAGGGATGCAAGGCAACAATATATTTATTCCTGAGCTCATGGTAACTACAGGTTAGCTACATAAGGTTTTCCAGTATGCAGCTAGGAGGGTGTCCACAGATTGGAGCAAAATAGTTCACAGACACATCTCTGCTCCAAATATGCACTCAAAATCTTGAACATGAAGAGTGCTGGATACTCCTTAACCAAGTTCTGGCTGCTGGCACTTAGCTTTTATTTTGTTTCATCCGGTTTCCTTTATGTGCAAAGCTGCTTACTTCTTTACCATTTACTACCATTACTGGCTTCGTAGTGAACCAGACAAGCAACATTTGTGACTTTTTGATTATTTTCCCAGCTCTGCCAGGGAGGGGAGCAGCAGATTTTCCAGTTTTACTGCAGTACATACAACTGCTTTATAAAATGTAAATTGTCCTCTAATTGTGTGGAAGAATGTTATGATCATTAATGGTTCCTGGCAAAGTCAGTTTCATATCAATCCACAGATACAAACAGGGTAAAAGCTCCCACAGTGGCATGATGAAACCCTTGCCAGCTGCTTGTCTTCTGGGTGCTCCTAGAGGTGCACTAGTCATCAAGGGCCACTCCATCTGTGGCAGCTGGCATCTTGACCCTGGGACCAACACACAGATGAGAAACGAGGCTCTCTGAGATCCTGGCAGCACAGGCCAATGAGGAGCTGTACAATTTAGCCTAGGTAGCCAAGTTACCCAGTCCAAACAGCTCCTTTACCAACAGGCAAGTATAGGCAGAGTACAATTGACAACAGAGGAGTGGCAAAAGTATGTCAAAAACCAGAGGACAAGAGACTAACATCCAGAAGAGGAAACCATCATCTGGTGAGATCAGAGACAAAAGAATATAGTACACTCTGGCATCCTCATAAATTAGAAGCTGTTACGGACTGATATGATCAACTCAAATCTGCTTTATTTACAGGAATAAACGTTTTCATGCCAACCCATAATCCCACAGGTAATGAGAATACTTCTCAAAATGATGATAATGCCTAAATATTTAAATATTTATCAATTTCTTATAGTATATTTTTCAAAGATGTCGATATTACTTGCCCCAAATAAAAGATTTCATAAGATTTACTCTTGATGTGTAAGTATTCTTGATAATGATATGGCAGTATTAGCACCCTGCTCTGACCAACTGAGCTAATCCTTTGGGACATGTGATGTTTTTCATCAAGTTACTTGATTTATTTCACAGTGGTTTTTCTATACTATGATTCAGGTCAGGAAAGAAAATCATTAAAAAATATGTTTTCCCTAAAATTAGACTGGACTTGCACTAATTGTATCAATATCCAGTTGGAGTACCCAAGCTCAATTTCCTGAGTAAAAAATACTACCCAAGAATGAAAGACAGAGATTAGGAATATCTAATACAGTAGTGAAACACCAGCAATAAAACAATTTCCTCAGAAGTTCATCATAGAGTACTTGAAATAGTGGGACGCGTTTTAATTAAGAAGTTAAAATATTATAATGCTTATTTATAAACATTAAAAAGAGATATAAAAATGAATGTAGTAAAATAATCCAAAATATTTTCAATAATCCTAAATATTCCCAAATGTTTAGATAATATAATGAAAATATCCACAGGGTCTTGATTGGAATATACCTTTTAAAATAAACTATATATTTCAAAGAAATTCTCCTCTTAACTAAGAGGAGCCAATCTATTTTCTAAAAGAAACATTTGTATTGCAGTGACATTGCTTAGTAACCAAAATCCCTTCTGTAGTCGTGTTGATTTCAGGGGCAGGAGCTGTCTGCTCTAATCACCTCAAATAGATTTCACAGACCAGATCCTAAAACACTTCAGTATTACTCTTTCTATATTCTAGTTTTGAACACAACCCAATTTACCAACATATCTAGACCTGAAAAGAAGGTAAATTGAATTGTGGCTCAATTTACACTTAAAAAAACATACAGATCTATTTGGATCAAGCTTCATTAGACAGTAAAAAAACCCCAACCAAGCAGGAATTCTTAAAGCTATGGTTGAAACTCTCCTCGCTATCCTGGTCATGAAAGCATCACCTTTCACAAATTCACATATTCTGCTGATGCTCTCGCAGTTAAACAAAAGGCACACCTAAGTTACCAAGCAATGAGTTCAGAGTTAAACTTTTATCTTTTGATAAAGTTTTCTTTAGGAAACAAAAGGGAGAAGTGTTCAAAAGATATTTCTCCTGTATATAAAAGTAGAATGATGTATCAGTGTCTTACAGTGACTATTATGCCCTATTTATTTAAAAATTAGTTGTTAAATAATTACTTTTGTAAAATATTTTTAAATCTTCAGAAACAGAAAGCGTACATCTCAAAGTATTAAAAATGCCACCAGAGATCCCCAATCTTGGACTGTTGCCATAACAAAGGAAACGTCCAAACAGTTACAAAGTAAAACAATGTAAAATGAAAAAGCTAATGGTACTTTTAAAACAAAACCAGCCAATCAAAAAAGGATGACCCACAGATTTGTACTTAGTGTGACACTGATTCTGCAAATGTCACAGAAAGGTCAACAATACAGGCAATTATACTGAAAAAAGGCAATATCTCAACAGCTGATAATTTAAATGCTTTTAAGACTGCCCAATTATTTTAATAATATGTGTTTTTAATGAAAAAAATGTTAACAAATATAAAACAGAACTTCAGACATGGAATTGCTAAACAGTACTGCTGTACATGGAGTTTTCAGCGGTGAATCCTTACAGAATCCAGACGTGAACACAAAATAATTGCTATTACTAATTTATAATACTTGCAAATGATGAAGTTGCTTTACTGTAAACAGTGATAGGGTTTGATCAGGTAGCAGCTTAACATGCTCTGCCTAAGGTGCATACCATCAGTTTTATCATGGATTTAAAAAGAATAATAAAAAATCCCAAGCCTTACATATCAACTGTCTCCTGATCCTATGAAACACCAATAAACTGGTTATTTATGTTACTCTTTTGGTGTGATGCCCGTTCAAACAAAATAAATTTCAGTTATTAAATTTGCATTAAGTATTAGATGAAAATTCTTCAAAAAGAGACCGTTTCAAAACCACATATTTACCCTTTAGAACTAATACATATTCTCTAGGTTATGAAGTAGTGTTCTTTCCCCAGAACTGATTCAAGAAAAAAGTAATTTAAGAGATTCCAGGGGAAAACTAAGGACTGCTTAGCTCTTACCAGCACTTAGCAGACAAACAGTGCTTCTAGAAAGTCCAAGTAAGCAAACTTTATCTCATGCCAAATCTAGTCAAAAGTATTAGATACAGTGGCTCTAGATCTCATAACACACATTATTTTAGTCTCTAAATTTGCATAAGCACCAAGTACTAAAACTGATCATATCATTAAAGATGACTTCAAGGGCTCAGAAGAAGTCTTTATCAGGGTCAGTGAGTTCACCCTAGTGTGTTTAATCCACCTACTCTGTGGCTTCCCACTCCGTGGGAAAGGTTCTCCATATGCTGAGGGTTCATTTTCTTCTTACTCCCCATTGAAATGTCATGATTTTATGCAACAACAAAACTATCTACAGCAAGGACAAAGGTGTCAGAGACCTGAGATTTCAGGATTTAAAGTATCAAGCAGATCAGCCTGGTTCCTAAAGAATCTGGTCTTCCTAATAGCACATGTAATAAACAGAGTAATGGAGTGAAATTTTAACAGAGAGTTTTAGTTTCACTTGCTCTTTTCCTTAGCAGCACAGTGTGATAGTGTGCAGCTAATGCTCTGTGACAGGTTTTGCCTGGTGGAAATTCCTCCCAGGAAGACCTCATAGCCTATTTCTCCTTATGGCAAATTTTAAGCAAATTAAACTGATAACCATGTCTTGAAAAACAATCCTGAGAACAGCATTGCTGACAGGACCCCCAGAGGGACACGGTCCATGCCAGCAGGCCAGCATGACAAGTCACAGGCGGTGTGGTACTGCAGAGGGACATGCTGTGGATTGCAGGCATCGAGGAAATGAGGGAGCCAGCCACGGCCCCGGAGGGAAAACAGGATGCCAATTAAATGGCAGTGAGATCTCTGCCAGCCAGAGAGGCACAGGCAGCCCTGAAGGGCCCTGGCCCCTCACCTCAGGCAGCTACAGGGAGGACAGCATGGCCAGACCATGGGCCACTGCTTTGCACCTTTGGGTACACAACACACAGCTCACGGTCATCAGTCTCCTCAAGTGCCTGTGAACAACAGCTGGTGCAAAAGCTGCCAGAGATGTTCCTGCACTGCTCAGGGGACTGAGCTTTAACAGGAGTGCAGCTCTGGCCGCTGCTTGGCCCCTTGAAGCTGAAGTAAGGGTCCCTGTCCCAGCTCCGTCCTGTAGCAACGGGAGTGGCACTGGAGCAGATCCGGGCTTTCCAACACAGGGCTCATGAGCAATGTGCTGCTCCAGAAACTTCTTGTAGGGCCACAAGCAACAGGACAACAAAAATGCAAAAATGCTAAAATCAAGACATTATGATTTACAGCAATCAAGAAAGTGAAACATTTTTCACAGCAAGGGGCTGAAGAGGGACCAGTGGTGCAACACTGGCCTCTGCGAGATACCCGGCATGGATAAATTTGGCAAACTTGTCACAGAATACGTAACTTGGAGTCAGCTAACCATATGAGGTAACAAAATGTTATAACAGGATTAAAGTTTAGAAGGTTTTAATCCTATTTTGTATTAAAGCCAGAGAAAAACCTGTAACAAGAACA
This sequence comes from Dryoscopus gambensis, assembly GCA_013389985.1. Lineage (NCBI taxonomy): Eukaryota > Metazoa > Chordata > Aves > Passeriformes > Malaconotidae > Dryoscopus > Dryoscopus gambensis. The sequence goes on from WEIT01034975.1 coordinate 9,175, forward strand.
ATTTTTCTAATAGAAAGTAGTTCAGGTCTCATCCAGAGTTTAACAAATGTACAGCACTCTCTGTACAATTTCTGGTTGGCCTAAAGATGTTAATCTTATGCAGAAAGGACCACAGGGATGTGTTACATCATACCTTCAAGTAATGTATTCATTTTTGTAAGGTTAAAAGAAGCAGAAGCACACAGAAAAGCAACTCTATTTCAGCAGATACGGTATATAATGCAAGAAAACAACCACCCCTTGCAGAAAAATGCCCATCCATACAGGAAAACAGCTTCCAACTTAAAAAGAAAAAAGGAATTAAAAAATGCTAGATCCTTCCTCTTCTTCTGACTCAGTTTGATATAATTTAACAAATACTAAATTTTAATCATGGGTTTAGCTTTTAATTATCACTCACAGATAAACACTCACAGTGTCTTCCTCCATCTGAATTGTTTTGATTTTTTCTAGCACCAACGAACAAAAAGTATTCTCACATAAATCAGACTCTTGGACAAGAGAAACTAAAATTAATATGAATTTGTCTACTTTTCCCAGCAATTTTGCCTCTAGATGAGGAGTTACAGAGAAAATAGCATCACGGAAGCAGACAGGCAACATTTCTGGCTTATCCTGGCACCTTCTGAGGCCAGTGGTAATGACACTGGCCTCAGCCCTCTGAGGCTTTTGATTTTGCCTACAACAGTAACTTTCCATCCTGTGCTTACCAGACAAAAGCTAATTAATAAATAGCAAACCATGAGGAACAATTCTTCATAGCTGACAGGCAAGATTAAATCAAGAAATGATAATTCCTACATGTATTCCTACTGTTATCAAAAATCTTCAGACCAAGTCTTCCCATCACTGTTTAAACTGGAACTCAGATAAAAGCACTCATATCGATTAAATGGGACCATTTCAAGTAATGACACATTTCAAGTAATGCAAACATTTGGTTCTTCTCCTAACAAGAAGCGACATTTCTTAGCATGAAAACAAAGTACAATTACAAGCCTAAGCAATGCTTTCCAGCTCGTTCTTTTTAAAATTAAATGCAGACGCACCCTAATTCAACATTAATTATAATCAATATCACACAGGAGGTCACAGCAAATAAATAGTATTTAAGAAGCACTTCTCTGAAGAAAAGAAAAAACAAACAAAACAAAACCAACAAAAGCCAAAATAAATAAAATCAAAACCAAATCAGCAAGAGAAACTCATTCAAACTCTTCTTCTCATTGCAACAACTTTCTGCTGGAAGCACTGCAGTGCAAGGCTGACTGAGCGACATTGGCTCAATCTCATGCATATCTTTTCAGGCCTAATTAGATTTTAAAAGTGACATCCAGATTTCAAACACATTTTTAAAAACTCTCCGGGTCGATTCCAGCAAGGAAGTCATTGTTTTCCTTCAATTTTATTTATTTTGTTAACACAGCCTCTCAGCTGGAAAAAAATTGCTATAATCCTTTCTGGGTTGTTTGGAGAGCCTGGTATTCCTCAACACTGTTGTTCAGACACAGCTGAACTCTTTACTGATTTTACTCAACAAACAGAGGCTCTTTGTTGCACTCAACTGCCAGAAAAACGACAAACAAGGATGTCCTTACCCACCACAGCCTAAGAGCCATATTTTAAATATGCTTATAAATTCCTAGTGTGGAAGAACATCCAAACATGCTACCCCCAAGAAGTAACAATATGGAACATCAGTAGAGCCCTCTGAGTATCTGACAGGCTCTAGGTATGACATAAAGCAGTATTACTACTGCATACAGACAGCAAGCCAGCTCGCAAACAACATACTTCAAATCATAACCCTTCATAGCACACGAACAGTTCTGAGCTGGGTCTAACCTTCCCCTTCACCACAGGCCCATGCGCAGCACTCAGTTGCCAGCAAGTCCCTGTTGCTCTGCTATGTGAGTGCAGAGCATGCCAGACAGAGAAACTTCCCCCTAGGTGAGGATTCACAAATCACACAGAGCATCCCCGTGTCTTCAGCAAACCCCCCCTGCTTATGATCACTGCTTCCATGGCAGTGTTGGCACCTGTGATGGATGCACACATACAGATGTTGCTTGTCCTTACACAGTTCCTGTACTACAGGGTAAAGCTTCAAGAAGGTATGAACACTTATGGTGTTTCTTTGACTATATCTTCACAAGATACAACAGCAGTTGTAGAGAGAGAACAACAAGAGACAGGTGGAATGAATTGTCACTGATCTGTGCAGACTGGGATTCAGTGATATTTTCCAGTTGTGGAAGTTCTCTACTAGACAGCTGTTTCCAAAAACTTGCAAAATTACAGTGAATAGTTTGTAAATCACAATTTTTCCATCGACTGCAGCAAAAGTTAAAACCGCAGAGACAGAGCTTTACAAAGTTTAAATATCATAAAAATAATTTATTTTTATATTCCAGGGCCCCCCAAAAAAATTCCTGTCTCCAGGTGAATCCACATTGCGGATGTGGGATTATTAAAAATTAATTTTGATGCCAGCTGCTATTTTTAAACATCTCTGTGTAAGTTTCAGATTTGGTTGCCCCACAATGAGCTCTCATGCAGCACTGATATAATTTTAACAGCAGAAAAAATGGCTACAAAATTAGGAAGCCTCTGACAATTTTATAAAACTAGAAGTGTTTGAACATGAAAATTACCAGTAAGGCTAAAATTAAAGATGATTGTGCTTTTATATTGATACTAAAACCAAATATGGGAGTACATGAATTCATGTATGCACACATACACACACTGCTGTGTAAAATGGCATTTTATTCAACATAAATAGACCAGTTATGAATATCTATTGCACGTGTGTTTAACAGTAGGAGAAAGAACACAATAAAAGATAGAAATGATACAGGAATAAGAGGATATATTGCATTCATAAAGGAAATGTATTCATTCATTACAACACATCACATAAGTATAAATATATAATATGCATATATGATATCCAAAACATAATGTATATAATCTATATGTAGATAGAGATATTTACACTTCTGCATGTAAGTGAAGAAAAGATAACTGTTCAAAAATTGATAATGAAGGAAAAACATACCTGCTAATAATTCAGAATGACCAAAGTTGCAGAGGGCTCTCAAAATCACAAGTGTGGAATGTTGAATTACAGGTGAAATCCACTGCCTATAAACATAAAGTGACGCATTACAAAAATATACACGCACAACTCCAATCACATATAAACGGAGATGGGCTCTATCCCAGCTTGTAAGAATGGTATTTTAGAGTCATCGAGCACAGCTATCTGAAAATGCCTCCTTGATGTCCAGCAGCAGAGAAAAACCTACTAGTTCTGGCAATGGGACAGAGTGGGAGGAGATTTAGTTGGAAAAGATTTAGACAGCAAACCAAGAACCATCAAAATGTGACTTTATGAAAATAGCTCAAATTCTAGTTGCTGTTCGTTTTACACCATTACAGGGATACAGAAGAACTAGAAAAGACATAGGGTATAACAACATGGATGCCCAAAGATTATACTGTGACTTTTATTTTATAAAAAAAGTATTTTTCATCATGAAAGATAAATGCACACGGAGTGGCTAGAGCAGAGGTCCATAAAATCAAGAGGTAGGAAAGACAAATTGAGGGTCACAAACTAGAGGCCATTTAATAAAATTATTGACAATTTTCAAATGCAAGTAGTAGTTATTTTACAGAAGCTTTACCATTTTGTGTAATTCATTGTCACAACATACTCTGAAGGTCAAATGCTAAAAATGAGGATTACAGAAGGTAGTAAAGCATAAATCATTAAATACCATCAATGTGTTTCATATATTGAACACTGTCAACTTATTCTCTTCTTGTAGTCTTGCCACACATTCTTTTCTATTGGAAAACTGATCTTCAGAAATATTACCTACGTAACTAATGACTGTTAGCTTAAAAATGGTTATTTGAATTATTTACTAACAGCTGTCCTCTTGAATTATTAATTTCTCTTGGAAGTCTATAAAGCTTTATAATGAGACTAGTTAAATAAATGTTCTAGCTGTGACCTGAGGCAGAAATTTTTCCAAACAGCATCCTTTGGCTGATGAAGCCTGAAATCAGAATCTTGGTTCTTCTTGGTAGTGTAACCCTCTTTTGGAGTATGTGAACGAATTTTCCACTCATTAGTATACATTTCCATTTATATTTCCAAAAGAAATATAAATGAGGAAGAAGCAAACAAAAATGACAAAATTTAATTTTTAGAATGCCTCACAAAGTGATTTTACCCAAAGTCACTCTTCCCACACAATTGCCTGCCATGCTTAAGCTGTGGTTCAGTCCATATAAAGACATTACATTAGGACATTGCTTGCAAGGCTAATCACAATATTACACACAAAAAAAAAATTTAAAAAAAAGAAAATTACAGAAGTTCAGCAACATTCTAATTACTTTTGCTGAATAGCTTGATTTTACTTTTACATATACTTTTACAATAAGTATTGTTAGTCTTCATTGTCTGTACCTCTTATTTGGCAGTTAGGACAAAAAGGGCTTTTGTTTCATCAGTAGCACTTTTCTGACAAATTATGCCTCAAGCGTACACAAAGACCCTGCAGCATTCAGATGGGAGGCATGTAATGCCACTGCTATTTATGAGTGAAACTCCTACTCTGATACAAAAAATTGACACTAGAAAGCTGATTGTAGCAAAACTGTGTAAAATACTTGCTCTTTTCCCCAAATAAGTTTGCTTCAAATGAATCTGCATGTTCACTTAGCAGCTAGGTCACCAAATCTGCTGCCATCATGACAGAGAGTTAAGATGTTCTGTTCATGTCTTGACAAGCTTCTTTTGGAAATCTGAACAAAAAAGTGATAATCCCAAGCGTTTTTAAAAACTTTCATGGGGCAGGCAAAACTGTGGCTGAAAACCACTGCATTTGTCTAACACAAAACCACAAAAACTAAATTTGCTACAATCTGTTACTTAGAAGAGGTTTGCCTAGAAAGTACTTTAATAAAGTGATTTAATATATTGGTTTGCATGTAAAGAGACTATAAAAGTGGTCCAAGAGGACCCCATCTAAAGGAAAATTTAGCAATGTCTTTGGTGTCAGCTGATCAGATTGTGCCATCCTTTTCTGTGTGCTGGAGGATTTCTACACCCACCTTCCTCAGTTTTCAAGTGGACTTTGTACATGCTCATGGGAAACTTGTAAAGCCTCACTAAGTCAGCTTGTAAAATACTGAATTACAACAGAATACTAGTGGGTAGTCAGTGACAAAAATCCCAAGTGTCAATCTCCTTTTTGAACACTACAGGTGTCTCATATATGAGAAAAACAGATTATAGGCCATTCTTTTATGCAGAAAGCTTAGCAAAATAAGAGCTGTTGGGACTTAGCAGAGGATTGTGAAAGGCTTGGAAAAAATAAGAGAGAACAATTTGGATCAGCAAAGGAAAAACTGCAGTAACTAAGAGCAAATACCTCTTCTTTCTCAAACTTTTTTGTATTCTGGTGGCCATCTTTCCACTTGGGAAAAATAGAGTTATGACAGCAGTTATAAAAGCAATACACAAAGCCACATCACTAGCAGGCATCCCCAATGTCACACTTTTACTAATGCTATTAACATTTTTTTTTTTAATTAAGAATAGACTGAAATTTACATAAATCTTTCAGACTCAAAAGCCAGACAATTTCTGTCTTCTGTGATGAACAGGTAATAGCATAATGGGCAAAGGACCTGGATTGTGACCTGTTTTCTGAGAAACTGTAGCATATTAACATAGCTGGAGGCAGAGCTGAAGCAAAACGCTATTGGAGAGTTGTGAGACCAATCAAAGCAGTAGCACTTTTGCAACACAGTATCAGTCCTGTAACATTCTTAATCTTTTTAAAAGAAAAATAATGCTTTACTTCCCAAGTACTCAATTCCATTACTGAAGAAAGCAACAAACCATTAAAAATCAGAAGGAACCACTTTTCAGACACACAATACGTTTTTTATGGACACATGCCTGTTTAAATGCAACTTGAGCCTCCTGTGCTCTTACACAGATAAAAGTTGAAACTCTCTCCCCCCTGGGAGCCCCCAACTCGTCAGGCCAGCCCAATCTTGGGGGGCTGCAGAGGGGAGATGTTTCAGAAACCAGGTGAGAGATTCACAGAGGCTCAGTTTCCTTATGTTTATTCTTAGAGATGGAGGAGGAAAAAGAGGAAGAACAATGGCGGAGCCGGGTTTTGTCTGGGGTCCGGTAGGTGTGGGTTCTTGGCCCCGGGCCAATGGGATACAGAAAGGAAGGAAGGATCAGGCTAACACAGTTACAGCTTGTGGGGGTCTCTTGGGAGGGTCATACCATTCCCCAGGGAAATGTAACAAAAAGTATAATGAACTTCACTTAGTGATGAAAATTCTCAGAAGAAGAAATAAAGCAGTCTCTAACTCAGGCGCACATTTAATATATGTATTCTTAGAATGAGATTAAGTCAGTGTCCAAACATCAACATTTCCATGCATAGAAAGAAGTTTACAAGATTTTTCCTTCAGCCCAGTCTCTAAAGTCCCAGTTCAAAAATATAGGTCAAGTTTCCTACTGCCTCAAAACTCTCTCAAAGTGAGCTCAAATAGTGCAAGCCTGACCCAATTTGAGTGGACTCTTCAAAACTAAGTAAGTAAATGAATCAGGTGGCTACGTCACTTTTCAATATATAATTTTTTCTGCATTAAAGGTCTCACATATGAAATATATTAGCATTTGAATTTCATACTCTGAAAAGATTGATGTGAAGAACTCACATGCATTTTGGGCTCACTAGTAAGCTCAAGGTAGATTAGTACTTTCTGTGTTTTATTTAATAATTCCTAGAGTAAACAGGTATTAATATAAAGGTTGAGCACAACAGCAAAATCATTATTTTTTCTCATCACTATCCATTAGTTTCATTGAAGAAAAACAGAAACATCAAAAATCAGAATATATAAATTTACTATTGTAATATAATTACTATACTTATTCCTTCTTTTGAGAAGCTAAACAATGATAATTCTTTAACTCAATTCTAGCCTTTAATTAGCACTTGAAACATAAGAACAGGGAGCAGCTGAGACAAAAATCTTCAACTTAGTAAAACTGACCCATATACTATCCCATGTAGGAATGTCCACTGGAAAATAATCTTGCAAATTTCATCCAAAACATCTCAGTAAGAAGAAAAACATTTCTACACTAACAGTCCCATTTTCTGAAACATTTTTAAAAGTAGCTTCATTCTGATTATCAAACAATTCTATTCTGAAAAACACTTATCAGGAGTTTTTGGCGATTTATTGCCTTTTTCTGTCAGAGCCTGCCTTAAATCCAAAGCAACTGTCGTTGCAGCATAAGGTGGCATATATTATTCCTCTCTAGAAATTACTGCTAATACATTTCAAAGTGTTACTTCAGGTACAAATAAGCTGAATTTCTTAACATACCCATCACAGATTTTCTCTGAGGATAACTATTATGAGAAATTCAAGAGAAGTCCACTGATAAGAAGAGCTGCTCAGGTAAAAGGACTTTTATAGCCTGAGAACAGCTATCTATAATCTTGGCACTTTGATCTCTCAGAATATGAACTAATGTATCTGGAATATAACTCATTATTAATAGTTAAATATCTTTAAATGGAGCAGCTTTAAAGATCATTTCCAACATCAATAGCTTGCATTTATATTTTCAAGGACAATGGTGCATGGTCCCTGAATCTGATATACATGTATATGTACATATAGACTTCTATCTGCATTCAAACACATCGTTAGGATTAGAAATATGTATCCATTAATAAATATAAATGCATAATCTCTCTGTTTAAATATAGGTTTTGAGATTTCAATATATAAAGCTAGGTGACAGCTCAAAGTATAATCACAGATATCAGTGCAGTTGTATCAATTAATTGCGGAGAACGTGGTCCAGTGCTCTCACAGAAAAAGCTCTATCAGAAGATGACTTCTGTGCAGAAAATAAATAAAACAATCTTCTTTTTTATAACAGGGTCTGAAAATAAGGGAGGGCAGAAACCAAGATACCTATTACAGAGGAATCTTGGATAAAATACTGTTTGCACTATTTCACTTAATACAGGATAGACATTTCAGTCAAGTCAGATTTTCACAGACTTCTGTTGAAAACTCTTGGGTAAAATCCTTAAAAATTTCCACCAGGTTATTTTTAAATGAGACACACAGGCCAGAGACCTTATACTAGACAAAACAATCCAATAAAAAAATCTATTAAAGACAAAAATAAAAAGTCCTGTTCAAAGATTTCTGATTTAGCAACCAGCACTAGTTCACCTTCAGTAAAATTGATTATGCTTGCTATGCAATATTCCAAAGATATATTGTATTGTAATTTACCACTTCCACTTGTACCTCTCCAACTACACAAATTAAATTTCACCAAAAAATCTAAGGAAAGGACTCAAGACAGAAAACAATTTTACCACTTAAAAAAAACCACCCACAAACTTTCTAAACAAACATAGGTTAACCTTTTTCTCAACATCAGCTTATGACTTCCAAACAGGGAGGGCAAAATCCCTCCCGCACTGAAGCAAAAAGGAACTTTAATACCAACTTTAAGATTGTTGGGTATCATCTCTCAAACCAAGGAAAGCTGCAAGGAGCTGAATTTACCACTTATTTAAATAACTAATCTTTTAGCAAGTTATCTGTTTCTTTAAACACTGCACCCAAGTAACAGATTATTTTTCCATGATTACTGTAAAAGCCTTCCACAACCCAACATTTGCAGTATTGCATCCTATTTCCAAGTGTAATGACCCTCAAAATCCAAGATTGATTTTGGCTTCACTCTGATCAATACTAATCTCCAAGATATATTTGACTTCGCACTGACCTAAACTAAAAGGTCACTATCTGTATATTAGTCAATCTCCAAAACATTTATTAAATTAATTTCAGAGACCACAAAAGGTATATTGTTACAACTGTTTCTATCTGGGATTTCTATCCATCATCCTTAGTAAGATTTACATGCAACTGGTAATTCACAGAATCATATTGTCACTGTAGTGGATTTCTCAAAATGTCTTGATCTGTCCTCAATTATTTTAAGATTAATCTTTTTTGTGTTTATCTAATTGGAGGAACACCACCACAATGTATAGTTTCTGGACTACTGGAATTCAATCTTACACATATTACAGTCAATGGGAGAATCCATCTCCTTTCAGTGACAAAACTGAACCCGTAATGACTTGGGGGGAATATAAAATACTGCATTTATACTTTAGGTCCCCCTGAAAGCGAAGCAGGAGAAGCCTTTTCAATCAAAATTCTTTGACCAGCACATTTTTAAAAGAAAATTCATGGCACTCAGAAGCATACTTCTGTAAAGCCATTTTTTTTAAAATATAAGTTTCTAATTAGCTTTTTTCTTATATTGGCTAATTTCAAAGTAGGACTGTAAAAACTATACATACTTTAAGGCAGTGGATAACATAACAAAATTGTTACTGACTGATCTGGGGTAGGCTTCTCTTTCTTCAAACAAACAAAAAATCCCCATCAAGCTTAGAAAAAACACAAAGAAAAAAGAAATATCAATAAATATAGGATATAATTAATTGTTTTTAAAATTAAAATTAGTAAATCCATTTACTGTCTTTTTTTTCTTGTTACACAACATAATTTTGCCTCACAAGGACATTACAAATTTCAGTAGAACTATCTGCATTTCTGATAGATAACACAGTTTAATCTTTGCATAGTAAAGACCCCATATAGGAAATTATTTGTTTAATTTGTTAATAAATATGTTTATTTTTCTCCTTCAGGCAACTTACCCTAAATCAAATAATTTCACAACCTAGCTGAAATTTTAACCTAAAGTAATACTAAAGACTCCATGAAATTTCTGTCCAGAAGCCTTATTAANAGGCAAATAATTTCATAAACATAATGAAAAAAACCCTCCAAGTTTCCTAACCATGGTTTAAACATGGCTCTCACAGCGGTTTTCACTCTGGCCAGGGTGAACATGCCCATACTTCAAATTCAACTGTTTGATGACTTTTGGATTTCCGCTTCCATACTACTACCGCCACCACTGACCTTCCTGCGCCAGGAAGAGAGAAAGACTTATCTTTCTCCAGTTGGAATCTACTTAAAATTATTCATGTAAAGTATCTTTCTACTAAATAAAATTATGTTAGAAGTAAACCCTTTCCTACCCACAGACAAACAAGTAGTCCCAAAGTATACGAGTTACCTAAGTACCCTCTGAGAGACAGAGTAGCGTTTGCCAAACTTTGATGTCCTGACTTGAAGCAGGAAGAGTACAGCACATACTCTGCTATGGTTGCTAATGGATTCATCCAAAAGACATCTCTAAGGAACAACAGAGAGCTAAATAGAAGCCCGTGCTATTATCTGAAATGTGAGTAGTTCCACCAGAGATGCCGGCATGCCAAGCAAAAGCAAAATTACGCTCTGTTATGCACAACAAAAAAAGAGTTTTAAAATTCTTTCATTGTTAGCAGAATTTCAGCTCCACAAAGTACTACATACACTTTCCTCACTGCCCTTGGTATGTGAGGGTGACAGAAGAATGTCTAAAAATGTCTGCATTTCCCATTTTTTCACATTCCTTCACAAAACTGCTTTCATTTGAAAATATTTTGAATATTATGTGTTTTCAGAAGGGATTTATAAGAGTGTGTCAGGCCATTCAGAAGAAGAACCAGACCTAGCACAGGCTGAGGAGTGAGAGGGCAGAAAGGATTTACATCCCACTTCAGACGGCCCAGAGGGNNNNGACGGCCCAGAGGGCTGCTAAAGCAAAGGCAAAATAAACAAGAATAGAAAGATAGGCTGCGCGCAATGCAGCTCTAGCCTGCTAAGGAGCAACAAGCAGCTTAAAGCTGACATAGAAGAAAAGTCACTCAAGAGGGGTTGAACATCGGTAAGCACTGAAAAAGAATGAAGAGTTTCTGAAGCTTCATTATAAACAGCTAGAAAGGGAGCTGGACTGGCATGCTGCATGGCATGACATTGAAAGCTTTGACAGAAACTAAATGCAAACACTTCCTGGGCACACATACCCCCTTCTGGAAAAATAGACAAACTCATCTCAAAACTTCTGAAGTACTTCCCAGCCACTCTCAACTGCCACTGGGTGTTTCACAACTCCTGTGCTCCAACAGGAGGATGCTCGCCACATTTCTGCAAGAAAGTATTTTCAAGGGTAGTACTCAGTTGTTCTTATGACAGCAATGTCCTTTACCAAAAGCATCTGCTTCCCTTCTGTCGATGCTCTCCTGCACTTGCAAATGGAGTCCATATCCTATGTAGCTTTCATTTCCCTTGGTCAAAAACTCAGGACCTCCCTCATCTCCTTATGACCAGACCAACCTGTTAGCCCTTTACAGCACCTGACCCAATTTCAGTTATTTCTTCTTGAAGATGAGTGATCAGGAAATTTCATCTCATCCCAAATTACTGTGAGCTTACTATTATTTTTATCAGATCTTTCAGAACCCTCTCTACACAGGCATCATAAGGTTAGATTTTGCTTTTTCCACTGCTACTTTACATTGACCATCCACGTGAATATTTCCTTTATTTCTCCCCCAAGTTTCTATCACAGGACAAATGTTATATAGATTATATATTCAAGTATGAATATGAGGACTAATGAATTAATTACAACATCATTCAAAGACCTCAACTTCAGCAACTTGGATATGAACATCTTTGCCAAATATACAACAGAGGAGATAAGGACAACTGTGGACTTGGTTTTCATATATAAATTTCAAGAAAGCTGTTATATATCCACACACCACCAGTCAACCATATGAAAGTTAAAGTGGATACTCATATATTACAAAAGTAATTTTCTACTTGTAATATGCAAATTATTTCCAAGTGGTTTAATACACACAATTAAGAAAAACTGGCCTGCTGAAACCAAAATTTAAATGGCAAATTGACTCCACTGGAAAATTGCTCATGGTCTGCAAATTAAAATAAATGTGAGAACCACTTCTTATATTATTTGAGTACTTCCCTTGTATGTGGTAATTTGAGTTGAGGGCACAGTTCTGACAGGCATTCTATGCTTATGATAAATTAACATCTCAAAGAAGATATTGAATAGATTTAGCTCATGAATAGTTTTGCTTCTGAAAGGAAGAATAACTTTTACATCAGCACAATCCATCATAGCAGACTGAAACCTGTGATCTATGTGAAAATTAGTATTCTAGCTCATCTTTTCCTGCTCTCCTTCACAAGATGTTTAATCCTGGTTTCAACCTCTGTCAGGTAAAGTCTCAAGCACAGAAGAAAGTAAATGAAGAAGAAAGATTTTTTTTTCAAATTATTAAAGAAGCAAATTCCAAGATAGCTTTTATATTATCTACACACTTTCTTGTCAGTCTAATAAAATACAGCTGGAGAAGGTAGACTGCTATGGATAAGAATCAATTTTATACAGTTTTTCAGCTCTTGAAACAAAAACTGAAATGCTTTCTTTTCCTGATTACCTTCTGACTACATTTGGGATATTGATTAACTATCGATTAAGTGTGATAAAGCAATCATTTACATTTTTATAATTTAAAGCAGTCAGGAAGACATAAGTGAAAAGGTATTTCACCCCACACACATTGACCTAAAGAATTACCAAGAATGGAAAGCATGGGATCTTACTACTTCAGCTGAATTCATTAATTCAATAAAAATGTTAGTATCAAGTACAATCTAGTCATTAAAGTTATCCCTTTCTCTACTGTCCACAATAATGTTTCAATAGCATCCAAATACAAACTTTGCTGTTCTCTTGTGCATTTGGATGGAGGGCCTAACTGGAGCAATCCTAGTTCCCTTCCCTCAACTCTTACGGCTAGCTGTGACAGACACACTATGTATGATTGCTGTAATATATGGTACACTGATGTGATATATAGCCTATAGAAGTACTATGTCAGAGTATTATCACTTTGTCAGCCTCCCACTACTCCCCCTTGTCATAAAATGCACAGTGTGGGAAGATAAATGTGGAATCCAAGTGCCTAACCACAGCTGGAATTTCTGGTATTTTGTATTACCCAGGAAAATGAATTATAAAACATCAGAAAAAAATGTGGTAGTTGCTAAAGATGCTCTAAATTCCTTGGTTTACAAAGACAAGCCCCTGACAATATTAAGACTTAATCTGTTCCAAGGAGACACAATAGAGATGAATTACAGCCTGTACCATCTCACCACATAACTTGCATTACTCCATAGTAGTGCCATAAAACCAGTGAAACATCTGATAACTTAAGAAAGAAGCATCTCTACAGTCCTTTTGAATCTCCAGTCAGAACAGGTCTCAAAATTAACCAGTCACATAAATCTGGATTTTTTTAAGGAAATCTTAAATTATTGTCTATTATTATACCAACGGCCTTAAGAGAAACCGAGTCATTCCAAAATAAAGCCAAGAGTACAGGTGAAACAGGAACACATCATGGACAACTTGTACCTAAGAAAATCACCTGCTCCCAAAGCACAGCATGATGTTCTCAAGTGACTTTCATAACATTTGTCCCCAGCTGTCTTCCAGATGCCTTCAAAGAGACCTCCTAGAAAAAATGGCTTTTTAAAAGAGTCTTTGGGAAAGAGAACTAAAGTCAGGAAAGGACAGGATAGGTCCTGTGACCTACACATAAGCAGCAAATGATTTTAATATGTTATTTTACGCATATTAAAACTAAAGGATGACCTGACCAGTTTTTAGAAAGTGGATATTTTAATGAAGTATGAGTCTGTTAAACCAACTTTCTTCAGTGCAGCTTCTTTGAACTTAGTGCTGATTTATAAATTGTTAAATGTAGCCACATCAGAAATTTCACTCAGAATTAAGCGTCCCAGTCTCACTGTTAGACATGAAATAATGCATACAACATAGAAAGCCCATAACCCAGAACTAACTTTTTTCAGTGTTCATAATACCACAGATTTACATTTTGCTTAGACTGAGTTATTAAAAGGAAACACCAGTGACTTGAATTTAACTTTATGCCAACAGCCTTTACTACACGTTAATTTCTTTTTTAATTATACCTTGTCCTTTCCTTTCCTTTTGGTTGTTTAAGAGAACTCCAGAAGTCCTCTCGCCGTACGGGATATAAGACTGTCCCCATGCCCTCTGGTCTCTTTTCAGACGCCTCTTCGCTACTCTTGCAACATCAGTTTCACTGGTCCCGTTACAAAACGCAGCATAAGCACGTCAGTACCAGCACTGAGCGCATCTAGGCACGGAGCGGCACTTCTGCGTGTGTATTACGGGCGCAACTACAACCCTGCGCCTGCAACACGCACAAATTAACCTGACAAACGAGATTTTTTTTTTTCTTAAAATTGCAGTTATTTGCTTTCACAACGCACCCTGACAGCTTCAGTCCCGGGCCAAAGGCTCGCTCACGTAGTGGCCGGCAAAACCTCTCTGACGGCTTTTTTTGCTTTTATAGCCGTGCCTTCACGTCATGCGTTTTTGCCTTGCCTCCCCCCCAAGAGTGTAACCACAGCCGAGCAGCCGCTCTAAGCGCGCTAAACTCTGCGCGACACCTACAAGAACCCCGAGCGAACAGTTTTCCCAGCCGCCCGCCCGGCCCCTTCGCAACTCCATGTCGGGAGCAGCCCGCACCAGCTGCCAGAACACGGCAACTCCCAGCCAGTCACGGCCGGGGCAGCCGGGGAGGTGGCAGCGCGGGCAAGGTCCCGCTGTGACTGAGCCGAGCGGCGGGGAGAGGGCGAAGCGGAGGTCGCAGGTGAGAGCCAGGCTCCGCGGCCGCCCGCAACTCCCCGCCCGATCCCCGCACCTCTCTGCGGGGGCTCCGCGCCCC
>WEIT01034975.1:24202-43110 GCA_013389985.1 Dryoscopus gambensis
CGGGTCCCGGACAACGAACTGTGCACCCGGGCCCAGCCCCGCGGGCGGCGGCGAGCGGGCACCGCGCCGATGCCCCGTCACGGGTGTGAGACAGGGAGGAGAGACGGGAGAGGGTGAAACATGAGAAAAAGACAAGAAGGGGGGGGACCGAGGGGGGGAGACACACGCACACACAAAGTAGGAAGACTAAAGGAAAGAAGAATAAACGGGGGTGAAGGGGAAGGAAAGGATTGAAAGGGTATTAAAGGGTGTTATTTCCAGACTTTTGCAGGTTGTTTCTACCCCTCACAAACCTATTACTGCGGCGGACCCCTGGGACCAGCCGAGATTAATTGCTCTGTGTTATGAAGAAAATGATAGATGACATTAATCAGGGAAGTTGTAAGTCATCCACGTTTGTAGATGGAATTCGGAGATTAGCTGGGACAGATGGCAGGCAAACACTGCGCTCTCCAGGTCTGGCGTAAATCATCAACGTCTGGAATTACTAAACAGCCAATGACAGAACCTCATACATTTTCCTGAAGAGAAGTGTATCTTAGAAAGATGGATATTCACTTCATATCATGGAAAGCTTTTCCAATCACAGTTACATTTCTCTTTCTAAATAATGGAAGTATTTGGTTTTCCTTCCTGAATGTCAGAAACTTCAAGCCAGGAAAAGAAACTAGACTTTTCACACTTCTCATCTTTCCAGACAGGGATAAGAAGCAAAGCCAGGCAAACGAGTACCCAAAACACTGCCTTAATGCCCTTCCTGAAATAAGCAGAAAAAGCTGTAAGTTAATAGGCTTGTCCTGATATCGTCAGTAGATTTATCTTTATTTGCAGTAACTACTGCAGCAAAATATTTCTTGTTTAAGTTTTATTTGTCTTCATGCACTTTGAGGAAAGGAGTGAATAAGTGCAACTTTTATTCACAGCTCCTAAAAGAACGTTAGACATTCTGTGGAATCGAAATAGTCCAAGTGGAGAGGAGAACTTTTTGCATTTGTCTCCCCTAATTTTTTTTTTCACATAGCAAAAATGAGTTATGGTATGATCAACTTCAGTAAATCTTTCATGGTATCATATTGATTGATATGTCAAATGCTTGTCTAAATATAAGCTTAGCCCCAATACATATGACTGAGTAATTGTAAGCTTGATTGCGTGTCCTGCAATAATGTGATCAATCTACAGCAACATTCAGAATTTTACAGAAACCTACTCTAAAAATCCAATAATAGCGTCTGTTCTACCACATTAGCAGGATCAGTGTTCAAAATACTGAGTTTACAGTAGTTATTTTAAAAATATTCAAATGTTAACTCATTTTATGTAAACTAAACGGACACCAGGCTTACCAGTTTAATTTCCATCATCAAAAGCTTCTTTTAGAAAAATTATTGTGATTTTTATTAGATTTAGGAAAACCAGTGTACAAAATATTGAAAGTGCCTTCTTTATAAAAAACAGCATTTGGATTTTTTGAGCACTCTACCCTGAATCATCTTTAAAATGCTTCAGCATGTGATGTAGAAACAGTCTTGCATACAAGTATTGTCATTCCTAACTTTGCTTCAAACTCTAGGGGAAAATCAGGTTTAAAGTGTTTAATTTTTAAATCACAAGGACAAAGCTAACACTTCAAGCAGGGAACGATATCATTGTTATGACTTAGAAATATCACTATCTGCAATCAGCAATATAATTAAACAATATAGTTTAGGTTGATGAGAGATGATCTGGCTCAACTACGTCCTCAAGGCAGTGCAACTTCAAAGCTAGATCAGCTTCCTTACCACCTTGTCCAGCCTAGTTTCAAAAATCCCCAAGAATGGAGGTTACAACTTTTCTGTGGAAATTGCTCTATTTTGACTACTGCTTATTGCACAGAACACTTTCGTTTTTCCTAATAAGAATTTCTGTTGCTGCAGCTGGGATCTTTTGCCTCTCATCCTTGCTGTGGGCACCTGGGAAGAGTGTCGTTCTGTGTTCCCTGTAAGCACTCCCTCAGTAGTTGAAGATGGCAATTACATCCTCCACCTTAGCCTTCTTTTCTTCAGAGCTCTCAGAAATATTACTAACCATTCACAAATTCACTTCTCTTTCCTTATTCCTTTTTTAATAATTCACACCATATTTAATAATATAAAGTAAAACTCTTATTTTTGGGATTCTTTTTTCCCTTATCTCTCAGAGTATTAAAAAAGGATAGCCAAAATGACTCATCCCTCTTCTAAACGGGGTACTCATGACAAATCCTACAAAAATCAGCATGGTCAAAATAAAACTTCATCCTAAGTTCCTATTTCTATTTGAAAGGGCAAAGATGTAGGTCAAAATATTTCTATCCCATTTGGCCATAAAAGTTGGTCATATGGTAACTTTAAGGGTATCAGCAGCATCTACAGAGCAAACTGAGCTTCCCAAGCCTTACCCAAAGAAATGTTTAATACCAAATATTAGGGTTTTACTCTGACCATAATGAATTTTGCCTGAGATGCAGTTTCTTAGCTATATTTGAAAACTAATAACATTTTTATGCATGTGGCCTGTGCACAGCCACAGGGGCTTGTTCTGAGATAGGCCATGAATTGAAGCTGTCAGGGGCAGTAGCACAGAGAGAGGCTGAGAAAGGGAACAACTGGCAAAAAAGGTTGAAAGCCTGGGTTGAAACTCTTTTCTCTTTTTTTCACACAAGCTCTGATTTGTCTTCCATCTCAGCGAAACAGAAAACTAATATTTCTACCCACTGTATTAATCTTAAACTCTTTGACATGTTTACCAGTATGCTCCTTAATACTATTTGTATTTTAACTTATTCTCTATTTTTTCATTACATAAATTATGTTCTCTTTCTCTATATATACACATATAGATATATATATTTATCTTATAGAAATACATATACGGTAAATAATCTTTTAATTTAGTAATCATTCATAAATGTCTCATGGATACAGACATCCTTGTTTGAAAGAATCTTCATTTCACACTAGGAACAAACACTCAGCTATGGCTGAAATGTAATATTCTGTTAGAATGCAGAATCACCATCACACTCTAAACAAATATATCAGCCTTGCAAGGTGTGCTTGTAATTTGTTTTGTCTGGTTTTTTCAGACTCTTTAGAGCAAATCAAGGATGAGAACTGAAAAGAAATTGGCTGAAGTGTTCTATGAGACTTTAAAGAAATATCTTCTTAAATCTGTTAAGAAATTCAGAAATCTTTCAAAAAATAAATGGGGAAAAATCATTCCTAAGAGACTTGACAAAAGAAAATACATGTTCACAGTCAAGGAGCTGAACCATCCAACAAATTGGAGTGGAATAAGGAAGCTCTTTCATCTAGTCAGCACAGCTGTGATAAATTGACAGAGTTGTTACAATTTTACATATCCTATGCCTTATGTGACATTAATTAGTTATTCCAGTGGGCAGAAGTCTACCCAAGAAATTAGCAGCACAGCATACCCTAATTGGCACTCCTGTTCAGTCTAGAAAACTTTAATTTTCTAGCACCATGTGGACACAGACAACACACCCAACTATACCCCTGATTACAGGGAAGCATTTAAGGTAAAACAATGGTGAAGCATGGACAGGTTTACATTGTCCATGCCTAACAAGCAGCTCAGCACTTGCCTGCTCTTTTCCAAACCATTGTGTTCTATCTTTATTTCAAAATCAAAAATAAGAAAATACATCACCACAAGTTATTACTGAATAAATGTATTTTTCCTTTCTCTGTGTGATACATTATCCCCGACATAAAATCAAATACTTGGTAATTTCTTTTTTTATTCACAGACTGTTCCTTACAAGCATAAGCAATAGGGCAGTTTGAAGGCATTCCCCTGGTATTTTGGTCACATGTCCTGAAACAGAAGAAACATGAAAGAATGCTTATTTTTCCATCTATTAATGGATGCCTCTGGTTTTGCCTCAGAAACAAAAATGTCTTTTGTCATATCTGAAATATACAAATTGGGAGACCTTCCATCTCTTAGTGTTCCTAACAAACTAATACCTTTGAAAATATGTTCTGATGGAGAAATTTTTTTTCCTAGGACATCAGTTAGCAGTGCATTTGATCTACTAGAAATAATATCAGTATATAATAGTATAAATATAAATAATATACTTGAATGAAAATAGATGGTGGACATTTCTGTTCAAATCCATTTTTCTGTGTATTCCCTAAAAACTGGATACTTGAAAGTACTGGAATACAAATTTGTCATTGAGGAAAGCCCTGCCATGCCATAAAGCCTTGCCTTGGGAGAGCTGATGTTTGAATCAGTCCTTAAGAAAGAGATCATGATGTTTTATACCTACCACTAACTCCAGCAATGATGATCAGAGCAGTAAATGTTTCCAGATGTCAAGAGTAAGAAATATGGAAATCTCCGTAGGGACAGGAGGAAAGACTGGAGACACCTGGCAGGAAAGGGGGAAAGAAGGGTCTGAAATCATATTGCCCAGAGAAAGGGCAGAACAGCAATGGGGTGCACAAAGGGGCTGCTGGGAGCTGCAAATGACATTTATGTAACTGTGGGAAGAAAGTGCTTCAGAACAGGACTGGATAATATTTTTTTGATCCCCATGGGGATTTACCTTCTGAGGTAAATTTATTTTGCCTAAGGCCTGCAAGACTTACTGCTAAAACCTTTATGCAACAAGCAGTGAAAATTTATTCAGATCAATGAGATTTATAGAACCATTCCAACACTCACACTTTAAGAAATTGAAAGAGGAAATAAAGTTAGGAGCATCCACTTCAATTTGTATCTGTGATCCTCTGTGCTTGCCGTGCCAATAAGCACATTTGGTCTCTTGAAGGAAATCTTATTATCATACTGTCTCTCCCAGCAATGTATTTTGAGTACATTCCTGTGAACAGGACAGGATGGCATACAGCTACTGCATGAGACTCCTAGGAATGTCAGCCACAAGATGGGACAGCTCGAAGTCTACCCTACCTCTACTATTAGAGAAATGTTATTAATTTCATGAAGATTTCAGTGTGTTTTTTCAAAGGGATATATATCCCTGATCATCTATATTCCACATGGGGTAGAAAATGGATTGTTTCATCCCAAGTTAATGTCAGTATTTTAACTCACCTCTCCCTTGCTGAAGGTACAAGAAGTGTGAGGAGAACAAGAAGTGTGAGGAACATTCTGCTCCTGGATTCATGCTCCTGGAACACACTCTGCACTGGACTTCCTGCTCTTCTTTCACAATTACTTACATGGAAATTTGAAGCTCTGTCATTCAGTATACATTCAATATACACCAAACAAAAGCATGTCAACTTTAGCATTATAAAACCTGACAAGAACCTTTATCACACAATTTTATTAGACTTTTAATGCCTGTATAAAACGCCAGCTGAATATTACCTTTATTTAATAACAATGAACCTTCTTAATATTAGTTAACTACTAGATAGAGAATTATTTTTTTGCCAGTTTCGTGTTTACACTGGCATTAAACTGACAAAGGATAATTTACTGAAACATTCTTTTTTCTTTGCTCATTTTTTTTCAGTATAGTTTGGAGACTAGAGAAACTCCAGGGAGCTGGCAATTTGAAAAATAAAGGTCAGTTTCTGTTAACGAAAGCAGAATATACATAGAAGGAAGAAATTTACATGAAAAGCTGGCCCACTGTGAACTAATTGCTCATCACTCTCATCATCCCTTAGGAAAGATGTGGATAATCCTATTTCAAGACATATAGCATAACTGAAATTTTGACAGAATGAACAATGCTTGAATCTACTACAAAGGGCCACATATCAAAGGCATAAAGGACAAAATTCATAGCTAAGTCAGTAACTGCAAAAATCCAGTCTCGTTGATGTAGACAGGGCAAAATTTTCCCAGATTTGCTTGTAGAGAGCTAAAAATGTATCCCCAACAGCATCCTTAAGTGTTCTGGAAATAAATCACTAGTTTATCAGTAAGAAGAAATGTAACATCGCTCATTGAGCCCTTCCAATGAACTACTTTTCTTTCAAGCGAATCCACTTATTATGGCTATGTGAAGTAAGATCATGCTCTTTGGCCTTGGGACTAGAGGTAGTGAGAAAACATCATGTAGGCTTTCATTTCTTTCAAATTTTAGCCATAAAGTTAAACTGTTTTTTTTCAAGCGGAGCAAATACGTGATGCCTATGCAGATGCTATGTAAGTAGCATGCTTTACATAAAAAATT
Source organism: Dryoscopus gambensis (assembly GCA_013389985.1). Classification (NCBI taxonomy): domain Eukaryota; kingdom Metazoa; phylum Chordata; class Aves; order Passeriformes; family Malaconotidae; genus Dryoscopus; species Dryoscopus gambensis. The sequence goes on from WEIT01034975.1 coordinate 30,411, forward strand.
TGTTGCATCTGGTCTGACAGCATAAACATTTATGGGGTCTTTTCATTCACTATAAGCAGGTACCAAGTCATCATATCACTAAGACAAATAAACTGATCATGACTGCTAGAAGTGGTCATTTTTTAATGCACTACAATATAAACAATGTAAGTTTAAATTTTAAACTTCATATGTCCTCTCCTGTGTTGGGTTGCTCAAGAATGGCCAAATGCAGACCACACCTCGCTGTGATATTGGCTCAGAAAAATGGCTCATTATTCCAAGGGACACCATCAAGAGATGGTTTATCTGTCAAATAGGAACTATTTTCCACAGTGAGTTTTCCATTTGCACTTTATTATCAATTTTACTGTGAAAATACTTTTTTTTTACAAAAGATGACAATTTTCTAATAGACTGCAATATTGCATACTGTACACAAATATTAATTTTGAAATTTTTCAATAGAGCATTATTCCAGTACCTCAGAAAATACGTCACATTGTCAAAGCTGATTTGATCAGTGATACAGCATAAACTGTCATGGTATAGAATGGTCCATAAAGGATTATTTTGAAAATGTAGATATGGAGTATTTAGCACAGTTTTTAGGCTATGTAGAATATAAAAACATTTTGTACAATAGTCTTTAAAGACATTTTACTGTCATACAGAGTGCTGTCATGCTTTAAACTAGTACCACAGAGGCATTACCAGAAGAAGATAAATCATAATAAAAACTGCCCAGCAGAAATGGTTGCAGAGCTGTGTTTGTATTTTCTAAAATCCCTTGGGGGAAATAATAACTGTGCATGTCTATTCATATGACGGGGTCTTCTGAAACCGAAGGAAATTTTTCTTTCTTGACTATAGAAATATTTGGGGGTTGGTGGTGGTTTTTTTGGTTTTGCAGTTTTTTTTCAGATTTTATTCGGATCAGAGTTGGGTTTGTTTGTTTTTAGATGAGGCAATAAGGTCACAGCATGGAATGAAAGGATCGGCATAGCTAAGAGAAAAGGCAGGAATAACTCATCTTCCTTATCCTACACAAAATTCTGTTCACAAGCACTACAATTGAAAGCAGTAGCATTATCTAAAATGGAGTAAAGGTGTCAAAAAAGGGATTTATGAAACATAAGTAAATAATAGACAGCCTATCATCCTTGAGGTTCAAATTCTCCTGTTGCTTTGATGAGGAAATTATTTCTCTGCTGCCATGTCTGATATGCCCTGAGATTGGCTCATTTGGTCAGAGCATGGTGCTAATGACACCAAGGTTGTGGGGTCAATCCCCATATGGGTCACTCACTTAAGAGCTGGACTCAGTGATCCTTGTGGGTCCTTTCTGACTCAGAATATTCTGTGATCATTTTGTTTGCTTCACCAGTTCTAGACCAAAATCCAGCTATACTCTCACCTGTTATCCCAGGCTTGGTTCTAGTCACTTCATTCAGCTCATGTAAGTATATTTGCATATTTGAAATCCAGAAATATTGGCTAATAAGCCATACAGATGTTTATAACCTAACTAATAAGAGAAATTTAATTTCTGAACTATAAACTCTGAATTGAAAAAATTAGTTATTGTACAGTGTAAGGCCCTAGAGTTTGGGATCTTTTGTAGTTTTAGTGTTTCCTAGATAATTTTTTTAAAAACCAACCAAACAAACAAACAAAAAAAACCACCAAAACCTGAACTCAAAAGGTTGCAAGACTCCTAGGTTGGATGGGACTTGGGACAAGCCTTGCTTCTAACCTTCCCGAAACTGACCAGTAATCACCCACACAGGAAAAAACAGAAGGAAGTACCTGAGAGCTTCAGGTATTCAGGACTTCGGCTTTTATTTTTCTTCCACTGGACACACACCACCTACTGACAGGACAGATAAACACATTCAGAAGCACCTGAAGGTACACAGGTTCTGAGGTACACAGAAAATGATGTAATTATTTCTTCTAACTTTTTTTATAAAATGAAAGCACTATTGGCCGTTATATAGTCTAAACAAAATAACTTAGAACTTTTATTCAGCTTTGATGTGGTTTAAAAGTTATGAGCATGGTATTGGCTAGAAAATAACAACAATATTCAGCTTTACATGTTGTTTTTTCTTATTTTTCCCATCTTAGATTTATCTCAGCACTTAGGAAGTTGTTTATGAATTTAGATAAAACTCACATCAACCCCACAAAGCAGACAAAATCCTCAAGGGACAGGAAGAAAGAAACATTAAATGAGATCTCTGTAATCCTATCTTCTACTCCACAAAGTATAGTTCATTATATTTCAGGTTGAATGTATTTTTAAAAGCCTACAGGGCTATCAGTTTGTCACTCTAGAGTAATTGTCCTAACACAATATGGAGAGAGGGCAAAAGAATAGCTCAGGAATCTAGTTTAAGTACTATTTTCAAAAAGCACTTAAAATGGCTGACTGAAAACTCTTTGAAAAGCCATATGTAGACGCTTCTGAATATTAGAAAATTATTGCAATCTGTCTAGGCAATGGTTTAAATTTCCAGAGAACTATCTGGCCTGATCACAAACTGTTGTTCCCCACCCCCTTCCCTGTTCTATAGTTGCACAGCCAAGAGTGTGCTTCACAAGGCCCCTAGTGGCACTAATGATGCTATCGCTCCTTTTTGCAGAGCTGTCATTTCTCCTAATTATCATTTATATTAGGTTCTGCTGCTTTCTGATATTAATATTACCACATATATATTTTAATTGTTAGGCAACACTACACGGTGCTTATTCATAAGAGAATTGCATCCCCCTTGGCTTCTCTGAAGCCTTGAAATGTTGATGATGTCTTTTAAGATGGTCTCTGCTTAATCTCATTGCCAGGGGAAGAGTAAGCTCTCCATAAAACCTTTAATTTTATACACACAATTGTCCATTGTTTGAGAAAAATGGATAATTGAGCATCTAATTAGTGAATACCTGCTTGCACATACAATTAACCAGTTTGAAAGATTAGCCAGTTTGCAAAATGGAAGTCCCTTTCATAGGTGATTCCCTTTGATCTCTAAGGTTTCAAATTACTCTCCTTTTCCAGAGAAGATGTAGGAAGGGAATTATGCTGGTTTTGGTTGGGGTAGAGATAATTTTCTTCACAGTATCTAGTATGGGATTATATTTTGGATTTGTGTTGCAAAGTGTTGGTAATTCAGGGGTGTTTTAGTTGTTGCTGAGCAGTGCTTACACAGAGCCAAAGCCTTTTCTGCTCCCCACCCCACCAGCAAGGAGTCTGGGAGTGTACCAGAAGTTGGGAGCGGGGCACAGCTGGGATAGCTGACCCTAGCTGACCCAAGGGATAGTCCACACCATATGGTATCATGCTCAGCATTTAATCTGAGGAAAGGAGAAGGAAGTGGGAGATGATCTTAGTGATGGCATTTGTCTTGCCAAGTAAACCATTATGTGTGATGGAGATGGACATGAGCAAAATATTCCTCTTAAAAAACCTCAAAAATAAAACAAAACAAAACAACCACCAAAAACTGAAAAAAAACCCCAAAAGAACCCCCCCAAAAAAACAAAAACAAAAAAGCCCCAAAAGCAACCAAACAAAAAACTCCTCCAAGACAAAACAAATAAACAAACAAAAAACAGAGAGAAAAATGGAACCTGGTATGATACAGCTGTTTTGCCTTTCTAAAAGAGAGGCTTAATTGCAAATAGAAAGGATCTTTGGAGAACTTCTATGAGATTCTAGAGCTCTCAAAAAATCTTTCTACTTTAGGTTCTCTTAAGCTTTTGTAGTGACTGGATTCCTTATATCATTATAATGATTTTATTACTTTACCCTCTCAGAAGAAGTAAGAAGCATCTATTATATTTTGTCATTTTAAAAGTATAATAAACACAGTATCCACATCTCTGGAAAAAATTGTTGTTTAAAGTAAATTTTGTTTGTGAAGACAGGCGAGGGGACAGGGGTACCTTGCTCTGTTAATTAGCATGAAACAGAAGTAGAGTTTCCCATAACTTTAGGCAGTACTATAATTCACTCATTTTAATAATACAAACCTGATCAATTCTAATTCTGTGTTGTACAGAGATAAATTTGCTGATTACATTTGGTTCACCTGTGAAAGACTAAGAAAAATAACTCAGCTCATAACATTATATTTTGAGGAACCTTCTGAGCTTCTAGAACCACCTTTTTATATGAAGCTTAATTCTGCCTTTATTTTCTGATTTGCAGAACTGCAAGTTGCCTGAAGCAGTTCTCCAAATAGCTGTCCTTCAATAATGCTGCTCAAAATAATAGCTTTTAAAATACATAATTTGAAGACATACTTTGATTTTGTTCTATGTGGTGTGTTTGCTTAGAAAAATAAATTAAAAGAACATCTGCAAACAAAGCACTACTAGGTTCCTAGCATAAAAGGCTATTCTGTCCCTTAAAAACAAAAACAAAGGGATACTACTGTACTTAAGAAACAGCCTTTAGGGGGATATAAACAGTTGAAAGTGCCAAGCAGTCATTCTCACTAGAAAGTCACCCTTTAGCCACAAGCAAATACATTTTTCATGAGGACAACCTGTACTGCATCTCCTAAGAACCATTAATGAAATTAGTAACTTTAGTATATCAAAGATGTTGCTATTTATGCCCTTCCATTCGTGTACACCTCCTAGCAAAAGTCTTTTCATGGCTTAGCAACCAATTTCAGTTACTTCATCCTCTGTTTTCATTGCCAGGCTTGGCCACTTAATTTTTGCAAAGAATTTTAAGAGTGTGCTCTTAAGTCCTGGAATCTTAATGGTGACCACATAATGGACAGTATGCCAATGCACCAGCTTTCATCTGGCTATCTAAACTTTACAGCTGCTACTCAGCTCAACCATTTCTTAGTTACATAAAACTGTGGTTTACCTGATAAACTGCAAGTAGAAAATTGTTGCTCATGTAAAATTTTGAAAGCCCATTAATTTTTCCCTAGTGGGAAAAAAAAGTGTTTCGATATAACATTTCAATGACCAAAGTAATAAACATGAAAATCGAATTCACCAGGCTTGAGAATCTCACTGAGTGCCCCTGAAGTTTGTAGTCATTTCCTCTAATTGCCCATAAGACAGTTATGTGTTATTTCCATATTGGGGTTCTGATAATTCCATCCCACTCTGCTGCTTTAAACAGAAATGAGGTTTACTTGTGAAAAAAATGAAAAAAAGATCCCAAAAATAGGCTCTTTTCTAAAACCAGTCCAAAACCCCCGTGTTAAAACATTGAAATCTGTATATTAGTTACAGTGCAAAGGACAGTGCTCCACTCAAGATACGAAGTTGCTGGGACATTACTACATGCCTTAAATTATTTTTTGAAGTATTCAGATTTGCTTTTTCTGCAGGGGAAAAAAAAATAGAAGTTTCCTGAACAGTCCTCCCCTACTATTTCCCACAACATGGGGAGAATATGTCCTTATCTGCACTGTTATGGGCATTACATCATGCAATATACTGCTTAAAAGACGGTCTATTTAGAAACTTTAATCCCTGGAAGTCAGGAAAAGTCAGTACTATGTGGTTTTCTTGGAATGCTAACCCTACTGTGAGGCAACGTTTAAATCATTTATAACCATGCCTGCAGCTCCCCTACAACTGGCTCCTCCTTTTCAAGTCAAATCTGTGTTAAAAACATTGTAGACATGTGCTGCTTTCATTGGTATTCCTACAACGGCTAATGCAGGTTATTCTGAGACAGTAGTGGTAAACCAGAAAAAAAAAATTATTTTCATGACTGTGAAACTTTGCCTATACTAGATCACCTTTTCTTCCAGTGTCAGCTGTAGCCTTCTAGACCCCTGAGAGTAAAAACAGCAAAATTAAAATGTGGTTTAAACAAACCACAGAAAATTTATCCTGTCACGGTAACACTGTGATTAAAGTATGTAATTGAATTATAGAGGCTTAGATAGCATGAAATGAAAGCAGAAATACATCAAGAATCACTGTTTCATGCAGAAAAAATCATAAAAGGGTGTAATGGTACACAGGGTAATATTTATCTGGGAATAGATGACAGAGGACTTTATGAGACAGAGCTATAAGGCATGAAGGATATAAAGTTCAATAAAAACCAAATAAACTCAGCAATGCTTATAAAGAATAGATATACAAATATTAACCCCCAAATAACTGACACACCTATCATTTGTTATTTCAAAAATAAAGATTTTTATCTTGCATATTGCAAACACCTGACGACTCAAAAAAATAAAAAGCCTGATATTTAAATTTCTTTTGAATATTAAAATTAAATGTAATTTCCCATCTCCAAAGCTGAATGTATTATCTGCATAATCTACTTCATCTTTCAATTCATATTTCAGAACACATTAACAGCTTTAATAAAGCTCAAAAGGAAAACACATTACAATAGATTTTACTTTCTTATTAAAGAAACTCACCTAGTGATAACTGTTAAGACTGTCTCCTTCTTTAAATTTTCATCTACAGAGGTGTACATAATTACCAAATAATATCAAAAGAAAGCACCATCTCCATCTGTGGGCTATTGTATCTAACTGCATCTCCAAATCATTCCAAACCCCTGAACCTTCTGCCAATTCTGAGAGATGGGCTACCTATCAATAAGTTACAACATCTAAAACTGGTCAAGATGAAAACAGATCAAATCCTGTTAACAGTGTTGCTTAAAAATGTGTTTTTCCAAGGTGATTGACTAAATGACACTATTCAAATGCATAAAGTACATTTATAACAATTTGTATCATTGAGGTCTGAGGTCAGTTGGCACACTATTTTGTAAAATAATAAAAGTATTTTTGATTTATGCTTATTAGCAGTCTATTTTTAAATCTTCGCGATGGAAAATGTTGTCCTTGTTACCACATAGCTTTAAAATCTCTAAAAGATGCATCATTTATTTTTAGTCAAGATATTCAGCAATTGTTTTTTCTTCTTGTTGTTTTTCTTTTTGAACTACACTAGAACATGTCTTGGATGCATATATTCTGTTCAAGACTAGTTTTAGTTTTCTTGAATGGTCTTTGTAAACTGAAAACTGGACTTTAACGATAGCTTTCAGAGGCATTTAATTGGAAAGTAGGTCATTACATACCACACATGTCTAGACAGGAAGGTGGCACTCGTTTATCCTTAAATGAGTCAGGACCATTAGTTAGACTGCTGTTTACTGTGCAGTCAAGGAAAAAAGAATAATTGAGTCCCACAGAAATAAACTTCCATCTTTTTGAAATCCCAGTAACAAGAAGTAATGGTGTCTTATTTAATCAACAGCTCATTCCTGCACTTACCTATATTAAATTACATATTCATTCATGTTACCCATTCTGCAACAGTGTTGCATTACATTTTCTCCATATTTCTATTTAGCTGGATCATTTTATGGTTGTAATATTTCTATCTCTTAGGAGATGGGATAAGCAAATCCCATGCTGCCGGCTGGGAAGTAATTGCCATGGGGAGTCCCTGCCGTTGGTTCGGCCAGCATCACACAGTGAGGTAGGTACATTCTTCTCTCTGCACCTCATCTGCCATTAGCCACAGCAGGTGACAAGGTACGTCATTTAGTAGGCATTTAACAACTTGAGATGCAGCATAATGTCCCATTAGAACATGCTTTGGGATGACTCCTGGAGGAACAGAAGGCTAGCAAAANTAAAAGGAAACAGATTCTGTTTACCACTGTATGAAAAGAGAAATGCTGGACTCAACAAAACACATTCGCTTTGTCTTTACTCTGGCACTACATATGTATGAACTGGTATGAACTGTGATGAATAAAACCAAATGGACCTTCTGTTTATGCTCAGGCCATGTTAGCAGCACACAAGAATGAGTTCACACTTCACATCTCTTCCAAATGAATTTGGGTTCTCATTTAAGTGAGCTCAGTGAACACTGAGCTAGAGGCTGGAAAGAATAAATCTGGTCCTATTGCTCTCAGAATTGTGGTCACCCCAAAGTCAAGAAATCTTGTGACTACTTCCCTTTCATAACCTCTTGACCACAATAACACAGTACTTTCTAATGCCTCTGTTTTGTCTGTATGCAGAGCAGCTCCTCATCCTAACTGCCACTGGGAAGTACAGCATTGCTTACAATATGTTCACGTTTGGATTACATTAAAGCATCTGGCAAGGTACTTTTGTCTTTCCACAACTGTGTCAATAAATGAGCATGCTGACTTGAATTAACAAAGCCTTATTTTTAATTTCTTCTGTTTCCTTGCTGTTTGGATTCCTAGTCAGACATTGTCGCTCCTTTGTACCAGCTGTGACTAGAAAAGACCGATAGGTAGAGACAAGGGCCTGCTGCCAAAGCAGTACTGGGTTGATTAGAAAAGAAATGAGAGTTTTCCAGAACTATGCAAACGGGTCATTGAGAAGAGTCTTGAAGCCCAGAAAATTTCTGCTCTGCAGTTTTCATAACACAGAATTTCTCTTGTTTCAGAGCTGTCTGGAGAAGCAAACCTCCCCCCCAAACTGTATTCTTTTCAAAACCTATAAACTGACAGTGCCCATTTAAGCTCTGTGAAGGTCTTGATTAGTTCATAAGGTTGCACAGCTCACCCATGGGTTTGATTTCTGGTGTCAGGAGTTAACCTGACACTACTCGGATAATTTGCATCACTTGAACTATTTAGTTTGCTAAGACCAATAATTAAAATTCCTTCTTTGTTTTGGGGCAGTTGGTGACCTTTCCTTTTCAACAGACTGTCATAAAACCTGATGCCTGGAAATATGAACCCATCATTTGCCTCACTTCAAACCTGATGCCCCAGAAGTAGCCTGAATGTTTTGAAACTGCTGTGACTGATGACAAGGAATTGTAAAGAGAGGTGGCAATGCCTGAAAGAACTCAAGTTTTTATTATGGTATAAATCAGCACCATTACCAAAGCTACACTGGAGTTTCTAACATTTACGAAAATCTTTAACCTTTCTAGCAGAAAGGCCTAAGATTTGCTGCACATTGTAACACTGCAGTTGGGCTCAGTAATTCAATCTCACTAGACTCATTCATTCAGTTATTATTAATTATGATGAAGTAGTGCACTTAAATGACTCTTCCAACATAATTACCCTTTCCAAAACACTCTCCTGAAAAACAGGTTCTTACTCCAGCAGCTAGATCCAAACAGCAGCCTCCTGCCATTTGACAAAACCCAGAACAGACAACTGCTCTGCAAATTTACAGGAGTGATATAGCTCTGCGTGCTTGTCTACAGTATTTACAGCAGGTCATTTGTAAAGCAGGCCTGTAGCTGAACTTAAATAGAAAAGACAGAAAATACTCAAAAGTAAGCCGGGCAAAGTTCGCTACAAAAAAATATATAATTGTATTGTTAATATTTTTATCACTGAGGCCAGTTTAACTTTTTTACTAACCTGCACATATTTTTGAGAAAAAATTCATGTATCTCTGCCTAGTGACTACTGTTGGTTTGTAGTGGTCATATAGCAGGCCACTGCGGAACAGGATACTCTCCGATTCACATTCCCTGTGGTAGGGGTTCTCCTCTGGAGAAGCTGAGGGATGCCACAGACACAGGAATGAGGAAGAGAACCCTGAGAGTGCTGAGCTGCTTCTGCTGCTCTACCCTTCACCACTTCTCCACCACCTGAACCACAAGCCAGGACAGCACCTCTTGTGCCTAATTCCCCTGGTCCTGGCTTCCTGCCTCCTTCCAACTGAGAAATCTTTAGGCAGCGACTGCCTCTTGGCTTCCTCTCCCCACTCAGGGAAAGGAGTGTGCCCCAGCCTGCAGGTCTCTGTGGGTGCCAAGGTAGGAAGTCCCTATGAAAGGAGTTCCCAGGAACTCCCTTCCTGTTGTAAGGAGCTGGGATGGCAGCTATATTATTAAATTCAATGCAATTGTGCTAGCAGCTCAAAAATGCAATGAAATCATCTAGGCCATTGTATTTGGCCGGGTCAAAAAGAAATGACTTGCATAAATAGTGCCAAGAAATTAGCAGGTTTATATTCTTTTTTATTAATAACCTAAAATGTTAGCACGAATGAGGGTAGAATATAAACAAAAAAAAAAAATTTGGCAGCATCCTTTAAAGTAGGATATCATCACCCCGGATGTCCTGCTGGAAAACAGAGCAGCAGAAATATCCCTTGATGGAGAGCTGGTTTATGGGTTTGAGACAGGTAATCTTAAAGTAAAGAGCTTGTTAGGGATCAGAAGGCCGGTTCAGATGCTTTGATTACTTCGTTTTGGATTTTGTGATTTTTAGATGCTTATTTATAATATAAGTGGCCCAAAGAGAATTTTTTTTTTAAGATAAGCAACCAGTAATGAATTAGTTTCCCACATGGCACTTTTGCAATACCATTTTCTTTCTTAACTGTTCTATTTTCCTTTTGTTCACTTACAGCCCATTGCAGATGAAACTATATGCCTGTCTTCTGCAGTTTAAACCTTTGTTTGTGCGCTAATGAATCTAACTAGGTGTCATAGCAGACTCTAATGAGCATCACTCGCTTTCATTTAACTCTGCAGCTTGCCATTACACAATTTAGAAGATCTGTTGGTTTATTCATAGCAATCACTAGATATTCTTTTTCATTAGATAGATACTAGTTTTCCCTGTTGTGCCTTTCATTATTAAGGAAACTATGAAATGTTAATACTGGCCTCAAAACCCAGGGCAAAAAAATGCCCCCAATCCTATTTGAAATGCAATCGCTTGTACTGCAAATGATCTTACAGATCTGAGCACAAACAGCTTGAATTTTTCTTCATTTATTTATGAAAGAATGAAAGAAAGAAAAATCAAGAAGGTGGCTCTGTATGACCCACTTGTCAGATTTACCTTGTTAACTGAATTTCTTGTAGTTAATTTAAGCAGCAGGACTGCAATTATAAAAGCATCCATAAACAACTAATAAGAATTGTCATAATCTCACCCTGGTTCTTAGCTCAAATTTTAAACTCAGAAATACTTACACTTTTCAGTTTAAGTCTGAATCAGTTTTGAAAGGGTTTTGCCCTACAATCTTTCTTTGTAAGTGCTTGGCTCTGATAAAAAGAATATTGCAGAGTAGCCCACAGGAATCACATTTTTGACAAAATGTTAAATAGCTTCTATTGAACTGACAAAGTTGTTTTTTTTAAAAAAAAGTATTAAAAAACGTGTACTGTTTATGCAGCTCTAGGTTTAGGAGAACTGTTTAGATCTGTTCTGATCAAACATATAATTGGTATTTAAATAAGTATCCTTCAAACAAAAAAAATAGGGAAATAGACAATTTTCCAGAGTTTACAGAACAAGTGTCATTTTTCAGACTATTTTATCTCATATCTGCACCTGATTTAGGGAGCAGCCCCTAAATTAAGATAAATGAAGTCATTATTTGGATTTAAATTTCATTATTCTGTCACTTCAGACACTGGAGATGATTCATTTAATTTGCTTGACAGTCACATCATCCTTGTATATAATCTGCCACAGATATTGTATCCCAAAACATGTCCTAGAACATTAATAGACTTCAACTCATTTATGTTACTTCCTAAATCCCGCCAATAAACATTTGGCTAAACAGTATTTTTGGTTCGTTATGGTGCTTTAGTTCTAATGCATAGCCATGCTCTGAGCACAAAGAGAATCTTAAAAGCACAGGAAACATGTTTCTTCTCTAAGATTACCTAAAGGGTAATACTGGAGATTACCTTTGGTCCTGTTTAACAATTCCTAAAATGAAGAATACCACAAATTCTTTATGTCTTTGAGTAGTAAGAGGTGCAATCTGTCATTTCCCTTCCAGCCCCATGTAGCCTTACTAGTTTAGACAACCACAGTTATTCCTGAAACTTTTTCCTCTCCTTTGCTTGCCTGAGTGAATATGAACATAAAGCATACCGAGTATCATTGCCTTTTAGATAACTAATGGGAATAAATAACCCATGCCTTCTGCTGATTGGAATGCCACATAAGGATGCTGCTACAGATTAATTGCTTAAGGAGAAGGTGTAATTCTTGAAGAGGCTGTAATTCGTAGTAAAGCATCTGTTGATATATTGGATAAACACAGATGCTAAGTATGTTACCAGTTTCTCACAGTGGAAATGAGCAACAGTAAGGGAAATACTTGTTGAAGACTTCAGTTCATTACACTTTGAATAGGAAATACAAGAATTTATCTCCATATCTACAAAACATTCAGAAATATTTTTAAAAATTTACTTCACAGTCTTCATCTGCGCATGCATGTGCGCTACAGAACAACAGATAGGTAGAACTTTGTGGAAGGCATTCCCCAGAAAATTCACACTCCATGCAAGTTTAAAAAGAAATCAGCTGGTTTCTCAGGTAGGTTACAGATTTGAAAAAACAATGAGCAAAACCCTCTCTCCAGCTTGAGTTGGACACAATGTTTTTTCCTAATTTTTTTTATAACAGTATCTGATCTAAGATTATCTTTCTTTCAGACCAGAGTTTAGTTCTTAAAAGTTCATAAGATTTCATTTTTTGCATAAATTAAAATCATTTAGGTGGAAAAAGTCTGAAACCATAAAAGCACCTGCTAACATGGCCTTTTACCAACACTAGGCAAAGTCAAAGCTTCCTTTTACAGCCTCCCTTCCATTTACTCTTCCTCCTTTTCAGCCATATTTCCATTTTGTTCAAAACTTCTTAGCCTTTAAATTTAACATGTAATCAAAAATTCAATTTCAACCCAGACTAACACATATACACAAGAGTATATTTGTT
>WEIT01034984.1:2250-13728 GCA_013389985.1 Dryoscopus gambensis
GCACCATAAATCAGGTTGGTGTACATGCATTAATCAAGGAATTATTAATTTTTAGAGATAAACTATTTATTGTTTGCACAAACACTCAAAAGATATTCAGTGTAGTTAGCTAAATGATACCAGACAAAGACTTTATCATGGGATACTACAAACTTTGTCTGGTTTCCATAAATATTTTGTGACTCTGAATTATAACATTTTCATGCTCTGAACTTACAGCATACCCTGATAAGTTAGTAAAGAACAAGGAAGCATAAGAAATGACAAGGGCTAGAATGAGGTAACCTACTTTAACTCCAGATATGAAGGCTTAGGGTAAAATTAAGCTGAGATCTCCAAGCTCTGCCATGTGCTGCACTGTCCAGGTTCCCACAGCCCTTCCCTCTCCCTCAGCAGAGCAAGAAGTATCCCAAGTTTTGGGATCATCCTCCAGACATGCCTGGAGGGGGCAATGACTGCATTTTGGCATACTGCCCACTCTGATTCAAAGGGAGATGTGAGTATCAACTTGGGACTTTTCTAAGGGCAAAGCGAGGCAAATGCTTTGTATGGGATATGATAAGAAGAAAGACAGGCAGATGATACAGAAGGTAAAAGACCATTCCAGCTCACAGCTTCTGCATCGATCATCACAAAGTCTCAGTGGCAGTTTTTATATCGGTACGGCAGCAAGAAAAGCTTGGGCATCACACAGGCTAACAGCGATGACACACAGCCGACAGCAACTTTAAAATTAGCTTCTCTACTGCTCTTCAATTATTTATACAAATATTCATTTAGTCTAATGCCAAATGAGACCAAAGTGATCATCCAGTCTGATGTCCTGTCTATGACAAACAATTGTACCAAATGATTCCTAGCCGAAACTCAGCTTCAGATTGAGATAAATCAATTCTCTTTTTTTAGGCAAGATAGACAGCTACTCCTGGTTTATGAAATTTAAATTACAGAGAATCTATCTTATTCATAGGTATAATACAGAGAGGTCTTCTGAAGCTTTCTTTGAGAAGATACAATGCTCCTGCTATCTGAAATAGGCTCTGAGCATTTAGTGGGATAACCCAGTAGTTGGTAGCAATGACTAATAGTTGCTCTATGAGGGACTTTCAGATTTCTTTAAGAAAAGATTGAGAAGTTCAGATGTTGCTTTTCCTGTCTTTAACTGGACCCTCAGAAGGATTCTCGACTCCAAAGCTGGGCTCACCCATATACTAAAGTTAAAGAAAAAATACACCAGGATAGAAGCAAACCAATAATATGGTCACAGTAGTAGTGTGGGGTTAGTGTGACTTAGAGATCCACAGCACCATCATGTATCTCTCTGTGAACTATTTGTTCACTGAACACCAGGCAAGTGATTAATCACTACAGACAGGCAAGCTGGGAAAGAGATAAAGAGAGCGAGATCTGAACATCCTGTAAAACATCCCATGGAATCCTCTCCTTGGCACAAGCTAGCAAATTCTCCTGTGGGGAAAAAAAAACCTGTGAGGGAAACTTTCACAGCTCTGGAGGATAAAAAGGAATATTCCAAAACATATTGCCTGTCCTGCCTTTTCAAACCTACCTCTTCTACCTGGGCTGGGCTATCTCCCCTGCTTCCCCAGTTGGATAGACAGCCTTCGCTTATCAGCTTATACTCCTAAGTTAATTTAAGGCAACATGTAAAATACATGCTGCAGTCAGCATTCAGTACACAGTGATGATTCAGCTCGGGATTGCGACACTTGCACAATAAAACTTATGATCTTACTACAAGAAAAATAAAACCAAGAGACCCAAAATCGTAATAGCTGAAAATCCTCTATACAAAATGAACCTGAAAGTGGTTTTGTTCACACAGTCAAGCAACTGAAAGTGGTACTAGCAGTTGTAAGACTGCCTTCTAATTGTTCCCCTTTTCCACAAGAATTATGATCTTGAGCTAGCATTTTAAAAAATATTTTACCATTGAAGTCTTGCTCTGTAACAATTCTCAGAACTGAGAAAAAAGAGAGAGAAAAAAGAGAGAAAAGAAGGAAAACCATATAAATAAACTATGTGGAACTTCCTAATTTCTGTGTACTTAGGTTTTCCTGCCTAATGCCTTTTTAATGTTTTGTTTGTGCAATGGGCTCTTTAATGAAACACTTAATGGGATTTCATATATAATAAATATGACTAGGTATTATTCACAAAATAACTTTCACTAACAGTTCTTTTTACAAGTGCAAACATCAACAAGTACAAAATTATCACAGGATCTGTGTGCCAGAGAATTTATTTTCTTCAAAAATGTTTGAAATAAGTATTTATTATATTGGTGAATATCAACAGTATAATAACATGGGTCTTCATTTAAAGGGAGACTAGTTTAAAAAAACTTTAGCAGATCTTAATACAAAGTTGAAATACGGCTTTGCCATGATAATTAGCTTCAATACAAAATTAACTCCAGATGGCACTGTTGGCTTAGAAGAAGAAGGAATACTTGCAACAGGGAAAATTTGTTGCAGAAATTTTTCAACTGGCTCACTGAAGCATTCTTAAAAATCACGTGGTGAGACAATACCTTTTTGGTTACACACCAACATTATTATTATATGAATTTTGTGTCTGAAAACTGGTGTCATCAATTTAAAATGGTAAAGGTCAGTTTTCAAATGGATTTAAGACTAGATCAGAAAAAAGATTAAATGTTTGGGTTTTCCCCAAAATACTTAACTATAGTAAGCACTCCAGATAAATATTACTGTTAATAGGGGCACATAAAATAAACACTAAGTGTTAAATGTGTATTGGTGTTTAAACTTTTTGATATAAGTTGTTTTTCAACTCTGCTGGTGGTTTAGGCAATCTGTTGGTATCCTTGTATAAACAGAAACACTCAGTTAATAGGAACTGTGAAATGGATTTGGGTTACTTTGAAATGCAGCAATTATGAGAGGGCACAAAAATGACACCATTTTAAAATAATCCCAAGAAAAAAAGTGCTTGTTATCACTGACTGTAGTTTAAGTATGTTTGACTGCAAATGAGCATCATTTTACATGGAGAAAGGGAGCTATGAACTGGAATACTGCTGCCTTGAATTCAACATGAGAATACTCATGACACTGACAAGGTTCAGTGATACGAGCTGAGAACTAGTGAAGAAATGTAAGAGATGAAGTGACTTCCTTTGACATGCAGTTTTACAGACCATGGTGAAGCTGTATAAAAGGATACACACCAGTAGCATGGCAGGTGTGTCAAGTGCAAGCTGTCACTATGTAGCCAACTCAAAGGATAAGAGGGTGCAGTAGGATGTCTATTGTAAGAAGCAGTCTAGCAGGGGAAGATAAGAGAATAAATGGAATCATCTAGGAAGAAAAGATGATACTCTGAAGAACACAACAAACTACAAGCAGGTGAAATCACTAAAAGAGCTGTATACAGGCCTGTAAGCCTACATGACATAGCTCCTCAAATGCTACTAAAACTGACTAGAGACTAGAATAAATTAAGAAGATACATCTTTGTAAAGTTGCATAATAATAACTGAAGAAATACTGAAAAAATCTCAAATATTGCATACATCCCAAACCCAAGAAATTAAATAATATCTATCAGCAATTACTGCTGCTGAATCTAAGTTCAGCCTAGGGTACTAGAAATTGCAAAAAAAAGACTTGACCAGACATTTAAAAAGAAATACGTAAATATAGTAACACGTGAGACATACCCCTAGTAAATAAAAATCAAACCACCCTAGAAAAATTTTGGGTATTAGCAAGTATATATATATGAGAAAGCAAATATTTTCCGCTTATCACTTCTTTTAAAAATTGAGTTACAGAACTTTAATATTAATGATACAGAAAATTTACTGAGTGGTGGAAAGTAATATTTTAGGTTCTGCAGTAAACTAGGGGTGAGAACACAGGAGACTCATCTGCATGTGTGCGTGATGTTCTGCACCAGCAGCTGGAGTAGGGCTGCAGCCTCAGAGCTCGTAGGGGATGCAGGGTCAGCTACTGGGCACAGTAAGTGTCTAAGTCCAGCTGGTGGAAGGATCCACCTTTAGAGAAATATATAGTCTCTCTAGGGGACTTCCATTCTTTCCAGCCAGAGAGGGAAAAGCAGGATGAGGCAGCTGGTGCTGTCTCTGTTTGTGTTTGTGTGCATGCCCTGAGTGTCTGTCTGTGATCTGTGAAGCTGGCAATATGTGTATATATATGTGTGTATATATATATATACATATCGTGTGTATGTGTGTCTATATGTATGTGCTTGGCGGGATGACATCTTCAGCCTCACGAATGGTTGGACCTGGGAATGTGCAGTGACAGCAACCTTGCCTCTCTCCGGCTGTTGGGTCCAGAGTGATAAACTTTAACATAATTAAGATATAAATAATAATACTGTGTCAAGCCCACTGGTAAAAGAAGAAGCGAATATGAGACATTTATCTGATTCTAAGTGCTTTTAATATGTCTTGGGCTTGGTTTTAACTGTCCCTTAAGAAGAAATGCTACAATAATCTGTAAAAAACGCAAAACCTTTAATTTCTCTGTCCCTTTCCTGACTTAGACATATGGACTGTACTGGGGAGCTTTCCTAGTCTTTCCTCTTGCTAAATTCTTCACCTAGCAGTACAGAAGCAATACATTTCCCAAACCAGGCCTTTTCCCCCCTGTCCTGTTCAGTGCATTTTCTTCAACTATCAGCAGGCATGCTTCTGTTCCAGATCTCTACCTAAAGCTGAGTGCTAAGAAAGTGAGTTTTGCAGTGTATTCTCTGATTTCCTTATATTTTTGAACTGAAGATGTAGATTCATGCAATCAAACTTCATTTATAAGAACTACAGAACAAAAAGCTTTGTTGCCTAGTTATTTCACTCAAACAGTGAAAAAATGTTGCTTGGAGCAATATTTTTTTCTTAAATCAGTAACATGGTACATTTGATTAAATATGTACTTTGATTAACCTACCTTTGATTTCATTTTTCTGCATTTCTTTCAGTTCCTGAACAAGCAAAGACTCACTCTCAGTAAGTGGCCAGCTGTCATGCAACACCAATGCCTCTATTGTATACTGGTGAGACTGTGAAAGAAAATGCAACATGCTGAAGTCATAAAATTTACAGCAGGCATTCAAGTCCTGCAGGTTAGTAAAGTGCCAGGTATTGAATTCAGCAAATAAAACACATAATTAATTTGCAAGCTTGCATAAAACAGCATTCACAAGAAGCTTAAAAAATTTATGTTAATTCCACAGATCTTATTTTAATTCCTGTGAAATTAAACAATTACTCATGTGTTTATCAAGTAAAACTAAACTGGGCGATACAATAAGGAGCTACATTCCTGTAAGATTTCCATGCAACTTTCCTATGTATGCCATGTACTGAAACAAAGACATTTGTCTTTGATTTTAAGACCTACTACAGGGCTTTGAGCCCTAGTACTAGCACTCAATAATGCCTTAATTTGAGGCAGAGGTGACAGGGTCCATGGGCTGTTTTAAACATTGTCTAACCTGAATTGGAAATTACTACATTTAAAAACTGTTTTCCAAAGTTCTAATGCCAGTTCTGAGTCAAGGGAAAAATTCTGGGGTTTATTTCTCAATAATTTTTGTTTTCTTAGGATATTTTGTTGCAATTGAATTCAACTATCAAGAAAATTCACTGCAGAAAAACATGTGGAGATAGAAAAACAAGAACTGTTTTAGAAAGTATACTTAATTTCTCTAAAATAGATGAACAATACTAAATGACATCAAGAAAAACCCATGGTTTGACATCACTCTGACAAACTTGGCTTGAGTAGCAGACATTATGTGTCTGTTAGTAAAGCTTGCAGCTGACTGGAAATAGGTGTTTCTCTATGCAAACCATTACAGATGGCCTTTTATAATATCATATTTCAAAGAAAGCTTATATTGAAGCATCAGAACTTTAATTTCTGGCAGTTTTTTATCTTTATGTGAAAGTTATATTATACTTGTATTGGATTTGCCAAATGAAAAACATTTAAAGATAGAGTAAATAACCTTGATATGAAACCCCCTATTTATTTAGTTATTCATACACGTACATTATTCTTTTTTCATCACCTCATTCAAAACCTAACAATAATCTTAATTTTGGATTCCTTGTTCTTGCTTCAGGATAGAAGATCACCACATGTACCAAAAGAATTAGCAATAACCCATCACAGTTTGTTTGCTGTCTGTTTGCTTTTCTTTTCTTCCCAAATCCCAGTGATTAACAATCTCTTACTTGTTGTGGGCTTCCAACATTATTTTCAAAGTTTTCCAAGAGGAAAGATTCATTTACTTTTATCACCGGAACTTCCTGTACAAGGTCTAACTTGGAAGAAGTTTTGCTGTTCTTTAATGAATTAAGACTTGCTTTTCTTAATTGTCCAGTTTCCGATTCTTTCCTTGTACTTTGAATAATCTGTACATTTTTTACTGCAAGATGACAAAAAAGGTCCAGAAATTCTATTAATTACAGGTATAAGGTAAACAGATGCCCCTGGAAAGTATCAGAAAGAATTAACATAGTCCATTTTCTCATACTGGATTATATTAATAAGGTTCCAATTAAAATTATGATTATTCCAAATACTACCCTGATTTCATTTTGCATGCAAATCACAAATATCTTCAAAGTAAATAATGATAAATTTGAGACTGCGTATATATGACTGTTGTTACTGTTTATAAAGCATATAACTGTTTCCCCTCAAAGCCCATGTTTCTTTCCCGCACCAGCCACCACAGCACCATGCTATGCATTACAGAATATAGGTAGCCTTGTGCTCCGTATGACGGGATCCCTTTGTGACTAACCTAATTAAGAAATTGTGAAAAACTGGATGAAGGGAAGAGGTGCATTGGCCACAGTTCTGGCAATGCCTACCCTTACAGAAGTCTCTTATCCAATCTCTTTATGTCAACCTGACACAAAGATCATAGCTAACTTGAGCTAAAAAAAAAGCCAGTCTTGAAAGGAGCTATAAAAATATTTGTGGTCTATCGTTCATCAATGCATATCATTGTCACCTAAGGAAGATGTTAATGCGGAAAAACTGTGAAAACAGGAATGTTCTAAAGAAGGGCTGTCACAGAAATATCAGCTCAGAAAACATAAATTTGTTTTCATTTCGAATGCCATTGAAATTTCTTTTGCCTGCTTCTCTTCACAGAAAGTAAAGAGAATTCTTAAAGTGAACATCTCATAGAAAATTGAATAAGGACAAGGAATACCATCTCTGGGGAAGCAGCTTCACCTGTGTTACACTAACAACAGCTGGACCATCAGGTGGGAAAGAGGTACCATTTTGACTTCACTGAGGACAAGAGGCTTTACTCTTCCCAGGGTTTATTATATAAACAAAGGATGATACTGCATCATTGCAACACCTCAAAGGAGAAATGCACGATTTCATGTGTGTGTTGATGAAACATCCAGGGAAATTCACAGGAGGTGGCAGGACTATTAGACGAGATTCAGCAAAATTTACTGGTTCTGTGTCAAAGTATAAATGCCCAATCAGAGGTTAAGTGTGCCCCTAGAAACTCAAATGGAGTCAGGAAATATTGTTCCTTATGAAAGTCAAATGCTGTGGATTATTTCCTATTGCATCTTTCCTCTGCATAAGCCAGTGCTTCCTGGTACCTAAGAAAAGCAATAGAAGTCAGGAAATCAAGTGGTTGGATTATTAGGTCTTTCATCAGAAGGAACCACAATCATGAGGCTTTCACTCAATAGAAGTGCATTTGGATGAATAAGAAACAATATCCAAAGACCAGAATCTTGAATATTCTTCTACATCTGCAAAAAAACCTGCTGCAAAGAAACAATTTATATTCCAGATGGAAGAATAACTACATAAAGACATTTTCCAATTGGGTAAATTGCCTTTAGGCTACCATTTGCAATATGGTAAGGTTTCTAGCCTGGAATGATCTTCAGTTCCTGTCTGAGCACTGTTAGCAAGGGCCAGTGCACGTAATTTACAAAAAGGTAGCTTTAAAGCAGTGACATCACCTAGATGCACTCTCTCGGAGTCAGCAGAGAGGTGAGCTCTGCTGCAGGAGGTGTTGTGCCGGGGGGTTGTGCCGGGAGACGTGTACTGCCCTCTGGAGTTTACCTCTACCTATCGAGATAAGTGGAGTTCAAGGGAGGCTGTATTCCTTAGGCTCTCAGGAATGCCTCGCTATCCTCTTCTTCTCTCTCTCCTAAACCTGAAGGGCTTCAGTATTGAACAATTCTATAATGATTTTCCCAGAGGAAGATCCTGCCATGAAGAGATCTCAGAATGATGGAATCCCCCATAAGACTCATTCTGTTCCCCTGGAAGGAAAGATTACTTGGAAAAGCTCCTCAAAATACACACATAGCTAGCAATTCTCTCAATGGTCACTAGGTGGTGCTGTAACACCAAATTATTTTTTTTACTACATACCAAAATACGTATATGTCACTCTTGGTTTTCCCAAGTTCTGACTAGAAGGAACCCCTACCTACCTTGCTTCCAGATTCAAACAAATATCTGAAAGGTATTTTGATACTTTGTGAAAGGATTATATCAGACTGTTACTGTGGAAAATAAAAGGATTGGGAACATTCACTTGCCCATCTGTGCTTACGCAACTGCTGTGCTTGTATCAACAAAGCGAATTATGCTTGCAGTGTGTGTCAGTATGTAACTCCTTTATTGTCAAGCGCCTGTTCAAGGCCCAAGTCATTTGCCACATCTCAGAATAGGTAAATATATTCAAAATCAATTGGTTTAATGTAGTTTTTGAGCTGTAAAAGACATTTATAGAACAGCTGTGACTTGAGATGAATTAACAGGCTGTGGATGGGCAAGGGAGATATTTTATTGGTGATGCTTGAACAATAATGTCACTTAAGAGAACTTCTGGCAACACAGTGATCAATTCTATGAGAGGCAGAACATGTGTGGTAGTGAATAACTCTCAAATTTAGGGACTGTAGCTGTTTTAACTAACATGTTTGGTGCCAATAGTATAGCAGTGTTTTCTGATTATTCCTATTCTGAGAAAACACACTTTTTCAGAGAACAAAGAAATACTGACAGAAGAAATCTTGTTGTATTTAGTGTAAATTGTACAAATCTCCACCTGAACTTGGCATCAGTATTTCTGAGTGTCTCTATATTGTTATAGTAGAGACCATAAAAACACTTTTGACAATAGCAGAGAAACATGCTTTTACAATGCTATAAATTGAACCACTACTGAACCTAGAGACACTCAGTAAATTGGGTAATACAAAACTGTCATATTGGTTATACTGAGTACATTTCACAGTATTTTCATTTAGTGTGGATGCTATGAAAGATTCTACACAAAGTATATTCTTTGTGATATACAGGGTGTATATTAATAGGAAAAGAACTTCAGTGTTAAGGCCAATTGGTCTAGTATCATAAAAATATAATTAATAGTAAAAAACCAAACAATGACAGCTTCATGGTCATTCATTCCAAATGGCAACTCTCTATATACTCACACACACTTAAAGAGCATCAGAATATTCATTTCAACTTCAAATATAGTCTAAAATCATAACATGATTTTATGGCTGCCATTGCTGAAGAGGCCCTGATACAAAAACCTCCCTATTTTCAATCAGGTTAATTTAACAGATATTTCACTAAATAATTCACAATGGATTAAAATAATTTAAAATTAGCAGAAATTATTTGTATCACAGCACGTTAGAGCTAGAATGTGTGTCTGATTTCTGAGGATATTTCGCAAAGTTCTCACATTTGCGTCCTGGTAGACTGGCAAAGGCAAAAGGCACCTTTTAGTTATTCTGCCCCATCCTCTCCTTTCAGCATCTGTTGGAACCCATTCCTCTTCTCTGTCACTTGATTGTGCCTTTTAACTTATTTCAGTCTTCAGATTATCATCTTTGCAACAAGATAGTTTCCTGAAAGTAAGTGTCTCCTTCACTTTACTGAGGGTAACTTGGCAACTTATTGCCACTATTGTGATGCTGATCCTAAGCTGAGCTATTTTAAACTTTCCTGTTTCTATTTCCAACAGTCTACTATTATGTTTACTAGTCCACTTCCACATTCCAAAAACAGTAACCAAAACCAGCTACTGATCATCTTGGTAACTCAGAGAGAATCATGATAGCTTCTCTGTGACTTCCTTTAAAACTCTAATGTTTTCATCTGAGGAATTACATTTTAAGAGAATGGTCTTCATAGGATTATATTTTACATTTCTGTTAATAACAAGGTGCAATTGAGACAGAAATCAAGATGTTTCATAAATATGACTAAATAAGTTACTTTTCCCATGAAGCATTGGAATTTCATATTATACATTATTCTAAAGGATTATGTTTCAAAACTCCATAGTTCAAAATAGTGGAGGTGAGCAGATTAAATATAATGCTATTTTGGGCTTTAGCAAAGCAATAATCCAGTATTTGAACAATCTGTCTTTGCCTCAGGTTCTCAATATGCTCAAATAGGCAAACTCAGATTTACAGAAGATTTATTGTTTGGGAATCTTCATAGAAAGACTGAAGACTTTAATATCTTACATATCTTATGTATAGTAGTGTCCATGGAGAGTACAGTAGCAGACTTGTTTGTTTATAAACATCTGTTTTATTTAAGCAAACTTGTCATTCTTATGAAGAATTAATTTCAAAATTGAAACACATAGCTATAATGAATAATTCAAAATAGTACACAGATAAACTGGAAATCATTTGATTAAGAAGTGAAGTAGAAAACAGGAAAACAAATGAAGATTATCAAAGAAGATGGCATGGTAGTAACCTCTAAAATCTGTTACATATAAGAAGTGTAATGTAGGCAGGCAGATGGTAGTTAATTTTTGTTTAAAATTACCTGAGCACTACAGGGACCATTGTTGAAAATATGTCTAAGAATTATGTACCTCATTCAACTGTACTTACTGGTTTTGAACAATAAAATTAAACAGCACTTCAAAATCAAATGTCAATCAAGTGGCTGAGAGTACATCCAGATGACAAAACTTTCATTCAAGTTTTGGTCTAGCTTTTAGCAGCCCATCTGCAATTTCATCACACAGAAAAAAAATGCCAGTAGCAAATGGCCAATAGTGTCTGATGGTAACTCTTTGAGTACTGAGTGTGGCAGAGCTCTACCTTCTGTAAGTCTGGAAATGAAACATGAAAGAGGATGTCTGGATAACCTAACTCTGCCCCCTGGAGTGAGCCTGAAGTTTTATCACTACATCAGAGGGAGATGATGGCAGACTACTGCTAAAATCTCAAGCTGGAGGCTGTCTTTTTTAAGTCCACTTGTAAATCAATACTTCCTTAGTAGGGCAGCACATCCAAGGAAACTGGACTATTTCTGTATTGTTAAGAAAAAGCCTCCACAAAACATAAGCCTCAACTACTAACTGATACCACAGGATCACTGGAGGCTGAGTGCTCCTGGCAGCCGCTGAAGACACCTCTGG
>WEIT01034990.1:0-34467 GCA_013389985.1 Dryoscopus gambensis
GTCCCAAACAAAACCACCAATTGACATTACTGTCTGTACAATTTCAACAGCTTCAGTTTTTCCATCTTAGCAAACAATTTTATCAATGGAATGGACAGAATTTATCTTTGGATAAGTCTTGACTTGGAATACTAAGTCACGTTGGTTTAAATCTCATTTATGAGTGAGGCAGATTTTCAGATTACCCAAAATTTCACATAACAGATGCACAAATAAATTGCAATATTGTTAATTTTCATATTTTCCCTATTTCATGAGAGATCACCGTATTATCCAGAGGAAGAACAAGCCCCCTGCCCACCTAATACAAGAGCTGGTTGATTCTCTCTTCATATACACACCTATAATGGTGAATATCTTCAAAAGACTTTGTATTGTTTATGGCAAACACACACAGGAAGCCTTCCCCCGTTCTCATATATTGGTCCCTCATTGCACTGTATTCTTCTTGACCTGCTGTATCAAGAATATCCAAGAGACAGGTTTCTCCATCAATTACTACTTGCTTCCTGTAGGAATCCTAGGAAAAAAATACACCTTGGTTAACCACAAACAGGTAAGGTTTGAACATCAGTAAATCCACAGATAATCAAATTATTTACTAGCAATAAGAATGACTGAAAAGGTTTGACTCAATCTACTAACTTTTTTTTAACTACAATTTGTCCCTCAGCCTATGCCACAAGAACGCACAAAATAATAAACCAGAAGGAACACACAAGTAAGACAACTCCAAAAATCTATGCCACTGAAAAGGAAGAGAAGAATAAAAAGCCTTCAGTGTTTGGGACAGGAAATCTGTTTTGTATGCCTGAGCAGGTATGTATAATGCTATCTGCTATTAAGTTATCAAAGTTGAGCTGATATATTTGAAATTCAAGCTTTTTAGCCAGGACAGACCAACAGAGCCATATTAAAACCCTGATGGGTTGGTTCACAGAGATGTCAGAACAAATTATTTCAATGCTATCAAATCAAAGCTTTCAGGTCACTGACTCAAGTGGCTAAAATCTGTACCAAGTCTCACCAGCTAGACTGAATTACATCTCTGCTTTGGTGCTAGGCCTCTATGAACACACAGCTTTAGCAGTAAGAAGGTGAGCATTACATGCCCAATAACTTCCATAAACATCTCTATGTTTGAAATAAAGCCAATGGCAATGAGCTTGGGAAAGGTGTCATCAAGCAGCAGCACCAATTATTCCCAGTAAGCAGCTCTTGTAACAAATAACAGGTATGAACACAAGCTCCTGCCATCACCTTTCAGCTTCCTGAGCTAGAGGTGAACGCAACATTGCTGCTGTTCTATCCGACACTATACAGGAGTGAACCTAAGCTACTGGGAAGAGAATTAAAGAATTAAAATTGCAATTCTAGCCACCTGCAAAGTGAATTCAGAACAACCTTCCTTCCTTTGGACCCGTTTTAGGGCAGAGTACACCTACTCTTGGGCACTTTCTATCAATTTGTAATTTTACAAAAGGCTTTCTTCTTTCCTGTTGCTCATGCTAAGAAACAAGCAGGAGATTAATTGTACAGAATCAATATCTTAAACTAAACCAACACTGGAATCTCACATTTACTGTTAAATGTCATCCAGGCTCACGATATCAGGTAAAACAATACTGACTGTTTATCTTAAAGATAAAAGTTTGCATCCAACATGATTTTGGAACTATTAACCTCACAGAAGTGCAAATTCAGTGTTCAGGTAAGAAGTGGGTAAGTTACTTTAGAAACTTCTAAGCTATCTTTAAATGTTGATACAGCTGAGAAACACGAAAGCTCCAAAGTGTTTTAAAATAAAGTTAATATTCTATCTTGCTGCTTTAAGGGGAAAAAATTACAAAAACCCCCAAAACCTAAGGATGTATCCTCATTCCAACACTTCAAGAGCAGATCCCCTATGTTCTAGGATACCTTTATCACAGTACTTAGCAGAACTTCTATCATTACACCAGACATATTTACAAAGCTTTCATTTTCTCTTCTTGCAATTTGACTGCTAGTTCAAAAATATGAAAAGCAGTTCTTGAAAAGCCTGTACTATTCCTTTCCATCTTAAGGACTTCAAAGGGAAAGAAATTCCCCTCAACCGAGCTCTAAACAAAAGCTTTAATTTTCATCAAAGAAAATCATTTTTAAGAGAAAAGAAAATAACTTTTAAGAACTGCCTACCATGTTAGCAGCAGCAGCAAAGATGCACCAGCATAAAGCACAGCAGAGATACAAAAACTACTGTTTTTGAGGTGCAAAGTTGCTTTGCCACTTCTGGGGAGAAAAACTTTGTGACTACCCTGTGAGGGGATTTCAGGCAGAAGGAAAAGAAAGATGTGGGGAAAAAACTGAAGCTTATGATTTCCAGACAAGTAAAATAATAAACATTTTGATTTTCGGCCTTTTTTCCTCTCCCCCTTGCAAAACATCAAACCTGAAATCACATTTGTCACTATTAAGTAAAAACAAAATGCAGTCTAGAAATAATGCAAACTAGAAGATTAATTCCTAATTCCTACCCAGCTTCAAATGTGAAATTCCAGTTTTTCCCCAGCATACAGACTCAGCATATCTACGTAATTTTAAAAAATGCCACTGATCAGTTAACCTGCTTTTATTGGCCTTTTGCAAGCCATAAAAAATAGCAAGAATTATGTTAACAGAGGAATAATTCCATCTGCTCACAAGCACTGATAAGAAAACGTGATATGAAATCTCAGCTCCGCACTACATATGGAATTTCGCTAAAAAAAAAAAAAACCCCAACCAAACCCAGTGCTTAATAAATCCCATCTAGGCAAGTAATTATTACGCCACAAAACTCTATTATAGAAATTTAATGTTAAAATATCACAGCTCCTTAGACTAAGCTATTACTAAACATTGGTGCTTGTTTCACAAGGGCACAGGTCATTTAAGAACAGGGACTTAAATATCAGTATGCCTAAATCAGCTGAGGGATTTGGCTAATCCAATTTCAAAACCTCTGACAAGCAGCTAGGAAAGCTGCTCTAACTCTACGACGTTTAAAAGACGACACATATTTAGGGCTGAAATGTCCTGAAAGTGAAAAAGAGCAAAAAATGAAAGAAATTCAAGCGATCACAAGTAAGATCTACCCAACCTCGGCCGGTAGAGGGCACTGCCCCAACTGCTCAGGCCAGATTTACAATGGTTACTGCACATTTAATTTAAAATAAAACACTTAAAATTACTTGGCTATAAATCCTTGCTCGGACATCTACTTCAAATAAAGTACTGGGCTGCGAAACACACATAAAGCATCGATATCTGAACGACTGCAGCCACCCAAACACTCATTTTCAGTCCTCTCCCTGCCCTGCCATCTGCTATGCTGGATTTAAGCAATAAAACACTCAAGCAGGCCCTGAAACTTGACATTTTCCAACCAGGTTGTTGAAGGATCAGGTTTATTCCACTAAAAAACAGCACCAAAATTACCACCATAAAGGCACCTGTGATTAAGTAATTAGTGTGTTTTTTCCTCTGCTGCACCATATCATGTCTTCACAACACGAGAATTTTAGAAGTGTGGAGTTTCATTCTGTTAATCACAGGAAATATTTAGAATTATTCTGTAACTGTGTAGTTATGAAACGTACCATGGACAACAAACACTAAACTATCTTCTCTGTCTACCCCAAACTATTTAGCTTGATTATCTGCAGGGAAAATGAGTATTTTGGTGTATGGCAATGAAAGAAACAGCAGTAAGTGACAAACAACAGTAGTGACACTACTGAATTATCCTAATTATTTACCAATCAAGGCAATTTCAGCCTTATCTCCTCATACTGCCAAAAACTCACTCCACAGTGATTGTTCTTTGATCAGCATCACAACTGCACTTGCACAGGAAGCACCATCACACAACCCTTCTCAATCAAGTGGGATTCTGCCCTGGCACGAACTGGAGCATTTAAACCAAATTTATTTTTGTTTGCCACTCCAAATTACAGCCTGCCCTGGTTGGAACTGAATTACGGCTTACCCACATGCGAGCACACACAAGGCCAGTTACCAGGAGGAGGAAGATACAGTTTCCATCCTCAAGGTCTCAGAATTCACAGGATAAGAACAGGACTTAGTAGACAAGAACTTGTTAGAGTAGCAGAAATGAATGCTGCTGCATGTGACAAGCTGTGAACCCCAGCAAAACCTATTAGGTTGCTTAGGAACCAGTTAATTTGGTGTCATTCTTTCAGAAGAACACATGGATTCTGGACCACTGAATTTGTGGCTGCCCCATCTCTGGCAGTGTCCAAGGCCAGGCTGGACAGGGCTTGGAGCACCCTGGGCTAGCGGAAGGTGTCCCAGCTTGTGGAACAAGATGATCTTTAAGATCCCCTCCAACTCAAACCAGTCTATTATTCCATGAATAAAAGACACAGCTCTGGGATTTTTAGGTACATTCTATAAGGAACTGAATTTCCATTTTATTCTTTTACATTAAAAATGTATTTGGTGTCCTTCAGATCACTCAGCTGGTAAGTAGCAAAATCCCTTGAGTGCTCCAGGAATACTGGCACATAAGTTTCTGTGTTCCTAAACTGTTTACACAGTGACAACTTATAAGATGGAACCTGCACAGCACTTTCTGCAGTGCCTAAACACACCTCTAACCTAAGAGAAACCCACAGAATTATGAACAAGCATCAAACATCAACAGCCTCCAAAGGTCCTTTTGCAGGAAAAAGTAAAATCCCAGCTGGCTTGCTCCTCCCACCAAGTTTTGTGTGATTTTAAGGAGTGTTTGGGGTTGTTGTTTAAAGATTTCATATCTTCTTAGTAACTGAAAGAGCTGCTCTGCTGATGTAAGTCAAACACAGTTTTCTGCACAGGTCTAGCCACAAAACCTTCTGCAAGCAAGATGTTATTTGGCCACGCAAGAGACATGAAACAACCTCAAGTCAACACATCTCTGTTTGGGCTCAGGCCCTCACTAAATTTCTGCCACCTCGGGGCAGTGGCTCCTTTAGCTTGTGTCTCCCTGAAAATCACTATCCACACGCTTCCCAAGTCTCCATTTTAAGCCCAGATTTAAACCCTTGTGATTCCTTCAAGTGAGCCTGGAAGTGCCTTGCTGGATAAACATATAAATGAAGCCATGAGGTGCAGAGCTTCAGTGCTGGGAACATAAAAACCTGGGGTAAGTTATGGTGTCATTTCTCCTTTTATAGAGTCTGAGGTTATTAAATGCAATGATCCACAGGAGATTTCAGACAACACCGGTATTTTTCTTATATTTAAAAGGCAGAGCTTGCCTGCTTATTATACACCTTTAAAACAGCACAACTTTTAAAGCTTAAATACAATTTCAAACTTTGAGGTACTGAGCCATGGAATTCAGAGAATCCATTCCAGAAGCTATCTTATAACATTTTCTCTAGATAGGGAAACCCACACTGGTGTGTTTAAATAGAGAAAAAATAAATGAAAACAGGCTCCAATTTTTGCTTCATTCACTGTAATATTCTAGGACACACTTCTCACTGTGTGAAACAGATTCCAGTGATAGGAGCTGAGAAAGACTGGCACACACATTTCACAACCCCTAATCTTCCTTCTTATCAAAGGAAAAATGTCACATTGAAGAGGTTGCACAAAGCTACCAAGAGTTTCACCAAGCATTTTCAAGTGAGTTTGCAAATACTTTGCCATGGAGCTCCTAAACACACGCATCCAGACTGCTCAAGGATACATGGCAATTAACACCACACTTTTAATTGATCAAAACTGGTAATTTTTTACTGCAGCTGTTGTACCACAGCCAGATCAAGAAGCACAGTGATTCTGTCTCCAATGCAGGCCATTATCTGTGAGCTTTTTTACTATAAAGCCTTGTCCTTGTGGTAAGTGTCCAAAATCAAACAAGCACCATTATTAACTGATAATCTCCCCTCACAAAAAGTACGAGATAAAAGTGTTTACCTCTATTGTGGGGTCATATTCATCCACAAAGTGGTTCTGGATTAGCTGTATTGTCAAGGCGCTCTTGCCTACACCACCAGCTCCAACCACCACAAGTTTATACTCTGTCATTTTTTAGCAGACCTGATGACAAAGAAACCAACATTAAGCAGAGCTGGGCTCCCACTAACGAGGGTGCTGCCGGTGCCTTCTCATTCAGCGTCAGGATCCTCTGCTATTACCGGGAAGCAGCTCCTTCCCTGCAAGACAAGACAAAAAAGGGATGAGGGAATGCTGTTCCTCAAGTATTACACACACAGCGAATGTAGAGCGGGCACTCGGCCGACAGGCAGCGGTCACACAGGGATTAAAAGAGCACGAAATAAGTTTAAAAAAAATACACTAAATAAATTAAAAAGGCACTGGATTCCGGGAAAGGCCAAAAGAGTATTTCGTGCAGGGAATTAATCCGTGCAGGGATTTAGCTCCCCGCTGCTTCCTCCCGGTGCCGCCTGGAGCCCGCCCGGGCTTCCCAGGGCGTCCCAGCGCCCCTCGGGATGAAGCCCACAGCCGGGAACGCGCCTCCCGTGCCCGGACAGGGGACAGGGCGAGCCCGGCTTCCCCCGGCGGCTCCTCCTACACAGTTTAGGGTGGGTTTTATTTATTTTTAATTGCCGGGCGAACCGTGCCTGCGGGACCCCCGCGGCTCGGGGGCATCGCCCNCGTTGGCCACCTGTCCCCTCCCGCCGGGAAGGACCGGGAATGCGGCTCCGGGGGATGCCGGCGGGAGCAGCGGGGGCGCGGGACAGGGAGGGAAAGGGGGACGGGAGGGGGNGGAAAGCGGGGAAGGGAGGAAGGAGGAAAGGAAGGAAGAGGGTCGCCCCGGCTCGGCAGGGTGGGGATAGGCGGTACCTGGCTGGCGGTGCCGCGGGAGCTCCCGGCACCCGCCGTGCCCGCGTCGCGTCCCTTCCTTTCCTCTCGTTTCCCTTCCCGCTCCGCGTCCCTTCCCTTCCCTTCCCTTCCCGTCCCGGTGCGAAATGGCGGGGGACGGGCAGGGCTGGGCGGGCGCTGCCCAGGGAGCCGAGCACCGATGCACGGATGGACGGCCGCGATCCATACACTCGGCGCTCCACCGCCCCTTGCGGCAGCGCCGGCACCTCCCTCCCGCTGCCAAGTGCGGTGCCGCGGGTTCGAGACCGCATCCGGCCACTCCCGTGTCCAGTCGTGGGATCCTCAGGATGAGGGGGGACATGGAGCTCCTGGAGCGGGTCCAGCGGAGACTGCGGAGATGATTTAGGGACTGGAAAGGCTGAGGGAGCTGGGGCTGTCCAGCCTCGAGAGGAGCCCCAGCTGAGAGGGGCCCTCAGCCCTGGGTGTCCCTGTCTGCAGAGAGGGCTCCGAGCAGGGCCCAGGCTCTGCTCCGGGGGACCCAGCGATGGCACCAGAGGAACGGGCAGGGACTGATCCCAGGAAGTTCCACCTGGGCAGGAGGAAAAACTTCTTCCGCAGATTGCCCAGAGAGGGTGTGGAGTCTCCCTCACTGGGGATATTCCAGAGCCATCTGGACACAATCCTGCGCCCTGTGTTCTGGGATGGCCCTGCTGGAGCAGGGAGGTGGCACCAGGTGCCCCACTGAGGTCCCGTCCAGCCTGACCCACTGTGGATTCCAAGGGGCCCGAGGATGCGGGTTTGGGACCGGGGAGAGGCTCGGAGGAGACATTTGGGAAGAGTCCGTCCGGGAAGTGCACGCTCGAGGGCGGTGAAGGGAAATCTGTACAATTCCAGCATTTCCTCACCGTTTCTCCCCTCACTGCCCATGGGGACCCTGGCGGGGAAGAGGCACAAGAGCCACCGTAAAGCTTGGGACAGACTCGTCCCGAGGGGACGTGTGGGCTGCCCAGACAGGCAGTGCCTGGTTACACATAAAGAGCAATTTCATCCATCGTGGAAATGTCAGCAGAGGCTTTGTGGAACTGCTGCCACACTTATAAACCAAATAAAGTTGGTCAGCTTTCAAGCTAAAATGCAATGTTTGATTATTAGCTGTGAATAAAAGTTAATAAACACAGTGTTTGGGGTTTTTAAATAAGTTATCAGATGCATAGTAAACCATGATTTCTTATTAAAAGGCTAAAACCATAATTCCCTGTAACTGAAATACAGAATCATAGAATGGCCTGAGTTGGAAGGGACCTTAAAAATCATCCAAGTCCCACCCTCTGCCACGGGCAGGGACACCTTCCACTATCCCACATTGCTCCGAGCCCCATCCAGCCTGGCCTTGAACACTTCCAGGGATAGGAAGCTTTTTATGATCCCCATTTAACCTCTCCCACAAATTTAGGTGTCAGTAACCTAGTAATTTTTGTGTTAAAGGTTATTAGGTTATTTCCCAACAGCCTCAATTTAAAAAAAATCCTCACAAAAATCCATGTGACAGAGTCACATGAGATCATCTCGCAAATCAGGGTTATTAATTAGCTGCCTCACACGAGCAGATGTGAAACCCAAAAGTCAGACTTGCTTTCAAGGAACAAGTAGCCTGGTGGTAAAACCACAAGCTTGGGATGTGGGAAACCCTGAACCCACACAGCCACAGCTGGGATCAGAAGAGTATCCGGAGAGCAGCTGCTGTTGGCAGAACCTTCTCCATGAAAACTTCAGGTCCTGATGACAGCTTGTGCTGTCCTATCTCCATACGATCTCAGCAAAATGGGCAAACAATCCTTTTGTGTGTGGTGTGGAAGGAAAATGAATTCTTAGGATGCTGGAAAAAGCAGAATGCAAAGCTGCTTTTTTTGTGCACAGATTTTGTTTGTAAATATCTATTATGAAATTGCTTTTTGCTGTCTTTGCATTTAGTTTAGAAATATGTTCTCGTACTCATGCGTGGAGTGGTTTGAAAACAAGACCAAATAAATGAGCTGATCCAGAACGTTAAGTGCCAGCCCATTCACTGCATTGATGTGAAAGCTGGTGATAGTCAGCACAAGTGATGCAAAACCTCTTAGATTCTGTGGAAGTTTTTTCCCTATGAGTTACCAACTTCATTTTAGTGATTGTCGCTTCGGCGTGATTTGCACAGAGAATTCTGAACACGTGCAAAGGCGATGCACACCCTCAAATCCCGGAACACTTCAGTGTGCTGCAGCTAAATACTTCTGTTAAGTTAAAGCGTATCTTCATTTCCAAGGTTTCTTCACAATGGCATTAAAATATTCCAGTCCCTGTCTTCTGGATCCTCCATGGATACGGAACATTGAGGGCAACGCCAGTCACAGCTCCTTACTTCAACAAGATGCCTCCCTTATGATATCAAGCTCCAGGCCAAGTATAATCCCACATTTACGATACTCAGATTTGCTCATTCCTAAACATGATACCATAAATTCAGTGCCATTTTTGCTTTGAGAATATAGGAGCATTCCTCACCTGTCAGGAGTTGCGGGCTGGGGGGGCAGGACGTGTAAAATTCAGCTCCAGCCTGGGGATAAATAGTAAGCTTTCCCTGTTAACAGAGAGTGTCAGACAAGCTGGGACAAGAGTTAATTTTCCTGTGGCTTTTCCTGGCGCTGAACTCTATGCAAAGCAGATGCAAAGCCAGTGTAGTGTTAGCACAGAAAGGTAAGTGGGTTTTGTGCAAC
Source organism: Dryoscopus gambensis (assembly GCA_013389985.1). Taxonomy (NCBI): domain Eukaryota; kingdom Metazoa; phylum Chordata; class Aves; order Passeriformes; family Malaconotidae; genus Dryoscopus; species Dryoscopus gambensis. Next base: position 9,573 of record WEIT01034990.1, read on the forward strand.
TTCAGGTTTGACTGCTGTGAATTAGGAATTTTAGTAAAGGGATTTTTTTTTTAGATAGGCCAAGGGTAGTAGTGATACCCACATTGCCAGACAGGCACCAGCATGGATTCAGTCCTGGCCATGCAGTGATGCTTCCCTGGGTTTAGCCAGAGGTCACTTGGGATCTACCAGCCTTCAGGTTTTACCTCTGCATCTTCTACCCCCAGGAAAATTAAAACTTTTAAGGAAGTCCTGCCAACTTCCTTCTGCTGCTCTCTCGTTGAGATCACCTACAAAAGATTTTTCATTTTAAGTTCATTTTAGAACAGTACAAATGTGCTTGCAATTTTTTGTCTGCTGACACAGCAGGATACAATTATATTCCCCAAGACTTTTGACTCACTAACTCTACTCAAGACAGGATCTACAAGACATTTATATGACAGTGTAGAGTGAACTTAAATATATAAATATTTGCATCCATAGATAAATACCTCTACATGTGCAATTCTGAATATGTGAGTTTATATTAAAATGAAGGCTATAGTTCTCATGGGATGGTGACTTTTATGCCCTGTCAAATTTCCTGTAGTGGTCTGGGGGGCTCCAGTAATGTTATATGTATAGACTGAAGTTTAACAAAGCTGAACTCACCCAGAATATGAACACAGCGTGTATGGGCTCATGCTGAAGGTTAATGTGTTTTGCCTCGTCATTGCAAATCTTTTTCAAATTATCTGATGGACCCCAAGAAATCCACAAACCCTAAACCAAAAATTACATTTCAAACCCTCATGTATATAAAGCACAAGTCTAGGTCCTGCTCCTTTGGCTTCAGTGGCAACTTGGTTGGCCACTACCCACTTTAAGCACAAGAACAGCACACAGTCCTGCAAACCTTCCCTCTTTTTTAAAACCTGTAGGCACTAAAGGAAACACGGCTAATGTATTTTTCTGCAATAACACTAGATTTGGCTTGAAAATAACATGCTAAGATACATGATATTTGTGAAAGGTTTGACTTTTCATTTAATTCAGATGTCTCTGACTTTTTGAATATGGTTCTCTACTAAAAATGCGGTGGGGAGAAAGGAACAGTTCAACTGTGAACTGTTCTTTACAAAACTGGATGCTTTTGCCATCCCACTAATGTCATCTGGCATTAATTAACATAACAGCTCTCTAATTATATTGTCAGCATACAGCCACAAAATTAAAATACAAAGAGAATCATTAAAATTTCCCAATTTAACTTTGACATTTCTTTTAAAGCACGATTTTTCAACTTTTGTGTATGTAGGAAACCATCCAAAGCCCACTGAAGTTAATGGGCTTCATCCCGATAGGGCCCAGAAACGTTTGGAAAAATCAGTGGAGTGTCCAAATTGCCTCTCCAAACCAAGTGATTTGATGCCTCTTTTCTGTTGTTGGCACCAGCAGCTCAGCACCCAAAACTGAGGGTCCAGGGCTGGTGGGTCCCTCAGGGGAGTGAGGACCATGTTGTGGGGAGGAAAAGAGGGCAGTAGGCACAGTGGAAGTCCACCATCCCTCTGCTCCCTAAAAGGAGCACTAGGAAGAAGGATTTGAGTAGACCTCTCCTACCTGAGACAGTGTGGAAGGGCAGGGGGGTTGCAGCATAACCTGCCTCCATCCCAGGTTTCTGTGGCATGCCAGGATCAGGTGCTCCCTGACGCTCACCTTGTGAGTTTTGGGGCTCTTTCTTCCAGTGGGGAGGGCTGTGGAGGAGAACTGGTGCCTTGGCAGAGTGTGTGCTCTCAGGCAGGGCTCAGAGGCCTTGAACAAACTCTTGGGTTCCAGCTAAGTCCATCCTGCCTCAAAGCACCCTGTCCATGGGTGAGGGGAATCCGTGTGTGAGGCTGATCCAGGCTCAGGGTAGGCCCAAAGTAAAAAAATGGTCTGATTTTGCCTTTTGGCATGGTCTAGAGCTCAGTCCTGCTCTCAGTGGATGGCATTGCTGCCACTCGTTTGTGCTTGGCCTTACACATTAGCACTGTCTGCCCTTCAGCATCACTGGCCTGTGCACGCATCCCTTGGCGTTATTAAAATCTTTGGGATCTAGCTGATTTCTACCTCACCAAGAGCTTCACCTCTCTGGAGTTTGGAAAAACTATACATCGCCCTCAGATGATCAGAAACACATGGAAAAATATTAAAATGGTTCATAAAGAGAAAAAAAGAAAGAAATATTTTCTTTCCAAGTCTTTTACTGCTGAATTTTTACTTCAGGGGAAAAAAAAGAAGATGCCTGTCAGCACTTTGGAAACGACGTTCCTTTTTCCACCTCAACAGTCCTTTGCCTATTTTGCCTAGACCTGTTAAGCCGAGCATGTTGCTACAGCTCAGGACAAGGCATGGAGAGCTAATATTTTTCAAAGAAATAAAAAACTTTCCAGCAGCAGTAGCAGCTCACATTTTTCTTGGACAGGATGCATTTCCCCAGCTCCCCTGGGAAACTCAGTGGAGAATCCCAGGGTAGCCCTTCTCACTGACTGCTGTGCTTGGGCGTCAGCTGTTTAGGGAGTATGAACCAGACTGGGAAAATCAGCCTCTGAAGATGCTGGACAACTTGAAGACTTAGTGAAGGCTGGAAGCTGCTGATCCCATTGATTAATCTCTCAGAGCTTGGAGTCTGAAAAGCCAAGGCACCCAGGCTTGCAGTTCAGGGAACTACCTGGCAGCTTTGGAGCCAAGCAAGCAGTTTAAATTGAAATCACCAGTTCCACACAGAAAACTCCAGGTGGCAAATCCATGTTTCTCCATCAGGGCCATCATCTGGATGCAGCTATTTGCCATCAGAAGGCTGGTCAGCACTGGGCTGTGTTAATTCCTGCTGGGGGCCCTGAATGCAGAGGGCAAGGAGCAGTCTGGACTCCTCTTATCTGGCCTTTCCCATGGAAAATGGGATGCTGCCCCTTCCATGAAGATGTGGTGCCTTCATGCTGTGGTACCTTCATGACCTGTCAATGATTCTCATTTACTGCTGTCCCAAAGGCTAAAATATGGCCCATGGAATGGTATTTTTGGCCTATCCCAATAATGCAAGACTGGATTGATTCCCTGTGCCCTGTGACTTCATGCACGCCAGGGGCAGGATCTGTGTGGGCAGGGCACGTATGCAAGGCCACTGAATGGAAGTGGTGGGATTTTACACACGGAGAGGGGCAAGCACACGCCCACATTCCCAGTCAGGAGGAGCGTAAAACACATCTGGTGTCTGAGCAGATCATTCTGTGAACTGAAACTAAGCTTTAATATACAAATTTTGTGCTCATTCCTCTTGGTTACATAACACATTCTGGTAAGTGGTAAATGGTATGGGACAACCCCTGCAGCCAGACCCTCCACCAGCATAAAGCAGTGAAGTGTGAGTAGAGTGCTATGAATGAAGCCTCTTGCAGCCAGGTTTGGGCTTCACAGGGTTATATTTGGAACTAAGTTTTGGAACTCAAATGTGTAGCCAGAGGCTGAGAGGATCCTGCCATCCCTGCAGTGGGAGACAGAGATGTGTAACTAGGACAGAACCTCAGGTGAGCTGAACTGTTCATTCCTGTTGCTGCCCTGGCACAAGGAGGCATTGGACAGTGGTTGCTTCTGGGTATGGCCAGTGCCAACCAGATTAATCATCTGTATCCCAAATAACCAAGCTCTTCCTTGGCACAGCAGCTTCCACACGCTGCCAGAGCCATGGGCAAAAAAAAGGAGGGACCACATTACTCCTGCCTCTTCCCATCCTGGTCTGCTGTCCTCCATCTACACTTGGGGCCAGCCTAAATAAATTACATGTGTTAATATGTGTTTTATATCAACCTAAACATTTTTTTTTGTGCTTAGTTTATGCTTTTGGTTGTTATTACAATACAAGCAATAATAACTAAACAAACACAGGAAGAAGCAATGCCTGTCTGCAGCAGCAGTTTGGTTACCTGCTTCCTCACACACACACACTCCAGGGCTAGAATTTCATGTCAAGAAAAGCTCACTGTACTCAAGATTGCAGGTCCTGCTTTGCTGTGCTGTTTTCATTCGGCATCGTTTCAGGAGACTCCACTGTCCATTCAGCAGCTTACACATGCAGAATTTTCTGGGAGTGGCTCCAGAATTGAATTAGAATAAATTACAGCAAAATGTGTCATGGGGGGGTTAATAAGTCTACAACAGCATGCAGCCCTAGGAAATGCCTCCAGAAGCACTGCGAGAATCATCCTAGAATCTTAAAATCACAGAATGGTTTAGGTTGGAAGGGACTTTAAGGCTCATCCAGTTCTACCCCCTGCCATGGGCAGAGACACCTTTCCACCAGACCAGGTTGCTCAGAGCCCTGTCCAGCCTGGCCTGGAACACTTCCAGGGATGGAGCATGTGGACACAGCGGGAAGTATTGCTGAGGTGTAACACTTTTAGATGGTTCTAAAAATAAAATAAACTTCTGTTTAATCCCAGTGTCGGGATTTTTAGGATTGCTTGCTCCTGCAGAGGCAGCTAAATAGATCCTGACACAGAGTACCAAGGAAGGAAATGTACATGTTTATTTTGGAGTGTTTGGATCATTGGATAGAAAACTTATAGGAAAATAGAAAACATGCAGCAGTAACTTATTTCTAAAGGGAAGGGGGAGAAAAGTCAAGGAAATTCCCTCACAGCCTGCTTGGAGCCAGGTTTTCAGCTGGTGTAAATCTGAAGCTAGGTTAAAATATTGGAAGCAGCTCACATCCCATACCAATAGAAAGCAATACAGCAGTGGTGACTTGAGCCCCTGAGGAGCTGGCACTACCAGAATCCTGCATCAGGGTCTGCCCAGGGCTCTGTGCTAGGATCAGATCCAGCTCCCATCCAGAATGGAGCTGTGCAGACAGGTCGGGGTGGGTCCCTGTCCCTTGTTAGGTGTCCATAAACGTGTCACGTGTTACGTGTCAGCCTCTTCCTCCTCCCACCACCCTGTCAAGGCCCTCCCTGACCACATTAAAACACCATGTGAGCTTTGCAGCAATGATTCTCATTCTCTTGTTCTGAGGTCTCAGCTCTCACCAGCTCTGCAGACTGAGAGCATGTTCTCTGTGACCTCCTCAATACGTTTGCGTTATCAGCTATTACATCTTTTATCACACATCATTGAATTTGATGCATCAAGGCTTCTACACAGCTTGCCCCTGCTCTCTAGGAATTCCACAAATAAATCACTGCCCTGCACTGCAAACTGTCAAAGAGTTGCTGACATGCTCTGCAGCAGAAAGGCACTGGATAACCTTTGGCACCAGAACGCTATTTTTAAGAGCTTTAAGAAAGAGCACCATTGTATTTGAAAATGTACAGCTATGGTGAGAGGAGTTAATGGTTTGCACATGATGCATCACACCCAGGATAAAATTCTTCATCAAAAAGTTAAAAATCCCAAGCAGTAACCACACACACAAAATTGTTAAGGATAATCTGTCGCTTGAAGCTCTTGCCTCTGTCCAAGCTTTCTGAGCAGCCTTTGTGAAACTGAGCCTGGATTTATAAAAGCCAAGCTTAATGATCCAGATGCTTTTCCACACCACGGGGTCAGAGCCTTGGGCAAAGGTTCCCCCCATTCACAGTCAGGGGTGGGGGAGAGAAACGGGTGCTGGATGTGTGCAAACAGCTGCCTCTTGGTTTTGTGAGCGCCCCGACGAAAAAGGACACCAAAGCATCTGTTCCTTGGGACAAGGCCGTGGTGTTTCTGCAAAGGGGAATTGACTGTGTGCTGTTTATAACCAGCCTTGTGGTAATCAGCAAGTGTCTGTATGTTCTTTAAATAGACACATTACCTTAAGGAAACACCCAAGTCAGCACCTCTGCATCCTGCTATGAGAGAGGAAACCTGACCTACAAGGCACCAAAATTTGCTGTCTCTTGGCTAAGGGGCAGAAATATTCTAGCTACGGCCTGACTGCTGCTTGCTTTTCTTGGAGAGTTTGCTTGCTTCAGCTCTCACGGAAGTCAGTTTTACTCTGGGGTGACTCCAGTTAGAGTTGCTCAATAATTACACAATTGGCAGTGAGAAAAGAACCAAGCCTCAAGGAACTGCTTCCTAAGTAAAGCAAGAAGGATACGATCAAGTAATTGATCAGTTTATAGATTCCTCATTTATTCTCACTAATTGCTGTTTAATATGGAAATATTTCCAAAATTTTGTCCCAGGATATTGCTGCTCTTTTATCTGATGCTTAAGTCTGACTGTGTGAATAATTCAAAACTAGACAAGACAAGCCACCAGAGAGTGTGTTAAGCAAAGTGAGGGTAGAGTTGCAGCTGATCGGAAGAACAGAGAAGATGGTCTTCTTCCTTCCTCAGTGCCTGCAGAGGAAAGTTCTGTACCACAGATTGCTAAACTGATGCGACGCTTTAAAGAGAGAAGACTGAGAGGGGATCTCATGAATGCATATAAATATCTCAAAGGGTGCCAAGAGGATGGTGCCAGGCTCTTTTCAGTGATGCCCTGAGACAGGACAAGGAGCAGTGGCCATAACCTAAACACAAGAAGTTCCACCTCAACACAAGGAAGAACTTCCATGCATTGAGAGTGGCAGAGCCCTGGAACAGCTGCCCTGGGAGGTTGTGGAATCTCCCTCTCTGGGGCCATTCCAAACCCCCCTGGACACATTACTGTGTCACCTGCTCCAGGTGCCCCTGCCTTGGCAGGAGGCTGGACTGGGTGATCTCCAGAGGTCCCTTCTAACCCCAACTATTCTGTGATTCTGTGACAAGGAATGTCAAGGAAATTCTGAGGAATTTCTCTAAAATTCCCATCAAGCAGCACTGCTGCTAAAGCTTAGAAATCTGTTTGGTACCCAGGAAAGGAAGATGACAGAGGGCTGCAAGATGTCATTGTACAAATGGTGTAGTTCACCAAAAATAAGACCCTGAAGACTTACCCCTGTCCTCACCCTACAATTATGGGGAGGGAGTGACTGTGGAACAGAGCTTTTAGGACATCATGGAATATATTTGACCTCCAAGCAGTTCTCAGAGCACCTCGTCATACATAATTAGTGAGGATGCTGGTGTTTATTTAGGGCTTGTGGTTGTGAAAAATAGAACAAAGAGATATGGGGGCTGGGGGGTGGGGATGGGCAATAATCAAGGCAGTAAAATAATTTCTCTGCTTTCTATGCTTTTTCTCTCAGATTTTCTATCGCAGAATCAATTCAAACCTCACCTTACCCAGATAGCTCACTTAACTCACTCTTTTTTGACAGCACATGCTGTGCAAGACTTTTTTCCTACATTCCCTTTTGCCTACCATCCTTCCATTTGATTCTTGCTGTATCATCTTAAAGGTGGAAGATCTTACAATTTCAAACTGGTTTTGAGAGCCCGTTGTCAGACTGACAGAAGGCAGCAGGGAATGAGCTTACCTTGCTATTTTCCTCAATAGCTCTCTTTGAGATGAAAATTCCTCCTTGGCACATACAGTCCTAAATGAAAGAGCAATTCCTGACTTGCTTGCTTTTTGATTTTCTTCTTTAGTCTGCACGTGTCTCACAGATATTTCTCCAGCCTCTGCTCCTCACGGGCCAGTTTCATCTTACATCACTCTTCCATTTTTATCAAAGCTTTCCTTTTAACAGAGAGATGCTCTGTAGGAGAAGTTCAAATCAAAGTTTCCCAGAGCTTTGTGAGAGGAATCACCCTGAAATTTCATATTTTTCCATGATGTTCAAGTCAGTGTTCTGGGATCTACTTTTTTTTTCTTTTAGATTTAAAAGATATCTTGGTTGGGGCTAAAATTAATGTTATTTTTTGAAAGCATAAACTTGTATTGGCACCTGAACTTTGCAGCTTATGCTGAAACATTCCTTGAAGTATTTATTAATAAAATACTTAGGGAAGGCAGAGAAATAATTAGTGTCATCTGACATCATGGGCAGAAATGGAGGTTGTGTGTGGCCAAACAGTACAATTAGAGAGCATTACAGAAATCTAACTCAACTGACTCTCTTGAAGCCTGCTCTGCAGTTTCTTTTTTTCAAGGCGAAACAAGATAAAGGCTGGCTAGGTGAGTAATAAACTTATATCACAGACATTAATATACACTAATCAGATAGTAAAATCTTATTCAAAAGGCCTATTGTGCAAGACGCTGTACAAAGGCAAACAGAGTTCCTGCCTGGCAGCTCCATAAAGGCAAAAGGGAGAATGAATAAAATTAACAGAAGATTAACATGAAGCAATCTAAAGTCAGTGCTGGTCTTTCCATGGACTTCCCTTGACTGCAGATCCCATGTGTCCAAGTGCACGTGTGTGTACGTGTGTGTCCTGCCTGTGTCTACAGATGCACACATTTAACTGAGATGCAAGTCTTGCAGTGGCACTTTGTAAGTGCAGCAGTGCACGAGGTCACAGACTCATAGAATGGTTTGTGTTGGGAGGGCCTTAAAAATCATCCAGTTCCAACCCCCTGCCATGAGCAGGGACACCTTCCACTATCCCAGCTTGCTCAGAGCCCCCTCCAGCCTGGCCTTGGACCCTGCCAGGGATGGGGCAGCCACAGCTGCTCTGGGCAACCTGTGCCAGGGCCTCAGCACCCTCACAGGGAACAATTTCTTCCTCATGCCCAATCTAACCCTGTTCTCTGTCAGTGTGAAGCCACTGCCCCTTGTCCTGTCACTCCAGGCCCTTGTCAAGAGTCTCTCTCCATCTTTCCTGTGGGCTCCCTTCAGGCACTGCAAGGCCACAGTGAGGTCACCCCAAAGCTTTCTCTTCTCTGGGCTGAACAATCCCAATTCCCTCAGCCTTTCCTCACAGCAGAGCTGCTCCATCCCTCTGATCCCCTTGGTGTCCCTGCTCTGGACTGGCTGCAGCAGCTCCCTGTCCTTTCTGTGCTGGGCCCAGGGCTGGATGCAGCCCTGCAGGGGGGGCTCAGCAGAGCAGGGCAGAGGGGCAGAATCCCCCCTCCCCTGCTGCCCTGGGGCTCTGGGCTCAGCCCAGTACAGCGGGGTTCTGGGTCCCAGCTCACACGGCCGCGGCAGGGCCGGCTCTCACCCACAGCACCCTCAAATCCTTCTCCCAGGGCTGCTCCATCTGCTCATCCCCACCTGGATTGGTCCCAGGGGTTCCCCTGATTCAGATCCAGCACCAGCACTTGATCTTGTTGAACCTCATGAGATGCCCATGGGCCACTGTTCGAGGTTGTCCAGGTCCCTCTGGATACCATCCTGTCCTTCAGGTGTGGTAACAAACCACTCAGCTTGGTGTCATCTGCAGTTTGCTGAGGGTGTACTTCATCCCTGACTGTACCGAAAAAAGAACCCACATTTCTCCTGGCACTGAAATCAACGCCTGCTGTGTTTAATTGCTGCCACTCTCCTGGAATGGGTTGATGTCCTAACAATTGTACTGTGACAGAAACAGGGAGTGAGGGACGATCTATCTTAAGCAGAAATAGAGGATTACATTTTAGAAAAAAAGTATTTCGATGGAGAAGAACAACATGTATTTTCATCCAAACAAGCTGTTCTATGAGGAGGAGAAGGAATTTCACTATTTGAATTTTCTGGGGTTTAGTAAAAGCTGAGGTACTCAAATCCTACACTGAAGGCATGAGCTACAAAGGTTAAACCCAGCAAAGCACAGTTTTAGCAATGTGGGGGCAGGGTAAGAATGTATCCTTTCTCTTGCAGCATTTCAAGAACTAGTTCTCACAAATTTTTGAAATATTTTGTGCGGCATTTAGTGAAGCCACATCAAGACTCCCTCCTCAGCCCTTAAGAGATGCTATTGTCTTTTTCAAACACGCTTTTTCAAAGCATACTCCTTCGCTGCTAAACTCATGATAAAAACCAGTGTGAAAGGCACAGAGAACTTTCAATACATTAAACATTCCATTTGTGTAGCAAACAAGTAGCTCAGGAACTCAAGGAAAGAAACCAGTGTCACAAAGTCTCATGAACAGGGGACAAGTTTTAAATGATGCTGGAGGAAGATGGGTGCTGTCCCTCAAAAAGATTAACTGAACCCAGTGTGAAGTGCTCATGTCCATGAGAACTTCCAGACATAGGGGTTTTTGCTTGGATTTAGCTTTTATTTGTGAATGCTTACTCCCTAATTGCCCTTTGGCCCATTGTGGAGGAGGCTGGCTCCTACAGAAAAATCCCTGTACCTTTTACCCAAATCCTATTTTCCAGCCTGTTCCTAGCTTTCCCTAGCCTAGTGGGAGTAATCTCAGCCTCAAAACCCTACCCAGACTTCATAAAATAAATGCACATTGCCTACCCAGCTCTCCTATTTAGTTTTAGTAGGAAAAATTCATGCTGCAGGTTCCGTATTGCTGTGACTTGTAAAGTCTGTACAATGTAAATGTACCAGGTCTTTGCCAAAATCTGCCCTACTTCTGACACAGCCACAAAAGTTAGGGGGGAAAATTGCTCAGTGCGTGGCACACACTGAGGACTCTGAAATGTCTTTGTGCGAAGGAATTTCTGTAAATTATGTATAAACCTGTTTTTGTTCATTTAAAGGCATTTCTTCTGGTGGCTTATTGTCTCAGGCTAATGTAAGCAGTTATGCCACCATCGTGCGTTTACAAATCGGGCTATGAATAAATAACAATTAAACTGTTTATACTTTCATTTTTGAATTTCACATCCTACTGGCACCGAGAATGTATAACTTGAAGGTTCAACCCAGGAATACTATAAAGGAAGGATGCACATGGCTAGGTCTTGGGTTTATAACATCTTGCTTGCAGATATTTCCTTTTGCATCTAATGGGAGGCAAGGGAAGATCCATGTTTCAGTTTATCTGAACCACCAAACTTTGCAGAGAAGGAAAAGAGTGGGTGGGAGAAGAGAAAAAGGGAGGGGAGGCTGGGGGGAAAAAAAACCAAAAACATTTCAGCTGTTATCCATCTATATTCTAAACACAGAATCCTCTGATCTACTGATATGTCATTCATACCAGCAACTTGATACCTTGAAAATATTTTGCACGGGGCTGATGATGTTACAGAGAGTTTTCCTCCACCTCCTTTAACAAACAGGGCATGGGATGATTTTCCTCTCTTAGCCTGAGTCATTTCCTCTTCCGTCGCCTCAAGCTCTTTCAGCCACAACTGACAGCAGCCACCTCTCCATCAGGGGAGCCCTCCGAGTGTCCCTGCCCGGCTGCAGCTCGCAGGAATTCCGCATTGCTCTTTGGGGAAGCTGTTGTGACACTTGCCAGGGTGTCAGTGGAGTTACTGTGGTTGAACTGCCCACGTGGACACTCTTATTCTGCCTTTTCTGGCGGTTTGATTTGATCCAGTTCCAAACGAGCCTAAGCTAAAGCCACACAGACATATCTACATGGAAAAGTAGCTTGAAATAGCTTGTAAGAGCTTGTACTCTTCCAGTGTAGAGATGGTTATTCCCACCCTAATTACCCTCTGGAATTGCCTACTGAAATCTTGGGTAGTTTTACATTAAAAATTGTTTCTATTATCTTTTTTTTGCTACCAACTGCAAGCAACTCTACCCAGCTATTTGAAATGAGAACTTCCCTGATATCCCTTTTTCACAAGCATTCTGAAAGCCTTTGGTGAGTGATCTTTTAAAGATTTTACTGGAATACACAGATGAGATACAGATCTTCTTAAGAGAAGATCGTGCTGATGAGATGCTGCTAGAGAAATACTTAAAATATAAACAGCTTTAAACATCAGCCATTGTGATGGGGGAAAAAAAAGGCAAAATCTTACAGGTTTTACAACTCAAGAAAGCTACTCCAAACCAACAAAGATGGCTCTTGAAGAGACCACAGATGCAGTTTTTCCTCTGACATGCCTTTTTCTTCTCCCAGAGTCCCATCTGAGCACACTGTAGGGAACGGAAGCCGAGCCAAGTCTTCCGCTGTTCCCACGGGAGCACGTCCGTGTTTTTGGCACTTCAGGCTGAGCCTGGAAGCAGTGGGGTGACAGGAGCAGGTAGCAGGCAAGGAGAGACAGCGTGTGAGGCAACAGCATTTCATCAGGCAGAGCTGGAGGAGCCAGGACAGAGGCAGAGCATGGTTAGCAAGAGCCTGGAGCTTCTGGGGCATGGTCAGAGGAAGCGGTTTGGGCTTAGGAAGGAGTGGAGTGTGCTGGGGGAAAAACGGCTTTGGAGGAAAGACAATCTTGGCAGAAGGGAGGGGGAAGTGGAAGTTGGAGGGCTGAAAGGCTCTGGAGGGGTAGAGAAGGGACAAACCTCCTTGTGGCAGGCAACCAAAACAGAAGTACTGGTGGCTGGGAGGTGCAGGAGGGCTCTGAGATGAGATGGGTGGGAGCTGGGATGTCTGGGGCTCTGAGAGTTGGATTTGCCATGGATATACTCCTCCTGAGGCATTCCCAGTTACACTTGGGGTCTAATAGGGGTAACCCTATCAATTACCTTCACCTTCCTCATCCTCACGTTTGCTGTGAGGAAGGCAGGAGCTCAGCTCAAAGCTCTGAGCTTGCTGCTGATGGAGCCGCTTTGAACGTGGAGGGTTTTGGCAGCAGAGCTGACAGCCCTGGCTGCTGCAGGCTCTGGGGAGCCTTGAGGGGTGCAGGGCTTCCCCCGGAGCTGTGTGAGCCACAAAGCTGCTTGTGAATGACTTTTGAAATCAGAATTGAACGTGAGTTAGGCTGGGACACTCTGAGGAGAGCTTTGTGTGCTGGGAAACCACTGAAATCCAAGGGGATTCAGGCTGTGAGACCCCCAGGACACCCCCTCCAAGGAGAATGTCAAAAGAGTGACGTAGATGTTCCCATCCACAGACCTAAAAGAGTGAAATCTGTCCCACAGGACTGGACAGAAACACAACTATAGGGACTCCTGAGCAACAAGTTAAATGCTGCTGCTGCTGCTGCTGCTACTGCTCAGGAGTCCACTTACTCATCACTGTATTTGGCAACATCTGAAGCTGCTTCTCATTATTTCACTTAGAGCATGGAAAACCTTTAGAGAAAGAACTGAATGATAAGGTCCTTTGACCTGGTTTTATGTTGAGAGCTTTATCTTTTAAGAACCTGAGTTATGACATATTTTTTAAAAGCATTTTTCTCTATATCAAGCCTTTACAAGAGTTGGGAGGGAAAAGGACGAACAGACATTTCATCCTGAAACATAAGAGAATCATGTGGATCTTGGCTTAGTTCAGGTTAATTTCTACTTAGGTGATAAATCTATTTTTCACAGATTTGCAACTTGGCTATAAAAGCATATTTGAAGCCTTGAATATTGGCAGTCAAAACTTTCAGGTCAGGAGAATATTTTTAGCAATATTTTATTAAAAAAAGAAAAAGAAAAACATAAAAAGATGTTTTTAAGTCTACAAAGTTAAAGGGAGAGTTTTAAAAAGCATGGGTTGGGTCATATTTTGACACCCTTGTTTGTTTTATTTTCCCTTAAAGAAAAGAAACAAAAATCCCATCCAAAACACGCTTCCAGCCTGACAGATAATAACAGACATTTCAGATTGATCCTTTTAAAAATTGCCCACTGGCTTTTTTCATATCCAAGAGTAAATAATCCATCTCAACTAATAACCCATAAAAAGCTGAAATCAAGGGACTACTGTGAATTTTAATGGCTGGGTTTAATGAGCAGATCTTCAGCTTGTGCAGATCATTTTAACGCCGGGAATGGCAACAGCACTACATCAGCCGGGCACTCATTGAAGATGTGGACAGTAACTATGCACTACACTCCCTGCCTCAAAACACGTGACTAATTCAGCAATACTGAGGCAGTAATTAAGGTAATTAATACACTGGAAGGAATGAAGACCCAGTGAGAGGAGACCGGTCAGCTCAGCATGCCACGTACAAAAAGCATCGGGACAATTTTGGCCACACGTTCTGGGGCAAACACCTCGCCACAGAACCTTTCATTTCACAGTTCCCTTCAGCCTCAAAATTACAGAGGGGCTGAGTCAGTCCTGCCAGGATTTGAGTTAGTGGTTCCAGGGAGACCAGGAGTGGCACAGCTAAGCTGGGGGACAGAGAAGGTGTGGAGCACACAGAGCAAACAGGAAGGTTCATTTCTGGCCTTTCACTCACACCCTCTTGTGTGTTTTTGCTGCACAGTCTCCCTTCTGTGATTTAGGCTCCCTTTAACATTGTGGGCCAAATCCAGCTCTGGCTGCCAGTGTTCACCTCTTTGTGCTGTCCCTGTATGGCCAAAGGGTGTCCTAAAAGAGCAGCTGCTGTTTTGTTGACACAAGGGAAATCCAGATTTGGTATAAAGATGATTCATCCACCTGTTTCCAGCTCAGAGCAGGAAACTCTTTAGGACACTGTCTGGGCCAGACCTAAGGCACCCCCTGCAATGGAGCAACCCCTATGACACCATTTTAGAGAAGTTACGGCATTAAATACTCTGGAGCCAAATTGATCCCAGCCCTGCAAAATTTAGAGGGAACAGAAAGATGACTTTGACAGATTTTACTCTCACCACAGGTTCTGTACTCAGCTCAGCCCATCTAGGCCTGAAGACCTAGTTCTTCTAAGGTGACCAAATCAACATTCAAAAGCAATTCTCAACCCAAAGGAGGTCTTCAAGTTTGTCTTCAGGTGGTTTACATCCAGCAGTGACTTTTGTAGTCCCAGTTCCTACCTTAGTCTCTGTCCCTCTACCCCTGCTCCTTCCACCCTCATCCTCCCTTGCTCTCTCCTCCCTGGCTCCTTCCTCCTGTGGCTGGGTCCCCCCCCCCGGGCTGCACACACCCTCCTAATGATTTCTGCACATCTTCCAAGCACACATCCTTCCTACGGCGTGTCACAGGGCGCACCTCTGCTGCCGAACAACCGGCCTTTTCTTCCAGCTGCTGTCCACCGGCTCGCTCCCAGCACCTCGCCACAGCCCAAAATAGAATAGAGCAATGAGGGGGGCAGCGGGGCAAGGTTTGGGTTATGCTGGGCTCAGTTTCACACCCAACAAAGCCGTGGGGCAGCAGCTGGGATGTTTGCAGCCTGTTTGCAATTAGCAAGGTAGCTGTGCTCGAGGAGGTGGATGTGTGCTTTCACTTAAAGGTAGGGCTCTGCTAACATCATTTAGGGGGAGAATCTCACCGCTCAGCTATTTCAGCCAGGCTTTGAGCTGCTGCTGGAGCTCTTTCAGCTCCAGCCTAGGTATTATATAGTCCCCCTCGCTGCAGAATTGGAGCACCTCCCAAGTATTTGGAAACAGAAGTCACAGTAACAATCTCCCTTTCTTACTTGGCAGAGAGAGGGAGAAATACTTGGCGTAACTTATGCATTTGTTTGCATATTCGTGGGTGGGATCAAGTTATTTGTTGATGTGTGTATGGGAAGAATTAAATGTCTCTCAGTAAGTTGAAAATACTTTAGCACAAGGAAAGATGGCTTCAGTGGCAGTTTTCCACGTACGCACAGTGCAGCTCAGTGAGCTGCCTTGTGTCCCCTTGTGTTCCCTAGGTTCTGCCCAGAGGGCAAAGGCGTGGTCAAGGCCATGATCTGGAGCTCGTCGTTCTTGTTAATTAGCTAATGAGGTCCCCCCAACATGAAGAACTTTCTGTCCCTTCCTTTCTGCTTCCAGGGAAAGCCACAGCACTGCTTTGGAAACACTTCTGTGCTCTGGAAAGCCTTTCGAAAGGGCCAAGCAGCCCACCCACGTGGCACAAACACCAATTGTTTGTTTGGAGAAGTCTCTCTCTAATAGAACATTCTTCACCCCACACCCTCTTGTCACCCAGACAGGGCCGACTGCCCTGGGATGAAGTTCCTCTCAGGAGCTCGCTGCATGGATCCCAGATATGACTGTACACGACTTGTACTCATCAGCTCACACATCTGTACACTGAGGGAGGACACACCTCAGAATGAGGTCAGCACGCTGCTGAGAAATACAGTTTAAACCTTCATGGGTTACCAGCTTAGCAGGGATCAAGCCCAGAAGGTGACTGAGCCTGGAGAATCAATGGGAAACGATGAGATTGCTCATGGATCAATATTGGGAGGGGACGGAAAGGGTGGAAATGGAAGAATTCATCCCAGTTGCCTGCCTTAAATAGAAACTGGAGGTAAATATGGTGGGCATAAATAAATGTGAGGAGAACTAGGAAAGCTGGAATATCTTCCCAGACTGACATTTTTTACTCTCTGAACACAATCCAAAGATATAGGGTGTACTTGAGGACTGAATGTCTGGATATATTTATCAGGAAGCTTCTCAGCTGGAAAAGGATAAAGAGCAAGGGGCTTTTTCTCTCTGGATGTGTTCTTGAAGAGAGTAGATAACCTATGATTTCCTTCCTTTCTGTGTCCTGCTTAGGCGAAAATAAAAGGCATTGTTTCTTATTGTTCTCTTGTTACTAACTAATTTCTCAACAAAGATACGAAATTTAACGTACACTCCCATGACAGTGGCATCGTTTTACTTTTTGAAGCTTCAGATTTTTCTGGTGAAGTGTCCCTGGAATAATGCAAAACTTTGGCAAAAGGAGGTCTGTAAGTAATGCCCATTCTGGACTTAGAGGCCTGAAAGAGCCAAACCTGCTCCTTCTCACTGTGAGTTAACTCAGGTGGTGTGGAGCCATCTCCCAGCCTTTGGAAAGATGTGAGGTACCACCCCACAGGAGTGTTCCTTGTAACACAGTGCCCTACAGACAGGTGATACATCAGCTGAGCTGCTCCTGGGATGTTGGATGTTAATTTGCCTCTGTTGCAACGTGCCCCACTTGGCCTGTCTGGCTCCTTGTCCCTGTTGCCGCAGCTCCACTCACCTCCCCAAAACCTGAACCTGAGGCTTCCTGGTGGGTGTCTGCTCTTCCCACACCTGACCTAAAATAGCTTAAGCCTCCCATGTTGCCTGCTTTGCTACCAGTCCCTTTTTGCCACACAACCAGACAGGTGAGCTGAAGGTGCTTTTGTCTGTCCCAAATCGTGGCTGACCGACCAGGGATGAACCTGACCCAGCAGCCTCTGTACGGTCACATGCAACCAGCAGCACTCTGAGCTCATTAGGGCTTTTCCTCACACCATCAGTGGCTCTCTGAAGAGCTTCCTACAGTTTTCAGAGTCTGGTTTATTGACCCCATACATATTCCAGCATGGTACATCATGGTTTGGCTACCTGGTCTCACAGGTAATCACTTCTCCAGGCACCTCCAGAGATCATCTAACCCTACCCTCTGCTCAAGGCAGGATCAGGCTGCTCAGGACCATGCCCAGCTGCATTCTGAATATCTCCAAGGTCAGAGACTCCACAACCTCTTTGGGAAACTTGTTCCAGTATTTGATCACCCCTACAGTAAAAATGACTTTTTCTGTTTAAGGTAGATTCTTCTGTATTTGCCTCTTGTCATGTCAGTGGGAAAACCCTGGCTCCGTCTTCTTTATATCCTCTTGTCAGTTCTCTATACACATGGATAAAATCTCCCAAGCCTCGTCAGCCCAACACTCTCAGCCTCTCCTTGTAGGACAGATACATCAATCCCTTAATCCCCTTACTGGCCCTTTGCTGGATTCACTCTGTATTTCCATGTCTCCCTAATGCTGGGGGACCCCAGGACTGTATCCAGTGCTCCAGATGTGTCTCACCAGTGCTGAACAGAGAGGTAAAACGACCTCTTTGAACCTGCGGGTAATGCTCTTCTAATGCATCGAAGGCAAGGCTCTTGCCTTCCTTGTCCTGGCAGAATGCTTCTTTCTGAGACTATTTTCTGCTAGCAAAGGTGTACACCCAAAATACACAGGAAAAACGAAACTACTGCAATTTTCCCTTCCTGTCACTGAAGCTCTACGGTTGTCACTGGACTTATCAGGAATAGACTGTGATTCATGCTCACTGGCAAACACGCACGGATCCTACGCAATTCTACCGCAATCAGAAAATCCCTTCCATGGCTCTGGGCTTCTGGCACTGTTCTGACTATCATGATTAACACCAGCCACCAGGAAACACTTGTGCCAGGGCTCCTGAATTATGAGATGTAAACAGCCCCATGTGGATCACTGGAGTTATACTGGAAAGCTTCTGGCTAACCTGCAGAAAGGTTTTGAGCTGCTGGGCAAAGTGACAGAATTCCAGTACCCTGATTTTAACACTCCCACTCATGCAGGTAGGGTGTATCTCCATGGGAGACCCTTACCTTGCAATTGCCTTTAGCATAGGCCAGAGTAAGGTAAAAGCAAATCAGAGCAAAATAAGCTCAAAATATAAGCAATCCAAAATCCATAACATCTTGTAAAGATTTGTGAAGACAGAGGTGACAAATAAGACAGAAAGAAAACCATTTATCCTGTGATGAAATCCTTAAATCCTCCTCCTCTCCTCCTTCCCCTCTAAGCTGATAAGCTGTAGATCCACTCTTAACCCACATGGTCAGACTGGATCCCTGTGCACACTCCTGCCTTCAGGCAGCATTTACAGCTGGTAGAACCACACCAGCTCTATAGTTTCACCTTTGTGTGGAATTTGTCTGGGAATTGCTCAGATTCACATCTCATGCTTCTCCCAGCTTGGCCCTGCTTCCTGGTTTCAAGCCTCACCTCCTGAAACTGTACCTTTTTTTTGGAAATACCAGTCCCTGTGCCAGGCCTGATGTGTCACAACTGTCTCTGAGGAGGTGTAAAACGCCTCTTCTACCTGGCGGGACCAAGTGCAAATACTCAGTGAGCAGCATTTCCCTACACGTGAACCTTTTTTTCACAGTAATATGCACATGGCAACCACACTGAAGGCAGATACCTGTCTGAGGGGCATCCTGGCAGAGATTTCACATGACAGTGATTAATTACTTCAGACAATGATATACATGGTAAAGCTGAGCAACCATTTCTGGGTTTGAGGATGTTATTTGCAGCTGCACATGGTAAATTTGCCAGGACAAATCAAAACCAGTGTTATGCACCTAAATTTAACACTTGTACCTCCTTGTTAGTGTGAAGTGGAGCCTTTTTTCCTCCCCCCTTCACACATCTGCAGTTGCATGACTGGGCAAGATTCAGAGCAGCTTTCTCTCTTGAGGAATTATTTTTTCCCCCTGAAAATAATAATAATAATAATAATAATAATAATAATAATAATAATAATAAACACTTAAATAGTGCTTTTCATCCACGAGGTGCCTCACTAGTGTTATACAATTAGCTAACTTGATTTTCCCTCCTCCTTCCCGCTGAACGCGCACAGAGCAGGCAAAATAAGGTGCCAAAGGAAGTGTGAGGGGCGCCGGCATCCATCCCTGAGGCCGCTCCCTCAGCGAGGCAAGTGATACAAGACCTCCCGTACAATGCCCCACTCCTCCAGCTGCAGGGTTGTGAGCACCTTTAAGCAGCAGCTTTTGTTCTTTATCTCCCAACGCAAACAGCTTCTGGGAAGGGACAGGCTCCTGCTTACCTTTGCTCCCTGTGCCACCATCAGCGCTCCCCAGACCCAGGCAGGCAGGGAACAGGTGCCAGGGTTTCGTATTTGAGTCACCCTCGGTATAAAGGCTGACTCATAATTGCCGTGAAGGTAGAGTCTGCTTTCAGATCTAAGGGGAGAGATGTGAAAACTGATTGTCACGTTAAAGAGAGGCTGTCAGCCCTCTTGGTCTCTAAGGAAACAGGGTTTGACAGTGAAAATTGATAATGATATCATTTCTGAAACATTTTTTAGAGTTTATGACTCCTAGACTTTACACAAATCAATTAAGCTTCCCTCTGCAGCCGCTATGGAAACACATCTAAAAAAATACACATTTATGGAGGAAGTCTCTCAGTTGTCCTCAGGGAAAAAAATTTGCATTTAAGTGAATGGAAGAGAACAGGCACAAAGACCACCCATTTTAGCTCAGATTGAAGTCAGAGCTGATCCAAAGCTATGTCAGGCACAGGTGAGTCTTCAATATGTGAAAGTTAGTTCATGTTCAGGCACTTCTGCACAGTGTGTGCTCTGTTTGTTTTCATTACTGAGGATGGTCTCCATCTTCAAATTTAGAAAAGATTCTTCCTTCACTAATGAGTGAGGAGGAAAATGAAGTAGAATGGACTTCTCAGGAGGCAGATGAATGCAGCAAAATGAGAGACCTTTAATTTCTGCAACACGAGGCCTTTCCTACCTTTGGACTAGCAGTGCTTCTCTCCACCCCTTTCCCTTCTCTGCAGCTGGCAGCTGGGACCGGCAGCTGGAGTCCAGCTGGAAAGGTCATCGCTGCATTAACCCCTGCTGGGCTGATTTCCTGCCCTTCAGACCGAGGGGATCATGGACTGGGAATATCTGACCGTACTTTGGTGAAGGACTGGGAATTTCTGACTCTACTTTGGTGGAGGAGTACTAAATGACCACCTGCAGGGCTGCATCCAGCCCTGGGCCCAGCACAGGAAGGACAGGGAGCTGCTGGAGCCAGCCCAGAGCAGGGACACCAAGGGGATCAGAGGGATGGAGCAGCTCTGCTGTGAGGGAAGGCTGAGGGAACTGGGATTGTTCAGCCTGGAGAAGAGAAGGCTTTGGGGTGACCTCACTGTGGCCTTGCAGTGCCTGAAGGGAGCCCACAGGAAAGATGGAGAGAGACTCTTGACAAGGGCCTGGAGTGACAGGACAAGGGGCAGTGGCTTCACACTGACAGAGAACAGGGTTAGACCAGATATAAGGAAGAAATTGTTCCCTGTGAAGGTGCTGAGGCCCTGGCACAGGTTGCCCAGAGAAGCTGTGGCTGCCCTATCCCTGGAAGTGTCCAAGGCCAGGCTGGATGGGGCTCTGAGCAACCTGGGATAGTGGAAGGTGTCCCTGCTCATGGCAAGGGCTTGGAACTGGATGATTTTTAAGGTCCCTTCCAACATAAATCTTTCTATGATTTTATGCTTTTGGCCCATCCAAAATGCAGGGAAGAGTTTATGTCCAATCCCAAGGGAGCTTTACAGGTTAATGTGCATGCATAGTACTCTTACATAGCACATTGTCCAAGGATTATCAATCACTATTTTTAAATAAAGGAAATACAACTATCCCCATTGTATAGAAATATCAGGCACGGGAAGTTGTATGTAAACTTCTTAAATGGACGTAAACATCTCTGTCACAGCTGTGATCAGAACCCAGGTCACTGCTCTAAACTCTTGTGTCTCTCTGCTGGGTGTGTTACTTCAGATATTTCACAGACAAACCATTTCAGAGGTTAGATTTTCTAAATGTTGCAGAAGAGCGCCATGATTACTCAGAAGACAAGAGCAAAAATACAGACTCACATTCCCTCTTCATTACCTCATCAAAAATGCACTTGAGAGCGCAATATCTACTCCCCACCTGGTTACACACCAGGTAACTTCCACTAAAGGGATCAAAGAGTCCCGCCAGGGAGCAGATCTGCAGCAGAACAATACAGTTCTGGTGAAGCAAGAACCATTTCCTCTCACTACGATTATTATGCCGGATCAGTTTCCTGGGAGACAATCTAATCAAGTGATCAGTTTGATCAGAGGTTTCTATGAAGGTTTTGTGTGCTCCTGTCTGGTGAGAAGAGTTTATTGCCAGCCAAGTTCTGGCACGTTTGAAAGATTGAGAAATAACAGATTCCAGGAGCAACAACTCAGAAGAACTTCTGCCAGCAAAGGCCCAGATCCTGCAATCAAAAGCAGGTGAGCAACCTCCTACACTTAGAAGCCCCTAGTGATTGAAGTCAAATTTTGTACTTGGGACAGTTCTTGCCCATGCGCTCCCTGTTATTAATCTCAGCCAAAGGCTGCACCTCCCAGCCAGAGACAGATTTCCAAGGAAACAGGAAGGCTCCAGGGGCAGGATTCACACCATGCACCTGTATTCCTGCCCCACCTGAACTCTGTGTGCCCTTGGCAGAACAGGAGGCACCTTCCTTGTATCTCCTAATGAGGTCTTCCTCAAGAATGGCTGCTCCCTGTTTTCCTTTGTCTTGCTTTCCCAAGCTTTGTGCATTCATCCGATTGGCTCACAGAACCCCCTCCCTGCTGCTTTTCATGCAGTCCCCTCCTGCATCTACTCCTGCTTCCACAGTCCTGCTAAATACTCGGAGGTTATCTGGAGACCACACTAGTCTCCTGCCCTACAGCATCACCCTCACCTTCACTCCTACCATCTTTCATGCCAAGCAGCAGTATTTCTTCTCTCATGGAACATCCCACAGACAAAGGAATCAAGTATTTCACCTCCAATGTCCCATTTTGTTCTCTACTCTTCCATCATTGTGGTGATGGGCTGAACCCAATTCTCAAATAAGAAAAACAAACCTGGAGAAGTTGAAATCTAGACCTCCAGTCTAGATCACGTCTGAAAAGCAACAGTAACAACAGCAGCAAGACCTAAAAAACAACTAGACTTAAATGACATATCCAGCCTTGTGGATGTCCAAAGAACTGACATGACTTTGCCTCAAAGTCAAGGTCACAGAGCTTGCCTAGTTCACCATTAGTGTGACACCAGAACCTCCATGGTTTTGGCAGCTCCTCTATGGAACAGGAGAGTCACCACAGAACCTCCCTGAGCTCTATAGCCTTCCCCTCCAACTGCATCAAGCTCCCTGGGAAACATTAGCAGCTTTGGTGCTAAACTCTGAGGGCTCAGGCATGTCCTGTTGAAGTCCCACTGAAGAGGTTCAGACTCTCATTCCAAAGAAAATTTACCTAATGGGTTTTAGGAAGCATGTGTTCTTTTACTTTCTCAGCCAGTACATGTAAATTAGGCATAAAACAGAACTTTAAATGAGTAGAAATCCCTGCATCATGTCTGTTCACAGCTGCTAATTGTGAAAGTGCCAAGTGTTTGTCCTGGACTGCAATTAAAAGTGAAGCCAGTATAGTTACAGGAGAGCAGGAGTTTCTGTGTGGATATGTGGGAACAAACCACTTATTTCCAGCACAGCTGTCCCTGGGAGAAAACCACTTTCTGCTACATCACCAAAGGAGAACCCATCTGCTGGTGTTTATTATGGAACTTGGAAGCACTAAGATATCTGTCAGAAATACGGGTGTGACTACAAACCAGCTCTGAAGATTCGGGGAAATTCAGCTCTGTAATGCCTCTACCTGGGCAATTCCCTCTGGACAGGCAAAGTGCCCCTAGGTCCTGTGCAGCACTGGGAACACAAGCACTTAGCACTCATTCGAATGGCCCTGAGATGATTTCAGCAGAGCACTGCAGCGTGATTTGAGCTCAGCGCCCCCGAATCGATTTTCCATGGTCTATAATCTTTGCTGTAAACAGCCTGCTCTGCAACTAAGGAAGCAGAAAGGGTTTTAATGCCATCAGTTTCACCCTCAATACCCTCACATTAAGCTCAAAGAGCTGAAAGGATTTCATGTGATTTGTTCCAGGCTTGTATCAGACCCTACATCAAGGCACCTCCCTTGTTCTAGACCACCACGGTGGCCTCTCATGTTTGGCTCTTCGCAGGACCAGCCCTGTGTTCAGCCTAGATTAAACCAGCTGGAGGATTGTATCCAACAGAGCAGGGAAACCCTCCCAGGGTAACCTCTGCCCTCCCCAGGCTTGGCACATGCCCATGTTTGGAGCAAGAGAGGAGTTCCACAGGCTGCTTTACCTTCCCTTCCAGCACAAACCCCAAGGAAAGCCAGTTCTGCCGTGTGATGTCCCCTTTGAACAGCTGCACAGCCTCCAAGGGGTCAGAGTGCTGGGGAGGGGTGAACTGCTCTCTTTGTTTCTCATTTCCACCCTGCAGTCACACATCCATTCTCTTTTCAGCCATCCAAACTATAACAAAGTCTCCAAAGGCATTTTCCCAACCTTCACCCCCAAATAAACCACAGAAGAGGATGCCACAGGGTGCTAGAAAGGCTTCCAAGTCCCCATGAGAGAACTTTTCTGTGATGTTCCCTCTCTTATCATGCCTAAATTATGCTTCTAAAAAAACAAGAGCATAAGAAAGATAAGCCATAACCTCCTTTTGCTTCGTCTCCATTTAAAAGTGAAGCCTGTGAAAAGCTGTAGAAAAGGTCTGACATAGGAGTTGCCAGTTGGGGTTGAACCATGACATTGGGATTATCTTTAAAATCACAGGATAATATCAAAAGCAAAAGAGCATTTAATAAATGAGAAATCATCCCTGCAATGCTCCAAAACCTCAGAAATACAGCAGATTTCCCATAACTTAAAATGGTGGGGTGTTTTTGCTATTATGTGGAATATTCTGAAATAATAACTGTGCAAATCCCCTGTGATGCAGCAGACGATGAAGACTGCTGACTGGAGTAGCACTGTCACTATGTGATAAAAATCCGGGAGAAATTTCCCACTGACAGAACAGTGCCCCGCTGTTTGTTTGGTGTGTTTTTTGTTGTTGTTGTTGTTGTTTCTGTAGCATCTCATTGGAAAGAAAAAAACTGCCCAAGTGGCCACTGTGGCTACTGAAAAAGAGTTAGACAAAAAAGGACAAAAGGTTGAAGAACAGAGCGCCAAATATCAAAAAACAATCTCAACTTTTGACATTTCACATAGTTCTGCCTTATTATTTAAAAGTCGGCAGTACCAGTGTTTGGATTTCAGAAGTCCTCAAAAACATTCAGTGTTTGGATCTCAGGTTCTGGTTTGAATTAACTCTTATTTTCAGGCTCTGTTTTCCCTTACCATTGGTGCAAGTACATTTTTTGTAAAGCCTCAAAATGATTGGCACACCTTTTGGATTTATTCATTTGTCCTCTGTATGGATATGAAAAAACCCTCAAACCCTAAATTTTCAATTGAGAGCAAAGAAATGCTTCATTAAAAAAAAAAAAAGGAAAAAAAAAAAGAAAGAGAGAGAGAGAGAGAACAGGGCTTTGCTTCCAGAGTCCTAAGTCTAGCTAAGTCTAGTAATTATTTTATTTTGGTACATCGTGAGACAAAACCAGTATTTCTAAATGACCTGAAACATTTAAATTTTTATGTGTGTGGAAATTTTTTCTGGTGAGCTCAGAACCAGGGCCCTACCCCCACCGATTCGTTGGAAGGAAGGGAGGAAGGAAGGAAGG
>WEIT01034990.1:42992-157981 GCA_013389985.1 Dryoscopus gambensis
GAGCGGCGCTGTTTGCCCGGCGGGGCCGCAGCGCCCCCCTGCGGCCGGAGGGGGGAGCGCACCGGGACCCCCCGAGCCCCCGATCCCGATCTCCCGATCTCCCGATCTCCTCATCCCAGGACAGCGCTGGCCTGGCCGTGCCTTATCCTGCCCTGCCCTGCACTACTGTCCCCACCTCGGTCCATGCCCTTGTTCCCGAGGCCACCCTCAGTGCCTCGGGAAAGTTATTATTGAAAACTGAATGAGAAGGCTCTAAAGTTCAAGTAGTGCCCCCCACCTCACAGGATCCAGGTGCACGCAAATTGCATGACAATTACTCGTAAATTGGTATACTGTGTTTTGTTTCTTCACCCAAAAGCACGGTTGAAATACATTCCGTATGCTGGATGATAATCATAATTAATGCACTGAACCATTTAGCAAGGAGATAATAAAGGATATGAAGGGTTTAGTATATAAATGTGGGCCTCAGCATGGGAACTGAAGTTGCTACTTTTGACAAGAAAAGCCTCTACCCCACAGGCTAGAAAATGTCTTCTCTGCTTTAGGTGCAGGTCATAAAAGAATATCATGGAAATGAACCTTGGTTTCATGTGCTGAAAAAAGGGTGTGGGAAAGGAGACTAAATCTGTGAGAGTCTGGAAAAAGGGGAGGATAAATTGTAAGATCTTACCTCCCCACTCTGATGCTGATGCTCAGCACAGTGCTGTCCCCCTGCCTTGGAGAGGATTCAGATCTGGCCCACAAGCAGCACGTCCCTGTGGTGTGTTTCTGGAATTAGGTGGGGTGGAAAAGACAAATAAGGCCCTTGGAACTGTGGGTGTCAAGTGTGTCACACCAGGGTCAGTAATGACCACGCAAACCACAGCTGGGCACAAAGCAGTGGAGCAGAGAGAGCCGGGGGACGTCACTCCAAGCCATCTTGGGGCTGGACCAGCTGGGTGGGAGAGTAGAGCCCAGTTCCAGGCCAGGCTGGATGGGGCTCTGAGCAACCTGGGATAGTGGAAGGTGTCCCTGCCCACAGCAGGGGGTTGGAATGAGATGATCTTTATGGTCCCTTCCAGCCCAAATCAGTCCATGATTAAAAAAAATCTGAAAGCAGGATGCCCTGAGCACCTGCTTCCTGCCGAGCTGCACTTGGCCAAATCGAGTGTCATGTATTCACTGGAATTGTCCAAAAATTTCTGAGAACACAGCTCCTCTTTGGAAAAGACTTGCCAGGCAAAGAAAAACGCAAGACGCTTTGTGGGAGCAGGATTTTGCTTTCTCATATCCCAAGGGGCTGCTCAGAGAGCTCCTTTAGGTCTGTTGCCATTGCTGCAAGCTGAATATCTTATTTCGAATGAGGCCAAATTAAGAAGGAGGACTGCTGTTGAGTTTTTGCTGACTCACCCTGAAATAATATTAGAAAATGTTCATATTTCTTGGCATGAAAATCCAAAATTTCAACAGCTCCTGGAATTTACAGAGTTGCCCTGATTCTTCAGCAAGACACAGACCTTCTCTGCTGTGCAAGCACGAGGAGGAATCTCTTGGGCGAACAGGAGAGAGATTTCCCATGCCCTGCAGCAGTCACAGGGCTTTACCTCAAGCCCAGCTGGCCCCAAAGCCCATCCATGCTAAGTACTTGACCTTTCTCAAACTTTTGATCTGTGGGGCCTCCAAATTCCTGCGGTGCCTCCGGACTTGCGCTACACCCACCACAGCACATCCCAACCTCACCTAAACAAGGGAATCCACACAAATAGTGACTCAGGGGCAAGCAGCTTCCTTAGGCACAGCCTAGACCTGCAGACTGCTGCTTGAAAGGCGGCAGACAAAATCAAAAGCCTGAGTATTCCTTAGGATACAAAACACTCTTTTTGTTTAGTAACAGCTCAGCAGTGCGACTTGGAGGTGGAAATATATGGGGATTGATCTCAAGGCTCATATGTTGGGTGTTTTTCTTAGACCTATGGTACTCTGAGTCATATGATTATAACAGACTCTCAGCTTTAATTACAGAAAAGAAAGAGCTTCTGCATCTCATGACTGTGCAGGAAGATGCATTGTGTTAGCTGTAAAGGAGACACACGTGGGGAGAGAGAGAGAAGACATGCCAAAAGGCAAAGCGAGCCAGAATCTGTTACACGAACAATAACTCAAGGTTTCTGAGCTCTTGGCATCGGCTGTGCCTCATCCAGCTCTGAAGGCCAGTGCCGTGAGTGGGGGAATTGCAGCTCCTGTGGGAGTTAGTCCGCTCCCACTGAACCTGCAGAACAATGTTTGCCCACACGCTGCTTTCCTCAGTAATTCTGCTTGAGCTGAGGTGACCTAGATCTGCCTGAGAGCCTTACATATTCCTGAGTGCAAACATAAATACACTCTGTTTCTGCATTTAATTTTTGAGCAGCTCTAATTAAGCTTAGCTTTGTTTAAACACATCCAGAGCTCCCTTGGTATTTAGCCTTCAGTGTGAGGACTCTGTGCCATTCACAAGAAGAGCTGTGCCATAAATGAGAGTGAATGGCAGCTGCTCCTGCATCCCTGGTTGCTGCTGGTGGAACCTGGGGCCTCTGCTTCTGCTGCAGCCCCAGTGACTTGTCTGAGCCTGATGGGCTCTCACAGGGCTTGCGTGCTGAGGGCAAGGGAAGGGAATTCAGAGTGAAAACGCTGAGACCCACAGGCTGCAGGTCTCAGTTGTCATGTTAACTCACGTTTCATGGCTCTGTTGCATTTATGTGCCAGGGAAAAGCAGGGAATGTGTTCACAGCCCAACATGCAGCTGGGTTCTTGTGTAAATAACACAGTTATAATGGGCAGTTCGTGTTTCTCCCTCTCTCCTGGTTTTCTCATTTCAGCTGGCAAAAAGTCCAGGCATTTAAAATCCCCCCCTTTTTTTTTGCTTGCAAGAACAAGCTGTTTCTGATCTCCATCCCCAAGAAATTACATGGATTTGTAAGGGACTCAGACAGACACGTCTGCAGACCATACTTCGTAAAGGCCTGAAGGCCAGACCTTCCCCTGCTCTGGCAATGTGCCATAACCTCTGTCAGACTGACCCCCACTACCCCTCTAACCATCTCTCTGCTTCCAAACCTAGCTCCTTATGGGGCCAAAGATTGGGTAGGTCCCAAAAGGCACAGCTCTGAGGGACGGGTGGATGGCAAAATCTGCTCAGCACAGGGACCTTCCCACCCCGCTGCCCCACAAAGTCCCACCACCCTGGGCCAGCTGGCTGCTTGCACTCGTGCCCAAGTCTCCTTGACCTCTGGCATGCCCCACATGCCTAAGGGTGGTGGCGCTGTGGCTGGATTTGAATCCCTGCATCCCAGTGCTCCCTGTGTGTAACAAGGAGGTGCCTTTTTGCGTCTTGAGCACTGACCCTCTACCCCAGCAGTAGAAGCCAATCTGGCCGAGCAGAGCAGGTTAAGAGAAGGAGGAGCTGCTCTTGTGCACCTGCCCTTTCCCTGTGTTGCTTCCTGCTGATGTCAAAGCTCCAGAAGTTGAAACCTTTTGGAGCAGCACCACCATGGTACCCGTGGAGCTGCGCTGGCTCACCAGCTGAAACCTACTCAGACCACAGCTCTGTTTGCTCTTTCTACCACAACAGCAGTTGGTTTGTGTAATGAAAGACTTCTTGTGTTGTAATCAATACCTACTTACCTGGTGCCATCAGCAAGGCAGGCTTATCGCTTTGCCTGTGTCTACATGCACACTCAGAGATGCCAGTTTCCCTCCAAAAGACAAATAGAACCAGAACCTGGTCATGAGAAAATACAAGCATTAGGGTAGGAAGGTCTTGTTGCGTTAATAGATTTAAAGTTCCGAATGATAACACATTTTACAATCACCCATTTCACTGCAAAGTTGCTATGAAGTACTTCAAAGGCTGGCTGCTCACCCATTTTAAGCCATAATAAATGACCACACAAGAGGCAGTGCCATAAAGACTCAGATCTGTGATCTGCAAGTATTCACACCGTGCAGCCAGCCAAGTCCTATCAAATCCTATATTGCTTTTGGCATTTCTACACTGTTCAATGCTCTTGTGAGTGCCAAGTTATCCTGAACTTTATTATATATGGCTTTGAACATTTCATCAAGTCCTTCTCTTGCTGGAACAATAAATAACCAGTCCTAACTAAGCACAACTCTGGAAAATTAAAATTGCACTGACGTGGAAAATTAGCCCCTGATAGCAAGACTTCAGCAGCTGGACCAGTGGGACTGTACAGTCCAGCCAGGGAAACACTGAACCTGGTGGTGGGAAGGATTTAGCTGCTTCAAGCAGAGGTGTCTTGTGCTATTTTAGTCATGTGTGTGTGTCGTGCCCAGCCCTTCCCTGCCAGTCCAGAAGGGCGTGGGGCTCTCAGGGGCTGCATGTCAGACGTGCCAGGCCGATATGGGTGTTTGGGGCACTGTGGGGTGTATAAACCAGCCAGTCAGAGGCTGGGCAGGGTAAACAGATGTGCTTAAAATAGCTCTGCATGACTACATTTAGGCAAATGAACGTTGCATTGGCACGTCTGAAACCCTGCCCTGTGCTGTCATTCTGGTACCTGATGCAAGGCAGGGGCGAGGCTTGGTCTCCTGGGCTGCACAGATCACACTGATGCAGCGCTCAGAAAAAAACCAAGGTGGGGAAGGAACGATGAGTTAGGTGGAAACTGGAAGGGTGTGGCCTTTTGGAGGGGTCACAACTTTGGGCTTGAGGGTTTTGGTTCCTTCTCAGTCGTGCCTGGGGTACCTACACCCACAACAGGATCCTGCCCACAGCCAACTCCTGCAGGCATCCCCTGCAAGCTGGGAGGTGCAGATGGGGGTATGTGCCTCACTGCTGGCTCCACGGCTGCAAATGTCCAAGGGGATCCTGCAAAGGAAAAGAGAAGCGAGGCCTCATCAGCGCGGGGGGAACTCGCTGTGAGCTCAGAGCAAAGAGGCTTCTCCCTGCTGGAAGTGTCTGCTGCAGCCAAGGAGGGAAAAAAAAAATCGTCTTTGTACACAGTCTTTATAAATAAGTAGGTTACACCGAGCTCGTCACTGACTCACGCTGCTGTCATCCCAGGGAAGCGGCTCCGCCAGGCTCTGAACTCTGGCTGCCCGGCAGGATTACGTGGAGAGGCAGCTCAGTGGAGGGGCAGGACTCAGCCACACCACACCACACAACTCCGCTACAAGCTCCTCTGGAAACAGTGCAGAACTGTAAATTTGCCATCTTTTCTGGGCTTGGAGAGACAAGTCTTGCCGTGCCCAATGCCCCTGCCACATTTCCCATCAATTTGTGATCAGGCAGGGAGGAGAGACCATGCGTCCCTGTAGCACAGAAGGCTCTCCCCAGGCAGCCTGTATAGTTTGCTGGGGGAAGGGACAATAATTTAAGCTTTTGCCTTGTTTATAACTGAGCAGAGCATCACTTCAGTCTCTCCTCTTATTTCCAGTGATGATATCTGCCCCAGGAAACCAAAGAGAGTCCGAGCATGGCCTCAAGCAGCAACACAGAGCCCTATGTGGTTTTTAAGTGTTAGCTCATTCCCTGCCACCGTTTTGGCCCATGGTGCCCTGGGAAGTCCCAGCTGGCAGCCCTGGGGCTGGTCCTGACCGCAGAATGGGTGAGATCACCGTGTCCTGGGGAGAAAATGAGGTCAGCCCTGAGGACATGAGCTGGGCTCTGGGCGTACTTGCCTGACCTCAGGGCAGAGAACAGGCCCTGGCCAGTTGCTCACTGCTGCAGATACTGCCAACAAGAATGGACTCTTTTGCTCAGGAAACCATAGCAGTGGTGCCACATGCCCCAAGAGTTAACAGTCTGATGCTATCCTTTCCACTGCTGAGGTGATCTCAGGGGCTGCCACTCACTTTGCAGGTTTTCTGCGGGAAGCAGAACACCCCTGACCTCTGCTTTGGCAAATGCTTGATGCAGATGCTTCCACAGGACATCACTGCATCCTTAGAAAGCTCTCGTTGTGCTGGTGTGTGAAGCAGCTTCTGAACGCGAGGTTTAGAGTGGCAGACAGGCAGATGAGAGAGACTGAGCTCGTGCTGGGCCCAGGAGCTGCAGCAGGTAAACTCTCCTGCAGCCTTTCCCCACTGAAGTGCTAATGCAGAGCAGAACAGAGCTTTCGAGCAGCACCCCGGGCGGCTCAGCACTGTCAGCTCGCCGGCATGCCGACGGCGTTTTCCCAAAACTGCTGAGGAAGCACAGCGTGCCCCAGAAAAAAGTCCCCAGAAACTTCTGTGAAAGTTTAGCCTAGCGCTTTACATTGCAAATTCCAGCTCACGGCTGATGGACGGACAGCCGTGCCCATGTCCCTGAGGTCCCAGTGCAAACAGAGGACGATTAACACACCCCAAACTGGCCTGGGCTCCTCCTTCAAGCCCATGTGCCAGGCTGCATCTCAGGGGATTGAGGTATCACGCTAGGGAGCAGGTGGCCATCCCTTGGCACCCCACACAGGCTAAGCAGGTCCAGTCCTTTCCTACACCTCACACCAAGTCTGGGCTCCATTCTTGCCCTGTGTAAGCCTAGTTTGAAGCCTAGAGAGTTGCCTTGTATGAAGCAGGCAGGAGTCTGTGTGGGCTGAAAGTGTTTCTCCTCCCAGAGAGAGGCACTTTGAGATGCAAGACCTGTAGCTCTGGCTGCATATGAGCGGTGTTTCCTGCCCCCAGCTGCTCACAGCCAGAGAGCTCCCGGCTGCAGCCTGGGCTGATGGCTCTGCATCCAATCGCAGCCTCAGGGAGATGGTTTTTGGTATCCCATTGTGACTGTGCTTTTTCCTCAGCCACCACAGACCTTTGCTCCAGGCCGTTTTGATGCTTTTGGAAGACAGCATGTCTAAAATGCAAACGCACAGCTACGACAGCTTTGAGCTGAAAGATCACAGGACACCTTTGCAAGGAGTTAAATTTGCAGCCATGAAAAAGCAAAAGCAGCAGTCTAAGCAGGTTTATTTAGGGCTCAAAAAGCAACCTGACATTTGAAGTCTGTCAGGTATTTTCAGTAGTCTGCCTCTATCAACATCACCTCTACCCATGGAGTCTCCTTGTGTCGGTGCTTATGTTCTACGTTGTCATTTTTCCCCAGCACAACCACTGTGTATCAGTGGGGATGTCACAAAATGCCTTCTGAAGGCTGGTAAGAAAGCACGAAGGGTTGGGGAGCCAGGAAAAGCCAGGTACAAAGCTCCCATGGCATTTGAGCAGCAAACCCCTGCAAAACCAGGTTGTTGTCCTCACAGTACCTTGCTGGTTCTCATTTTCCAGTTCACGATGAGCCCTGCTACATCCCTAGAGGAACTGGCACTAGGTATGTAGCAAACAGATAAGGATGGCTACAAGTTTCCAGGACACTAAAGAAGTACCACCTATTTTCCCTGGAATTCAGATTATTCATAACATGCAAGTGATAATTTTGCATCTCACCTTACAGGTGGTCTAGTAAGGTTTCTTGGCTGCAGTTGCAGAAACAGTACTTCTAGGCTTTACAAGCAGCATTTATCATGGCTGGCAAGGTAATTTATTTGTGTCTTAAATGCTTGTAATTAGACTGCCTCATAGCTAGTACAGTGAGGAACAGAACAGACTTCAGTAACACGCGGATAAATAATTCAAAGAGCATTCCTTAAAAGAAGCATTTGTTTTTCCTCTCTGTTCTCATTGTCACTTTGAGTTCCTTGATCTAAAAGCTGGGATCAGTCTCCCCGGGGTTTGCAGGTCACATAGCTGCCACCCCTCCCGGGAAGTTGGAAAGTTCAGAGAAAACCAAAGCATTTAAGAGGGAAAGAAGTTCTGTAATGTCAGCTTCTCTATTCTGGAGAGCCGGCTCCCAGCTGCTGCCTCTCCAATACGTACTCCACCCAGCCCTCAGATAATAATCACAAGCTATTTCGCCAGCTCTGTTTCCTTCTACATTTTTGCTGTTAACTCCATCAGCTGAATTGATAGCATTTAGCTGAAGAGCACAGAGATTTATAGAGCAAAAAGTTGTTACTTGGGTTCTGGGTGATAAAAAAATTTTGCCCCATGTCCTGCAAACTACCCAAGCACGTGCAAAGCTTTGTTTCAAGGAGTAAGAGTAAAGGTAAGCAGGGGTCTTGAAGAAACATGGTCAAAAATGCGTGGGGTGCTTTTCCAGGGTAAGCTGTTTTCCTAAATGGATGTGGATATTTGTAATGTCACATTTGTAGGAAAAATCACTGCCATATTCTGCCCTTCAGGCTGTCCCTGGGGGAGGAACAGGTCTGCTGTCCAAGGGCCCAGCTCTCCTGCTCCCACACAGGCAAAAATCCCACTGAGAGCAAGAGTTCAGATGGCAGAGTAGAAATTGCAAAACTGGATTTAGATTGGCACCCAGTCAAAAGCCAGGAATCTTCAGTGATAAAATGTTTTTATTTTTCAAAGCATGCATCAGTTTCTGAAGCATATTTTGATTTTCAAAAGTGTCATTTTCTCCCTCAGTTGCTCACAGTTTCCCTCTCGCACAGAACTATTTTAGCAGCCCCAAATGGGGGTATCTGCATGTGCAAACTTCAGCAGCATGTTAAAGAGACACTGCCCAAAACACTTAAGTCCTCATGAAGTGAAACTCAGAGTGTCTGACTTGGAAAGTTTGTATTAGCTTAAGCTTGAATAATTCAGTCTATCTGCCACAGAGACCTAATAAAACTCCTTTTGCTGGACTGGTTTTCTCTAAGGCTTCTCTTCATCTGAGCAGGTCTCTAGCGTTGCTGCACACAAACAGCATCCATACTCAGGACCTGGTATTTCCTGGCAAAATCACCCTCATGAACCCCAGGAGGGTTTCCTCTCTTACCTGATCACGTGACGTGGCTTCAAGATGTCATCTCTCATGTCCCAGCATACAACCCACATCTGCAGGGACCTGTGGAGCTGGAGAGATGCACACATTTTCCCTAGGGATCAATGAGCGCCTCAGCCAGCACACCAAGGAAACAGCTGAGAGAGGGTTACTGTGCATATAAGATGGAACACGCATGTCCCCACCAGTTTGAGGGCTTCCCTCAAAGTCCACTACAGAGCCCAGTGTACTCCATCACTCACAAGGGTTTGCTTGGGGTCTCACTGACCCAGATAGAGCAGAAGCTCTCAGTGCCCTGGCCCAGCTGGCCAAGCTTGCCTTGCAGGAGAAACCCTTTCTTTTCAGAGGCACCTGTACCCTCCACTGACTGATCCCCATTCCCCACCTGGTAAACACTTTGTCCTTTCCCTGGCATTCAGTCCTGAGAAATCTAATTCTGCCTGGGCAGCAGCCATCTCCAAATCCAAGGGCTTTCCATCTGCCTGGAAAGCAGCTGTGTTCAAGAGCTTTCCATCCCATGCCACCATGTCAAGTGAAGGTATTTCCATCCCCAAGCTCTCATCTCCAGCTCAATGTGGCAGGGAAATAGAGATGAGAAGATGAAGCAGCCCTCTAGACAGGGTTGTTTTGCTGCCACCGGTGTGCTGAGAGAGGCCCTGGTGTCACAGAATCATAGAGCCATAGAGTAGCCTGGCTTGGAAGGGACCTTAAAGATCATCCAGTTCCGCCCCCCTGCCGTGGACAAGGACACCTGCCACTATCCCAGATTGGTCAGAGCCCCATCCAGCTCCTTGG
The DNA here is from genome assembly GCA_013389985.1 of Dryoscopus gambensis. Classification (NCBI taxonomy): domain Eukaryota; kingdom Metazoa; phylum Chordata; class Aves; order Passeriformes; family Malaconotidae; genus Dryoscopus; species Dryoscopus gambensis. The sequence continues at coordinate 52,585 of WEIT01034990.1, forward strand.
ACACTTCCAGGATGGGACAGCCACAGCTCCTCCCTGGCAGACTTCATGTACCTGTGTGGCCAAAGTCCTCTCATCAACACACAGCAAATGACAGCAGTTGCCAAGTGGGAGAGGGAAACTCAGCTGGGTGCAGACAATTGGTGATGGCAATTTTCAGCAGTGCAAACATGGGGAAGCTGTCCTAACCTTCTGCTCAGGGTGACAGCACTCCAGGCTATGTTCTGCCAGCTTTATTTATCCTGATTTAGATGGGAACAGTCAGGAGCTGGAGCAATAATTGCTGCAGGTCGATGACAGAGGCTGGCACGCAGAGGTGACCAGAGAGTTACAATTTCTCCTCACTGAGCTGATAGAAGTAGCTCAGACATCTGTGTTAAGCTCCCAGTTATGGGATGGTTTGGCTGAACACCCTCTGCTTCATCACATTGCTGAGTTGGTCCTGGTTTCATACAGCACTGCCTTCTAGCAGCTACTGCAAAGATGAGAGTTTCCCAGAGGGGAAAAGTTGATTACCATAAAATTAGCAGCATCTTGCCATTAATTTCATGGTAGTAGGATTTGACCAGAGAAAATGTCTACAAGTCTTTGAGTATTTTGATTCCATGAAGAGCATGCAACTAGAAAAAGACTTAGCTCAAGAAAAGTGTCTGTAAACAAAAGGGAGGTCAGCTAAAGCTGGGATATGTGAATCTGAACAATCTCAGCACACCCAGTATCTGCCAGTCTGATTCGCAGGCAGGAAGTTCCAAGATGATTGTTGTTTGGGCAAGAACCAGAAGTTTGGGCTCCATTTATGAACTAGATAATCAATATGGGCTGAGGCCAAACCCCACAGCTTTTCTAAGGCTAGGCTATTTCTTGCTTCATATTATTAGGCACAAGAGACAGAGCTGACTTGGATTTGCAGAATCTTGGCTCAGACACAGCAAACATTAACATGACTACCGAGGATGAGCGTATTCTCAGTCAAGGCCCCTCCAGGAATTGGGTCTTTTCATGGAATTTTAAAAGCCCAGTTCCACTGGAGATGCAGTGTTCATTTCCACCACAGCATCACTGGTGTGTTACATGGGGCGGTATAAGATTACATCCAGGGTATACTGGGGTTTGAGAGTTTTTCCTTATTTCAGACCTAAAGCTGGATCAGCCCAGGCAGATCCTGGAACTGCAGCTCCCACTGCATCTGTGCGCCTCCTGCCTGTGGTCAGGCTTTCCAGCATCAGGAGCCACAGCGGCTTCCATCAGGCACCCTAGTTCCTGCAGAAAAATCCTTTCCAAAGTGGTTTTCCCTGTGCTGCACTGCTGAAATGCAGCTGACTGGAGAGAGGCTGGATGCAGCGCAGACACACCACAGAGCAGTTCTGAATTTGAAGGGAAGAATAACTTCTCCCAGTAAAAACTCCAAGGGGAATCGGGGCAGCAATTTTGGCGACAGCAAGGATAAAAAACGTCTTTTTCTCTGGGAGGGTTGTCTGGAGAGTTTTTGGATGGCACTGGGAACTTAGTACAGTTTTCCACCTTATCCAAAAGATGGCACTGTGAACATTGCAGCCACGCTCTGCTCCTGCCCGGGTCTGGCCCTGCTCAGCTCCTGGGGGCTGATCTCACAGCCCACCCTGCCGAGGCACCCAGCCTTTTTGCAGCGTTTTCCATAGCTTGTTGTCTTTGTCCCAGAAAAAAAGGGTAAATCAGAGCCTGACTTGGTTCAGGCAGTGTTTGATTCCTCTAAAATCCAATTCCTCAGGTTCTGGAGCAGCTTTGTGTTTTAAAGTGAGATGGGATACAGGGAGAAACAGGAGAAGGATGAGGGGGAGAGGGGATAAGAAGTTGTGAGAAGGAGCAGATGAGAGCACAGGGGTAGGACTTGTGTTGGCAGTGGGAGAGGAGAAGAAAGCAAAGGAAGGAAGGTGACAGGGTCCCTCCTTTGCTCACTACAAGAATTTCCTGGCTTTATACCTGGAGGGGAAATCTGGGCAGGTGACTGCCCAGAACAGGATGGGGCTTGCACTTGGTCAGTCCAGCTCCAGCCTCACACTCACACTGCATCCCAACGAGAGACCTTTGTAGAGAGATATGAAAATAATGCATCGGATTTTTAGGCAAGCACAGGAACATCATACAGGAATGCTGGACAGGAAGGGAGAAATTTTGCATTAGCTTGGAACTACAGAAGTTTAATTATACTTACATGTCTTTCAATCCAATTTGTAACTTTTATGATGGCCCCAGAGGGTTGTCGGTTTGAGTTTAATTGACCTATTTGCAACCGAGCCAGTTCATTCCTACAGCTGGGGACACTTTTTTCACAGATCTCAATTCAGTAATTCAAGCTTCTGAGGCCAAAGGGATCATTAGATCATGTAGTCTGGCCTCTTGCATACGGACTTTCATCCAGACATTCTTCTGAGCTGCACAAGATGTGCCTGGCAAAAGTCTGCATCCCAAAAAGGAGCTCGGGCTGGACCAGTGTTCCCAGGGATGGGCAATGCACCATTTCCCTTAATCACTTGTTCCTGTGGGTAATCACTCATTTGGAGATTTAAATGTAAGCACCATCAGGATCTTGGTCATCCAAGATATAGCCTGACCCAAAAATGTTTAATGAACAGTGCCTGACGGACATAATATTGATTCTTTAAAGCAAAATTTTTAAAATATAAATTGGATTACGAAGTACTTAGGAGATGGTAATTTTGCCGAGTGGTCTGATTAGCTCCAGATCCAGACAGAGCAGACTAAACAGCAGGAGTCATCAGTTGTTCTCTCAGCTTTACCTTATATTCTTGTGAAAACTCAAGCCCTTCTGGGCAATGGCATGTGTTTTACAGAACTCAGTTTTTTTAGTTATCCTTTGGAAGCTGTGACCGGGAAATGCCCCTGTAAGACACCACAGATGGCTCCTTCCACACGCTGCTTGGCAGATGTGCAGGAAAATTACACTGGAACGTTGGCTCTCAGCTGGGCTTTGCAGCGAGGTGCTAAATGCATGTGCTGTAACGCTTTGTGATGACGTGCTTTGAGTTGTTGGTTTGGGGTTTTTTTTAAGTTTCTTTGCCAAATTACAAACCCAGTCGCTGGTTGGAAGCTCAAAATCTCCCATCTTTACACAAAAACGAGCGGTGAACTGATGTCTCCCAGCATGGGATGTGGTGCTGCCTTCTGGGGTGCAGCTGTCCCTGTGGGCACAGGCACTGCTCTCCCTGGTCTAACAACACCTCCTCAGCCACCCCAAGCACCCTTTAACCCTTGTTCCTCTTGCTTTAACCCCTGGCCTCCTTACCCCCCTCCTAACACTGTTGCGTCTTCTCTGTTGCTTTTTTCTGCAGCTCTCCAGGACAGCCCCTTCCCTCATGGCCATGAGCTGAGGGACAGGAGGATTTTCTTCTTCACTGCTGCCCAACTAACTGGGAACCAGATGCCATGAAATAGCTCCTATTGAGGCAAGACACTCACCTGTCAATCTGAGACACGGCAAAACACAGCCAGGGTCTGCACGCTCAGACATGGGGCTTCCCTTCACAGCTGCGGTCAAACTCACTCCCCACAAATGTAAACATTGCAACAGCCCTGCAGCACATCCAAAAGTATGTCCAGGGAGCTGGGAGAATCCTTTCTTCCCAAAACTGAAGCCTCCAGCACACACAGAGGCATGCAGGGCTTGGCCATGCTTGTTAGGAGCACTTTATGTCTTTGCAGCCTGCCTGAGCATCGGGGCTTTGCCATACACAAGGGGCTCCTTCTCCATCATGCTTCCACTCCTTCCAGCACTGAGGCATGCTGCTGCCTTCCAGGGATCCAGGCAATTTGGGGGGCCACTGGCTGACTTTTGATACGATTTAGGCCAGGCTGGATGGAGCTGTGAGCAGCCTGGTCTAGGGGAAAGTGTCCCTGCCCATGGCACGGGGCTGGAACTGGAGAATCTTTAAGGTCCTTCCAGCCCAACCCATTCTTTGATTCCACGTTTCTGTGATTCTATGATTATTCTTATTACAGTTATTTGACCAAGAGAAGCAAGAAACTGGGCTCATCAAAAAATCTGAGGGCAAGGCACATCATACCTTCTGGCCACAGGACGGTGAAGCCCTGCAAACCCTGATGTGGCAGTCTCAGGCAAAGGTAAGGTCTCAGCTCTTTGGAGCAGAAATGAGGAATGCTGTCACTAAAAGAAACTGCAAAGGGAATTTTAAATTAAATTGGGATTTTAAAATTTAACGGCATTTAAATTTTAAATAGTCCAGCTCTCGGCAAAATGAAAGCAGTATTTCTGTTCCAACGTGGAATGGGCCAGATCCTCTGCAGCTGTCAGTGGCCCTCGCTGCTGGAATCAGAGGGACTTAATTGATTTGTAGCAGCTGAGGGTCTGCCAGCTCAGGCTCTCTCCTGGAAACACACCACTCCAATCTGGCTGGTAGTGCAGCCCTGATGTTTCATTAATTCACAAGAAAGCTCCTGCCAGGACAGACACATGTGGCTGAAAAAAAGGAAGAAAATTACTCTAAAACTTGTTATCATCTGTCATATTATTGAAGCTAATCTAAAAAACACTTCCCAGGCTCCCAATCTCAGAGGATGTTGTTTTTCTTTCTGTGTGTGTGCGTGTTAGGAAACCACTAGTCTCATTGTGTTTTTCAGGCTCTGTTTCTCTCAGGAGGGTGAGGGCAGGGAGTCAGTGAGAAGGAATGGGAAAGACCCTTCAAGCCCTGCCAGCACAGAACCATTCCCCACACTCAGGGCTTTGTCCTTCAAAGTTTGAAATGACTCATTGATAGAGGTTCCCACTGCTTCCTTTGGGACACATTTAACAGCCCTTTTGGGCTTCGGTGTTGGGATGTTTTTCTTGATAGTCAGCCTAGACATGGCTGTGCTCCATTTCCTCCCATTGCCCCTGGTTACACCTCGTCCCACCCTAAACAATTCCTTTTCCCCTCCTTGTGTTGATACTGTGCATATCAGAAAAGGAGGGGGTGACTGACACAGGAACAACGCAGAAACATGTTTTTAGTCTAGCCTGCAGAATAATTTCCAGCCAGAGCTGTCACAGATTACTACTTACCCATCATCTTTTGCACAAAGAATGAGGACAGGGGTGTAAAATGCCATCAGGGCTGCCTCAGGGATTTAACCATCTTCCACCTGCTGTCCATTCCCTTCAGGTACCACCACCACCTCTGGGAACTGGGCCTCGTGGTCCTTGCTCTTTTCAGTGAGCATGTGGCTCAGGGTAAAAATTGAGTTTAACAGAAGCTAAAAGATCCTCTGGATGAGGCAGCATATGGAAAAAAAAGGATTTAATGGCAACGTTATATCATAATCACAATCTGAAAAGTACTTGAAACACGTGTTTATTGACTTCTCTGCCGCAGTAACAGCCTGGCAAAACAAAAGGCAAGAAAAGCTGACAAATGCAGAGATACAAATGCAGTGCAAAGCAAAGCACAGCCAACAGCTTTACTGATGAGAGATGCACTTTTCCTCCCCGGTTTATAGCAATTGTGCAGCTCCCTCTATGCTACTGAAGTGCAGCAGAGATTTTTGGCTTACCAGTTAAAGTTGCTTCCAAAGCTGTGCTTGGAATATCTCCATAAGTTTTGCAGTAAAACCTCACCCTTCCCAGGTCTTTTGGCTTCCTTATGTGTTAGGCCCAGGATTTAAAGGCATTTCTCAAAATGCAAACAGAAAGGCTGACTTTGTTTTTAGCAAATAAACAGCAAAGCTGAGTTCGTTGGCCCAACACTGCAGCACAGTGATATTCCCTGTAAAAAGCATCACTTGCAGAACTGGGATGGGCAGGGAAGGAGGAGAGAGCTCACGTGATGTGCTGGTGCGACCCAAAAAACACAGATTTTGGAGGAAAAACTTCAGAAACACCTATTCATGAATATTTCTGCACATAATACCTTAGAGCATCAGAGCAGGTCACCAGAACGGGTTAATTTTGGGGAAAGACTCAAATGTAATCAGCCTGAGAGAAAGCTGCACCTCAGAGGCAGGAAATGGGAATTGTTTTGTCTCCTCATATACGACTTCAGCGGACTTTCTCTTCACATTTCGGGGTCAGTGAAAGCTTTGAGCTGCTTTGGCTTTGTTGCTGCCATCTGGGCTGTTCAGTGGAATGTAAAAATCGGTGAGGTCAACAACACACCTCTGGGGATGCAGGCTGCAAGCCCAGGAACGCTGCCTGCATCCCTCAGCACTGAGGGGAAGCACAGGCATTGCCCCTGGTGGCATTGCTCCTGGTGGCAGAAATCACACACCTCCGTGGCCTCCTGCAGGGCAGCAACTCTCTATCCAGGGAAGATGCTCGAAGCTTAGGGACTAATTTATTAAAGTCTGTGGGAAAAAAAAGGCCTGCAGAAAGAACTGGAGCAAGGTTTTCTTGCTGACAGCAGGATTGAGGCAGAAGCACAGCTTTCCATACCTGGATTAAAGCTAGGCATTTACAGTCTGGACTTAAATTTCATGATGCTTTCATAACGAGGAAAATCAAAAGGGCCTTGGGGATCTCAGCACTCTTGGGTTTGCAGGGAGCTGGGATCTAAAAAAAATTGCTTTGAAGGCCAGACTCTAGACAGGATAAACATATTCCTAGGGACAGATCTGATTAGGTGAGCTGCTCTGAAGGGGAGCCATGGTATAAATAGAGCTGTGGTTGGCCTTTCTGACTCAGCTAATCTGATCATTACCTCCTGCTGGCCTCGAGGTCACCCTGTCTGACCAGCTCTGCTGACCCCTTGGACTATCCCAGCAGCTCCCACTCCAGCAGGTGACTTGCCAGTAGCTTATAAAGCTAAAGAAGGAAGCAAACCGAGGGAGGGAGAGCACCCTGCAAAATCTTTTCAATATCCCTTCCTTCCTCAGGCAAAGTGGATGTTGCTTCTGAAGAGCACTTGAGGTAACACTGACCTATGTAGCAATGTTTTTTTTAACTCTTAAACATTGCATACAGGCGTGTATACATAGAAAATGTATAAATTATACACACCTCAATGTGCATCAAAACAAATGTGGAATTACTGAGCAATGGTAATGATGAGAACCATTAAAATAAACTTTATTATTAAAATACACTTATCAGTCTGTGCTGATAAGTTTGACAGCCTCTGGTGTCACCACAGAGCCAAATTGCTTCATTTCTTGAAGAAATTAGTGTTTTGCAAAGGATTTAAAAATGAAAAAATAAAAAGGCAAAAACCCAAGCCCAGATAGTCTCTTCCTGTTCATGGAAGTGGTGCTGGAAGCTAAAGCAAGTGATGTGTTTGCAGCATGGAGATGTAAGATGGAGTGACACAGTACTTCCAGAGAGCAGTGACAGACAGGGTGAGACCTTACAAAAATCACCAAAATTATGCTGCAAGAAAAAAACCCCCAAGATCTCTTGTAAGTACTGGCAGTGCATCAATATTTTTATACAATCAATATATATAATTTTATACAATCCATCATTTTTAGGGTTGATTTAGTTTAGCTTTTTTTTTTCCCTCTTAGTAATCTAACTGCTCACGAATGCCTCTGATTATTTATTTGGTATTTGGCAGGTCAAGCAACAACAGAAATATCTCTTGTGCCACTCCTACTGCCTTGGCCCTGGCACCAAGGGTCCAGCAAATGTCCACTCTGTGTCTAGGTCCTTTTCAGAGACTACTATGGGAGGCTAATCGGTGCCAGAGAAGATCATGGTGTTATTTCTATTTGCATTCATTTACTGGGCATTGGACTGCACAGGATTCTGTATTTAACTCCCCCAGCTGTAAATTGATCACTACCAGTAAATTGTATTGAAAAAAAAGAGGACCCTGGTAGTTTAAACATCCCGGTCTTTCCCTGTTCTCTGAGCCATGTTGTTCCTGCCCTCTTTTCTGGAATTTCATCAGAGAAAAAGACAAGAAGCAAAAAGAGAAATTGAGATTTTCCAAGTGTGCTACTGACCTTGGAGAATGAGGATGGTATTATTGGAACAGGACCTGGTTTTCACTGAGTACAAACATTCATTCACTTTTAGAAAAATCAATGGTTACTCAAGGTGATCACCTAAATCATAACATTGTTTGGGTTGGAAAAGACTTGAAGCTCATGCAGTTCCACCCCCCTGCCATGGGCAAGGACACCTTCCACTATCCCAGGTTGTTCAGAGCCCCATCCAGCCTGGCCTTGGACACTGCCAGGGATGGGGCAGCCACAGCTTCTCTGGGCAGAATACCAAGGCATTGCAGATCCCCGGTCCCTTTCCACAGAGAAGGGACCTAAACTGCTTTTTAAAAAATGGCATTTAGGTAACATTCTGAAGTTCAAGATTTTACATTTTCCTCTCTGCAGTTGAAGGGGGGAAAAAAAAAAGTGTGTCCCAAATTTAGGCACTGCACCCAAGAACTTGTGCCAACAAATTGATACTTTCACTACCTTGCAATCTTTAACTCTGTTCCTGGTAGCATGCAAGCAGCTGAAAACGGGAGATACTAGAAAAATATTCTTCCCTGTGAGGGTGCTGAGGCCCTGGCACAGGTTGCCCAGAGCAGCTGTGGCTGTCCCATCCCTCCCTGGCAGTGTCCAAGGTCAGGTTGGATGGGGCTTGGAGCAACCTGGGACAGTGGAAGGTGTCCCTGCCCATGGCAGGGGGTTGGGACGAGATGATCTTTAAAGTCCCTTCCAACCCAAACCATTCTATGGCTGCATAAAGAGGCATCAGGGAAGCAAAAAATGTAATTCCTGAACCACTGAGGAGACAACTCAGTGATGCAATTACTGCTAAAACACTCACAAAGTGAAGAGCCAAACTTTGGAGGGGTCAAGGTCAACATGACCTTCCACTGCTTCCTGTGGGCTTTTGCACCTTCGCAATGCTCTGCTAGACCATACGGAGATCCTGCTTAGAAACAAAAATGCTGTGTTCTCCTTCTAATTCAGTTTCCATGAGGCCTTGTAAGGTTGAAAACAATGCTAAATCACTCAGTCCCAGGTGTCCCTCCAATACTTTGTTCAACCCAGATGGACTTGTCCATTTAGTCAGAAGAAGAGGTGTAAGACATGGCTGAGTTGGCACATTTGTCAAAATGTCTTGGCCAAGAGTCACTGGAATGCCAAATATGACGTGTGATTGCAAGAAGATTTTTTTTTATGCTTGCAGCGATTGCAGCGCCCTGCCTGGAAATTCATAGAAGAGTAGGGAAGAGACTGCTGTGGAAGGATGTGGGCTAGTGGCTAAAGGAACAGTGTGGTTTTCAAGAGAGACTCCGAGATTTATCCCTGGCAGCTCTTTGCACTGTGACCTTCAAAAGGTTGCACAAGGCATCAGTCTAATAATACCTAGGACACAGGGGTAGTAGAGAGGCTTAATTAATGACAGCCTTGAAGTTTCAAATCCAGACAAAGGAGGTGAGAACCAGAACTATTTCAATAACTTGGGCCCTCTAGCTGATTACGTTCAGGATCAGATAGCCAGAGTGATTTAAGAAGGACGTGTTGGCAGGTGCTCTGCAGCTGGCCTGTGACAATTCCCTGCTGGGTGCTGGTATTTTTAGCTGTAAATGAACCCACGGCATAATTCAAAGATTTCCCAGGCTGTGGCATGGGGAGCTGCTGTGGAATTTAGGAGTAGACCTGTGTAAGTTGCCAGCCATGGAGAGTGGACAGCACCAAAATTTCCTGGAGAAGAAGAAATGGGGGCAGAAGTGGGAGTGGATGGAGCAACCACAGGGTAACTCCTGGGAAAAACTATACCTTGTATGAGAAGATTTCATCATTAACTGTACACTGTGGAGGAGAGTCCTCTTTGATCTGTTCTAAATGCTCAGTTTAATTAAATTCCTTTTATTCTTCTTGAGAAGAAAGAATAATCTTAACTAAAAGAGTTACCTTCTCTCCAGTGTTTTTCCTTTTATTCATCTCTAAATGACAGCTCCCATCTTTTGACCTTCCCTTCCCATGAACACTTTTATCTGGTAATTTCAACGTTCCATTTCTATTTCTGCCAAATACTTTCAATTAAAAAGATAACCAAGAATAAATGCAGAATTTCAGATATGCCAATAAGCTTGGTTTATCAAGGAGTGTTGTAATATTTGCAGAGCCTGTTTTGCATCCTGGGCTGTGCAGTACTCACACAACTTGGTTCTTGGATGTGTCTGCATTTTAAGCAAGGATTTTCACTGTCACCAATGATGACCCACTCTTTTTTTCTTTTTCCTGAGTGATTTTCAGCTTTTATGAAAAGCTGACTTTTGGCGCTGGTTTTTTCCCCCCACCAAACTCTGATTATTTTGTATTTATTCCAAACAGAAGATTCTGCTTGCTCTCGTATTTCTCTCTCATCTTGCTTTCCTAGCATCCTCTAAAAGTTTTCACAGCCATCCCTAGTCCTCGTGACCTTCAACTCCTTTGTGTAATCTCCAAAATTTCTGACATCGCCACTCACTCAGTTTTCCAGGCCTTTCATAAAAACAGCAAAGAATACATCTGACAATGTGGATCATTAAGACACCCGCTTCTAATCCTTTGCCAAAGTGAAAATGTCTAATTTTCTCAGGCATTATTTTTTCTGTCTTATCTAATTTCTAAGACTGAGTAGTAATTTAACTTTTGCTTAAGGTGCTTACAAGGAACCCAATAAATAAGTCTCAGATATTGGTGCTGTGAGATTAAATAAAAAGTACTTTGAATAAGGAGTGTTTCATGAAAAGTTGTCTCTGATGATTCTCATCTTATGTTAATATTGTCTATTCTCCTTATGCTCCTAATGCCAAATTGCATTAGATCTTAAAATGACAATATTTTGGAACATAAAGACAGCCTGCTGATATTTTTGATCTCTCTATTTCAGCACAATGCAGCCATCCAAACTGTTCTTTTTTTTTTTCTTTATTAAAATAGCAATCCTAAGTATGTATCTGGGAAGGATAACTGGATTTTGACGGAAACTAAATTCCATTGTGTACAACGAGGGAAAACACAATTATCTCTACCTGTTAAAGCAGGACATCTATTGTAGGAATAAATCTGCTGGGACTGATATTCTGAACAGATCATTTCTGTACATTCATGAACCCACCTTTAAAAGCTGTCTGCAAAAGAACCCCAAACCCCAAACTGATGTTCTCTGGTGATTAGTAGGGCTGTAGATTCAAGGGGCTTTGACTACAGTGAATCTTTCCAAAACAATCTGATTTTAAGCAAATCCATTCATTACGTGTTGAGTCTCTTAGGTGAAAGTGGAAGTGACTAAACTAACACATGCAGGAGAGAAGTTTTCGAGCAGAAGGAAGAGGGCAGCAAAAGGACACCTGATGTTCATCCAGGCTGGTTTCAGCTCGGGTTATCTGTGATCAGTGCAGCCCCACGTGACACAGAGCTTTCCTGCATGGGACACTGCCCAGAGCAAACCTCTGTGCTGATGCTTTGGCTCTGGTATGACTAGGGCATCTCTAAAGCCAGAGCGATTAGCCCGGGATAAAATCACCGTCCTGCTGGAGTTGTAATTCTAGGGAGGGGGGAGGAAGTCTGATGTGGCTAATGATCAAAATGAAAAATGTACAGGTTCTTCCCCTCCTCTGGAAAATGCAGCGGAGGCAGCGGATCCCGTGAGCTGTGCCAGTGAGGTTCTGGGTGGATCTGCTGCACAGTGGCTCCCTCCAGCAGCAGCCACCGCAGCCGAGTGTCCCCAGGCAGGCAGCTCCCGGAGCCGCAGTGAAACTCCACCAAGCCAGAAAAGCTCCCTCATTCAAGAAGGATGCTTCATTTTGGTTCCAATGTGCATGATTGATTTCCTCATTATCAATTTCTCTGTCATTTGCCCTTTTCTTGCTCCTGGTGTCGACAGAGGGATTGGGTGGTCACCCGAGAGAAATGGCCATGTGGTCCTGGTGGCCTGGCTCATGGGCACATTAAAAGGACAGAAACAGGGATGGATCAGAAAGATGTAAACATCAGCCTAATAAATGGATCAGCTTAATCACTCTGCAGGCCCAGCAAAGGACCATCAATCTGTTAATGACAGCAAAGGGATCCTTACAGGGGTAATTACTAAGCAGCACATTTAGAAGGCGGGTTGTTCCACTTTAGTTTTAATTACTGATAAAAAGGGAGAAATTAGAATATTTTAATGAACCTCCAGATGTCAACAAGCCGGTCTAATAAATTGGATGTGGAAGAAAACAATTTATAGTTTTAATTTGTCATCTCAGAAGCGCCAGTGGGAAACCACATCTTTCAGAGACTCTCACAAGATCCAGAGTCACACTGTGTGATAGCTCGGCTCCCACAAAACATTCAGCATCTCGAGACGAGAGAGGGATTTCTGTCTGCATTAGGGCATTTCTGCTCCCTTTCATCCACACACCCATCACTCAGTGCACACTTCATTGCAAGGCCAGGTCTTTCACGGAGTTTTTTTTTAACCTTGGAAGTGAAATTATCTTTACTATCGACTTCTGTCCACTTTGCTGTGACCTTATTCGATCTCTAGGTGAGTCCAAAGCCTCGACTGAAATAGAGAAGCCCCAAAGGACTGTAAGCAAATACCTTTCAGCACACCTTTCTCACAAATATGTAACCAGCTAAAAGGCAGACATCCCATCCAAGCTGGTCATACAAATTTTCCCTGGCTGTATGGAGAAAGACAACTCCACTGGGAAAATCACCCTAGGCACCTATTCCTGAGCAGGATGAATCATCTTCTAGCAGCACTTCTCTCTTCACTGGCTCCCAATAGAGCCCAGACTGAGACTAAAACTGGTTTCTTTATGCCTGATGTTAAATGAAGGAAGTCTTACTCTAAATCACAGTATCATTATGTTTCAACCCAAACAATTTATTGTTAAATCTTCATGGAGCAAACCCAACAATTTGTCACACAATCAAACAGAGAGAATGGTAATGATCCTGATAATAAAATGGGAGGTGTAATTTATTCTAGAAATGCCAGTTTAAAAGTAGGACTGATCAAGCTTAGGGCGTTCTCAGGAAAACTAGGTGGCAATCTTAAACCTCAGTAAAGGAAGCCAGATGCTGGTGCTGTGCTCTCACTCCCTCCTGGCAAACACAGTAAAAGCTCTGGGTCTACCTCCTGCATTTCCTTGCTATTCCTCTGGCTTGGTATCTAGTACAGTAAGCAAAAATAATCTTTGCATACAAGATAAAGGGCTTAATGTGTTACATTTCTATAACTTCTTGGTGCCCCTTCAGGACCTTGAGTCAATAAATCAGTCGCATGATCTTTTGGCTCCCCTCTGATTTGCTGCCTTATAAAACAAAAATTGGTTTTCCAAAAATGTTTGTCCACTTTGAGGTGAGCATCCCAAACAGATATGGGGAGTGAAGTCAGCGCACACAGCTTTTATAACTGAGCACATCCCGGGCAGAAGGCTCTGTGCTCCATGGATAGTGCAGCCAGAGCAGGCATCACCTGTGCTCGCAGGGGATGGGAAAAGGAAAAGCCCAAGAACTGATCACTGCTGGGTTAGGGAACCAGCACACACATCCCCCACGTGTCTTGAGCCAGATTTTAGAAGCTTTCCAAGGCTGCTACACCCTCCTTGGCAGGGGCCCATCTGGGCATAGCTCTCAGCTTGTGGATGAGGCTGGATTTCTGCTTCCAGGTCTGCAGACTCCCTCTGCTTCCCTCTGCCCTGGAGGGGCTGCACAAGCTGCCTTAAAACCTTGTGTTGCTTCACAAAAGGAGTAATGCCAATGACTAAAACCCCGCAGAAATGGAACAAAACACCTTGGCTCCAATCATTCATTTCACAGCCTCCTGCCCTCTCTTTCTGGCTCTGGCAAGTAAAAGGAAGTTAAGTGGAGCAGTGTTTTCCTTTCCGCTAAATAAGGCCTTCCCTTGCTGAAGTTCCAGCCATCTCCAGTGATCTTTTTTCTGTCTACCTGATCTCAGACTAATTAAAAAAAACAGTCTTTGCAAATGCCCCTTTAACCAAGCTTAAAGCGAGTTTTCATGCGAAAACAGCAAAAAAAATATTCAATGTATATTCCAGTAGCAAATTCCCATGACTTTGGGTCAATTCTTTGGATGGAGTGATCTGGCAGGGTTCATTTCTGACAACAGAGGTGTGTGCTGGTTTATACCAGCTGAAGGTTTCATCCTGCCTTTGTTTACCAGATGAATGCTGAACCTCCAAAAAATGATGAGATTAACAGGTCATGCAGCTGCAGCCTCCTGTTCCTGACAGAGAGTTGGAAGGGATGTCAATCCCACTTTCCTCCCTTCCCAACAGAGTTCAGTTCCACTGCTGGTACAGAAATGGGAATCCCTGGGGACCCTTGTACGCCCATTAACTTCTCCATAACTGGGGAATTGTTACTTTTGAAGCAAAAATAGGCAGATCTTGTTGATTCAGCAATAATTACACAAGAATACAGAGCAATGAGTTAGTAGAAGATAGGTGCCCATGGTAACAACCGAGTATTTAATAATACTTATCATGAGATACAGCAGGACTGAAGATAGATGATTTTTCTCTGAAATTAAAGCAGCTCTGAAATTTGGACCAGATTAGAGACAATGTCCACCCATTTCTTCCAGATACTTAAGCAGACTGCTAAATTCCAGGAGAACAAGAGGAAATCACTGCACAGTGACTCTCCTGCTTCTTTTCAATTAAATTACCAAACAGAGGAGGTTCAGATAAGAATCTAGCCTCTGATTTATTTATCCAATTGAAACCTGAACTCTGCTACTTTGAAAAACCACCGTATACAGGCTTGTTCCTAGCCAAGGATTTCTTTCTAGCAGGAGATCCTTGGATTGGGAAGAATGATGTGCTTCACACCTCTTTGTACAACCCCATGGAAAGGGGGAGCATTTCAGTGGGGGGAAGGATGTGCGTGTGTATGTATGGATGCAAAATCCCAGAGGACACTCAGAAGAGCCAAATATACTCCATATCATTAGGATAAAATAAATCATGCTATTTTGCTCAGAGGTTACAATGGGGAGACAGAGATACTCAAGCTGGGTGTAGGTACTCATAGCCTTTTCTTGCTACCTGCTTGGCAGGAGATACTCGTGGAATTGTCTCTAGTTGGACTATGCACCACTGTGCTCAATTAGGCCATAAAAATGCTCTGATATGTTGAAACAGTGCAGTTTAGATGACATGAAAACGAATCCAGCTAGTGATGCCACAGCTGCCTGGAACAAATCATATTTCGCTGTACCTCAGTCCATTCCTCCATCATTTAGGAGCAATCTCAGAACTATTGAAACATGCTGGAAAAACAGCACTTGAAACTGAAGTTCCCCTGTTCTCCCACAGAACAGAACTAATTAAGAAATGGCAATGGAGCCCCATCCTCGCAATGAGACTGTGTCCCTCCTGCCAGCAGAGACAGCATGATTGTCACCTCTCCCTTTTCTGTGGGCAGCCTGTCATGGCACAGGTTGTGCCGTGGATCCCCCAAATACAAGCAGTTTCTGGGACATTGCAGAGCCCTCATGAGTGAAGCTGCACTGGTTTCTCTGGAAGAAACAGCTGTGCCAAGAGCTGACACTGAGCATTTTTGTCTCCAGAAACCTGAGCTGGCAGCACGCAGTGTTAGAGTGGGTGGCTCTGCCTTAGGTACTCAATGGAAGAGGGCAGGATGCAGGTGCTGGAATACTCAGGGAAAAGCCCTCCTGAGACTGGCAGAGCTCATGAACTCTGAGGAAGTGCAGCATTATTCTCAGGAAGAATTTCTTCTTGGAAAGGGTGGTTAAGCATTGGAAGGGCCTGCCCATGGAGGTGGTGGAATCACAATTTCGGAAGGTATTCAAGGGAGGCCTGGACGTGGCACTCAGTGCTCTGGGTTGGGTGACAAGGTGGGGATCGGTCACAGGTTGAACTTGACGATCTTGGAGGTCTTTTCCAACCTAAATGATTCAGTGATTCTGGACAATCTGAGCAGACTCCCTGCTGTACCACTCAGGTATCTTTCTAAAGTGCTTCCTACTACAGCCTACTGCATGTCTATATGTCCTAGGTTACAGTGAAAGATGTGCCCCAAAAAATATTCTATCACCATCTGTTGAAACCGGGTGTAGCAATGTTCCCTGCCTCCTCCCTCTGGATTATCTTCTGTTAATGGGCCAGCTGTTGACACCAGGTGGGGCAGAGTTCTTTATCTCTCCCATGACCCATCCTCCCTCCAGGGGGGATATCTTCTGTTAATGGGCCATCAGCCGTGACTCATCATCCCATTGTGAGATGTTCCACCCGGAGGGAGGAGCCAAGCATTCCCACCTGGATATAACCTGGGGTTGGAGCAGCACAGGCAGCCTTTTCCAGTGGACTCCCAGAGGAAGACCAGACCCTTCTACAGCACCACTGGACCTTCAGAGGAAGACGAGACCTTTTCTACAGGGTCACTGCCTCAACAGAACCATCACTCCAGGAGGACTGCAGCCACCATTTGATTGGACTACTGCCAACCTCCTGACTGTCAGGGGGTCAGGTTTGTACTCTGACTCTGTCAGTGGGTTGTTTTTTGTACTATTACATTTATTTTATTTTTCCTATTAAATTGTATTTCTGACTTGAAGTCTCTCCCTAGTTTGCTTTCAAACTAGTACACTATAACCTCAAAAAGTCTGCTGGTTCATTCTCCACTATCACAGATAGAGCAGAACCAGCTGTCTTTAGGAAACACTGCGGCCCTGCAGATGGTCAATATTACTTTCTAAGGGCTTTCAAGTGCTAGGAGATTCTGCCCGTACACACTGAAATAATGATTTGAGAGCTTCTTTTCCAGCCCCCCGAGCACATGCAATGTCCTAAAGAGACATCAAAACTGAAAAACTGGACAAGGGGAGGCTGTTACCCTGGCGAGAGAGAGTAGAGGAATGAAAGATCAGACACCTTCACCATAAGCTAGAGAAGCCCACAACAAGCACTGGGTGTTTCGACCTCCAGATCTTCTGGGTCCTGTGCCATCTAAATTGGGCCAACTGTAAGGATGTCTCCTGGCCTTGACGTCCACCTGCCAGCTCCTCTCACAGGGTGGTACCTTTGTCATGTGCTTCAACTGTAGTTATCAAGGGGACACAAGAGGCTGAGCAGCCCCTTCACTCACGATCAGCCACAAGCACGTTTAAATCTGCAGCTGGAAGGGCTGGCCTGTGACTGCCACCGAAGCATGTGCTGTTTCGATTCTAGGTGACCTGGAGTCCAAAGCCACCACTTGGGAGGGGAGGGGCAGGAGGGAGCTGCCCAAGGTGTGTTCAAACAGGAGGGTTTGCCTTCGACAGAAACCGCAAATTTGGGAATCAATGTTTGTAGGAATGTTCTGTGGTGTATCCAGTTTAGCATTTCCTTTGGCTGAAACCTGCAGCAATGCCAAAGGGTATGGGTATGACCAAAGCAGCGAAATCATGGAGACAGAGTCAGTTCCCTGTGCTTCAGCCAGAGCAAACCACACTGTACTCAATTTAGGGAAATGTTGTGGTGTAGCAGGTGAGGGCTGAAGCCACTTCTTGTGCTCTCAGGCTTCTCTGCAGCTCGGAGTCCTGCTGCTGAATCAGTTCACCCCATGTCTGCAGGTTCCTGCAGAAATCCCTGGTTTTACAGGATGAACATGACTGGATGTTTCTTGCTGCTGCACTTCCCCATTGGCAATGGGGTTTTTATTGGCTCAGGCTTTGACTGAGGACACAGTGTTCTGGCCCAAAAGGATGTGTCTGACATCTGACAAGACATTTAGAGTGAGACTGCATCTGCTCTTCTGGGGAGAACCAAGCCTAATAGGCAATCTGCTTGATTTATGTACCATGAAGCATGATTAGAGTAGGGGTAAGATCCTCATTCATTACATAATTTCTTTGAAATGATGAACCTGGCGTGTTTGTTATGAGATCCCAAACAAAGAGTAAAAGGACATTTTCAAGGTTGGCATTAAGCTTGTGTTTAGCAAATCCTTTTTCATTGCTCTTCAGACTTATCTGTGGAATTGTATTTTTCTTTCTAAACATTTTTTTTTTAATTACTTAATCCCCTTTCCTTCAGGTGCTTTAAAAACAGGCATCATTGAAACTTCAAAACGGCATCATGCCCAGGATTCAAATGGGTAAACAGAGGCAAATGGACAGATAAATAATTTCTCTGAGAGGCTGAGCTCACCCTCCACCACCTTTGCCCTGCTTTACCCACACCTCTCCTGCCTGTGATTACCTGTTCCCCTCATCTGCCCTGACTCCAGGGTTCCCCACTGTCCCTTGACACCTTTGACACCTTTACCCATCTTTACTCTCACCAGTCTCTGCCACCTTGCCCTCCTTGACTCTCCACCTTGAGCCGTATGTGCCCCACCATGGACATGAGGAAAGGAAAATGAAGATTTTAAAATCTCAGAGGCACACCTTTCATTAAGTGGTTTCCCAGCTGTGGAGAATCTTTGTGCAAGGGATGTTTGGGATCTGATGCACAATCTACTGAAATCTCACCCTGGTTTAAATAAAGCCTGGATCAGCGCCTAATCTCGGTTTTGTGCAGATATTTCTCAAGCGCAAGAAGTGACGGATTATTCCACGCACACCTTAAATGAAAGAACAGGGGCAGCAAAGGTAAATAATATCTATTAAAGCAGAGCAAGGAAATGTTGGGAGACCATTCAGCTGTCCTTCCCCTTTTTAAAATCAAACTGTCAGAGGAAAGAGTTACTCTTAGTAACTGGGAAATGAGGTGCACTCCATAGCTGAAAAGATGGTATCTATAAAAGAACCAAAATTGAATTCAATATTCATTTAGAATTACTCTCTCCTACCAATTTCAAAGGATATGTTTATTTTTATAACAATAAATATATATTGTTGTCCGATTAGGAGATTTTTTTTTTTAAACAGTTTGGCAGTTCCTATGCAATTATTATTTGATTTTCTTAGGCTACAAATTGCAAATCTTCAAAATGTACTCTGCTGGTCTCTATGCCTACTCCTCAAGCAAGGTACAACAGTGTCTGCCCTCTGAAGCCAGCAGGACATCACAAGAGGAAAAGATCTCATTACACTGGGTTTGAATTTATACTGTTTGTGTACAAACTGCTGCTTTGTAGCACCCAGAGCTGCTTTAGAGCCACACAATCACTGCCTGAAATACCCTGCCCATGAGGAGGGACTGGAAAATATCACACGGCAAGGGAAGCCACTGTGTTGTCTATCTGAGTGGTCACCCTGGCAATTGCTTGGGTCTGTGGAAGAGAAAGAATGGAAAGTAGCAGATTTTCTTAGCTGCTTTCAAATGTTTAACCATCCATGGCCAAGATTTACCCAATTATCCTCCAAAGTTTCAGCAATAAAGCCTAAGACCAAGATATTTTCCTTAGAGGGAATATGTTCAGTAGATACATAATCCTGCTTTTTGCCCAGGCTTTGCAGGAAAAACACAAAATGAGGACCAGGAGACATGAGGTCTGGTTAAGGTGATGGCACACACCACATGGGAAGGGTTCCTTCTGCTGTGCCTAATGGAGCACCGCTCACTCACAGGATGGATCAGGAAAGGGTTGGTTTGTGAGGCTGTGGCATGGGATGTGCTGTATCTGCTGCAGCCTGATCAACTGGAGCTGGCTTCAGGTATGAAAAACCAGATTTGGACTGAATGAAAATGAAGCTACACTATTTCTGTTGCACTTTTGGCACCTTTGCCCTGGGATTTTCTTTATCCTGCTTTGGCAACTGCATCACAGAATCACAGAATAGCTTGGATTGGGAAGGACCTCTGGAGATGATCCCATCCAACCCCCTGCCAAGGCAGGGTCACCTGCAGCAGGTGACACAGGAGCATGTCCAGGGGGTTTTGGGATGTCCCCAGAGGGGGAGACTCCACAACCTCCCTGGGCAGCTGTTCCAGGGCTCTGCCACTCTCAATGCACAGAAATTCTTCCTCATGCTGAGGTGGAACTTCTTGTGTTTATTTTATGGCCATTGCTCCTTGTCCTGTCTCAGGGCATCACTGAAAAGAGCCTGGCACTGTCCTCTGACACCCACCCTTGAGATACTTGTATGTCTTGATGAGACCAGTACACAGCACCTTCACATGGCCAGTGCAGGGCAGGATTTACAAATATTAATGCCCACAGAAGTGAGGAATGGAAGGATGAGATGAAGGCACCTTCTCATGATCCCCACAACCCTCCAGACCAGAACTCAGACCATGCACAACTTGCCACCTCTACTACTGGCCAGTCCCCAGCACCCTATGTTGCCTCTTTGAGCCCCCATAACACCTCAATTCAGCACTGCCTGGGGGACTGGAAAGGCCCCAGTCATGATTTATGGGGGACTGGGACAAGTGAGGATCAGGGAGTCTGTCTAAGTTACCCCAAGTTTGACTGGCTGCCCTACAGACTGAAATATTGCCTAGGCTCCCCAGAGCTTCATCACTGCTCACCAGTTTTTATTAAAGGTTCAATCACAGCTCAAAATTCATAGGAACAAACTGGATCCCTTTTCTCTCTATCCTCTAGGATAAAGAATAAAAGGGGCAAGCCCACAGTGATCTGTGAATCACATCAGTGCATTTGTACTGAGTGCATTTGTAATATTCTCTTGATAACAAACATTGCAAACTCATCTGTGTGACTGACATATACATGGAAATTTGGGCCTGTATGGAAATCAGCCAGGGCCAAAGTTCACTGGATAATTCACCCTAAACAAACAACTCACCCAGTGCTGTGGACATGTGATGTAACCTGCTTATTCAGTGACCTCTGTGAATTAGTTGCCCTTCACCCCACCCTCACTGAGACATTGTTTATCCTCAGTAGAATTACTACACAGCTGGTATTATTTGTTATCTCTCTGGACACTCTCTGCAGAGGCACTTACAAATGAAAGGGCAGAGAGACTCAAGTACCATCATCAGTTTTCAGAGGAAACTCATCCTGCCACTTCTCAGGCTTTCCTTTGATTTGTGGATAAAAGCGAAGTCTCGAGGAAGATCAGTCTGGAAACTCTGAGGAGCCATGGGTTTTGCACATACTTAAGTTTAACTAATTCTGCAAACTAGAAAGGCAAACCCCCATGATTAAAACAGTTGATGATATCGCATCATCATTTATTTTGAATTGTAAGTTTATGCTTTTGTATTATGTTTATGGCCATAAACTAAAATATTAGAAGTTCCATCTCAACATAAGGAAGAACTTCTTACACTGAGGGTGGCAGAGCTCTGGAGGAGCTGCCCAGGGAGGTTGTGGAGTCTCCCTCTCTGGAGACATTCCAACCCCATCTGGACACACTCCTGTGTCTCCTGCTCCAGGTGACCCTGTCTTGGCACAGGCTTTGGGCTGGGGGATCTCCAGAGGTTCCTTCCAACTCAAACAATTCTGTGGTTCTGTGATTTGTACTAACACTTCATAGAGGGTCATTAAATCTTGTGTAGCAGGGTGTTGTGAAAGCAATGAAATGACAGGACTTGTGACCACAGCACTGACTGCCTTTCCAGAGGGAAATCACTGGCTCTGCAGCAGAGCTAACAGAGAATGATCAAGACTTTTCTTGCTGCCAGATGAACTCTGTTTATTTATTGTAAGACAATAAAACAAAAAACTCGTGAGAGAAATTAAAGAACACAAAATTAAGTGTTGTCAATAAGAGGATATAAATCAATTCTTTCCAAGCCCAGCTCTCAGGCTCTGTTCCTGTGTGTGTAGAGAACATTCCACAGCCTTTACACCTCCTCCCTAGCGTCATGCCAGGCTGGCTCTGGTTTGCAGCCAGCACCTCTCACTGTTGTTCTTGTGATTCCACAGACTGAGGAAACAGCTGCTCTTTATCTCTTTAATCACCATTAGACAGCACAATCACCTCCCTGCCATCACCAGGGCAGGGGCGCAAGGCTGTGGGCTCACAGACCACCTCCTGCCCCACATGTCACTTCAAATGTGCCAATCTTGTACGACTCTGAAAGAACTGTTTCCAAAGGCAAGATAGACTGAGCCTACCTTTCCAAAGTGTAATTCATAATCAGAGAAATGGAAACAACCTCCTTTCTGTCTAGTTTCTACCCTGCAGCCATCTGGTATGCTTGTACTCAGCACACACTACAACAGCAGAAAGGAAGGCAAGGACAACACAGCATCCTTAAACCCCAGTGGCAGGAAAGGAATCAAAACTATTTATGTGGTGTGTTTACCTGCCAGCTGTTCCACAGCCTGCAGTTCAGTTTCTTCAGGACAAAGGGACACCAAAAATAAAGTTGCTTTATGATGGAAGAAGGCACCAATGTCATCCTATTGCAAATGTATGCCCAAGTAAGACAGAAAAGGACACAGCCAAAGAGCAGATGGACCCAAATCCCACGTTTTGAAAGTCAAAAGAGGCATGAAAGAAAAAAACCCGAATCAACCTCCTGTTGCTTCAGTCATATTGATTCCCTTCAAGGGACTATGAAAAATAAACTAACAAGTTTTTGGCCATTAATTCACTCAATCACCATAAATATGGAGTGGATCAATGATTTCAGAGGATTCCTCTGTCTTTATCATTAGCCAGCACAGTGACCTCACAGTGGTTGCAATGAAACTTCCATTCAAGGGATTTCCAATATGCACACAGGTGCCAGCCTTACACACCTATCCATTTCCAATAAACCATTTCCAAATCAAATTCTGGTGAGAAATGTGATGTAAATCAAAATATTTTGAAGGCAGAGATGACAACACAGAGCTGGAAGAGACTGAGATCCACACACTTTGGAAGGAGTCAGTAATTTCCCACAGGAGGATGGAAGGATGGAGTAACGGGATAAAGATGTGGTAAGAAACAAGACAGGGGAGCTATCTGGGAAATCTAGGACAGGAGCCAGCTAGCAGAAGTAGGAACTCCTTGGTTAAAAAGACCGGAAAACACTTGGAGGATACTGGAGCTTGCCAGCAAAGCGTGGTCCAGGCACAACCCCCAAACATCAAGAGAGATGAGACAGGGTTGAGGCCAGAGCTGTAATTCCTCAGGGATCTAAACAGAGGTTGTATGGGACACCCTGATTCTGGCATTTGTTAGTTTTTGCTCACAGAGTTTTGCAACAGGAACGTTCTCTTGCTGTTGCTTTTCCTGTACACTGTCATTTTTCATTTAAGTGAGAAGTGAAGTGTAATTTACCCCTACTGAACTCAGAGAATATATTTTCATTTAAATCTCTTTTACAAGAAGTTTTAAACACTTGTACTTCACTGTCCTAAGTAACCTTCCACTGTAACACTGAGAAGGTCTGGACTTGCCTGGTGGAACGCATTGGGATATTTTGGCAATAAAATTTAGAATGGAATCCTTATTTCCTTCATTAGTTACATCCCACTTGAAACAGCCACTGAAAATCAAAAATGGGCCCTGAGCTGAACAGGTGAAGTCACAAAACACATGTGGACATCATTTCAGCAGTATGACTTGATCTTTGAAACTGCAAAGATGTGCCCAGTGACTGATTTCTTTTGGCATTTAAGTTTTGTTATGAAAGTTTCTCTCAGCACTGCGGGGAAGAAAAGGGAACCTGTCAAAAGCAGAGACCTCTCATGAGGTTTTGGGAATGCATTTTCTCTCAGCAAGGTTGCAAACCAGGCTTCTACAATGCCCTGAAATTCACAGGAGCCCCTGTTGTCTTCCTATTACATCCCCTGTCTTTCTAATAACTGTGATAAAAATAGCATGTGATTCCAGTCTGCCTTCAGTGCTGTAGCTAAAGAAGATGTGCAGTGACACAGGGACACATCCCAACTCCCCGGGATTACGCACAGTGATATCAGCCTACAGATTGGACAATAAATTTTTAACATTCATCTTGAGCCCATGGGGGAGTTCACTCTGTGTTACAGTGTCTCCTGGGTGGAGCAGGCAGCAAAATTGTGACTCATCAAGTGTTTTGTTTAACAGGGAAGAGGCGGACTGAAAGAAAACAGGGCACTCTCCAAAAACTGTGCGTTGCCTTGTGATTATACAATCATTCCAGAATGGAGTCATGGATGTCCCTCAGTTGCTTGGCACTGGCACCAGAGATTCCTGCACAAAGGTAGTGCTGAGGGCCCAAACCTGTGGGCAAATGTGGCTGCTGCATGTGAGGAAGGACAGGGAGCTGCTGGAGTGAGTCCAGAGGAGGTCACCAAGGGGATCAGAGGGATGGAGCAACTCTGCTGTGAGGAAAGGCCGAGGGAACTGGGATTGTTCAGCCTGGAGAAGAGAAGGCTTTGGGGTGACCTCCCTGTAGCCTTGCAGTGCCTGAAGGGAGCCCACAGGAAAGATGGAGAAAGACTCTTGACAAGGGCCTGGAGTGACAGGACAAGGGGCAATGGCCTCACACTGACAGAGAGCAGGGTTAGATTGGATATTGGGAAGAAATTGTTCCCTGTGAAGGTGGGGAGGCCCTGGCACAGGTTGCCCAGAGAAGCTGTGGCTGCCCCATCCCCGACAGTGCCCAAGGCCAGGTTGGATGGGGCTCTGGAGCAAGCTGGGATAGTGGAAGGTGTCCCTGCCCATGGCAGGGCGTTGGAACTGGATGATTTTTAAGGTCCCTTGCAACCCAAACCATTCCATGATTCTGTGATTAAAGAGTACGACAGAATCCGGAGTGGCCTTGCCCGATATCATTTAACTGGGGTAAGTTTAGATAGAGGGCTTCCATGTCAGGAAACCTGTAAACTCTAGGGAGTACAGGGATCAGAGATAAGGTGCAGATTTACTTTTGAAATACCCTGTTTTGTTCTACAGTGTCCAAAGCAGCCTCAGGTGGGTGTGAAGAACTGAATGGGATAAAGTTACACCCAGCCTGTCTTCATAGATCTCTAGAAATGTCTGGATCTCTTTTGGGTGCTTGATACTGGCTTAGCTTGTAAAAGAAGCCATACAACTAGTCTTGGGGAGTAAATGTCATAAATTCATAAATCCACAGTGTAGGGTAAGCAGTAGAAACTGTGTTTTTATGCTACTCATCTGTTTTGTCTTAAAACTGTCCCACAGCTTTGCTTCTCCTCTCTGCCTGGGCAGTCTCTGCGCTCTCTGTTGGGATTTCTACCAGCAGCACACAAAGAGGTGGCTTCTCTACCAGAGACTCAGCTGACACCCACAGATACGTCCCAGACAGTCGCAATCTGCTTGCAACAGCAGCTGGGACATAACAACCCATGCTGCTGACACCAGGTGAGAGAGCCTTTGGAATTAAACCCCAACTTTAGCATCCCCACCACTGCAGCCCTTCAGGCTCAGCACTGGGCCTGACTGCAAAGTGACTCAGAGCGCAGTGGAAGAGGATGAGAGAACAAAAGGGTACCAGGAGGGCCTGCCCGTTCCATCTCCCCTCTAACAGTAATCTGGAGTGTCACTTGTTCCTGAGCTATTCCCAATGACCTGAAACGCAGTGAGGAGGATCTCAACATGAATTCTGCACTACTATTCTGACAACTGACTCTGTGCCTGCACGTAGCTTGCTTGTACTGCTTCTAATTCATTGCTAAAAAAAAAAACAAACAACCTTGGAACACAACAGCCACAGCAGAAGAATCAAACTGAATGGAAGAAATATGGTGCACCAGCCACAGGCACTTGCTGATTTGAAATCTGCGTTTTGAATTTTTAAACCTTCATATATTAAATGCTAAAGTGTTAAATTAAACTCCTCATGAGAAAGAACAGATAAGTCAATCATTTTTCCCATCCTGCAGTTCCCATGAAGCCCCACCGAAGAGTCTGGGAGGCAGCCAGCCTTATCCTCTCTATCCTGCTTTCCCTCACCCACAAAACAGAGCCTTGCACTGGGACGGACAGCAACACTTCTAATCTGGTCCTGTCATGGAATCAAATTTCACTTTTCAAATATTTAAGTTTTCCCAATGTCTGTTTTGTATGGAAAAGGTCCATCTGCCACCTAGAAATAAAGCCACTCCTAGGCCAGCTAGCTTCAAGGGTAAAGCCTCTTGATTATCGCAATCAGATTTTCCTTATATTAAATGCTGTGAAAAAAAAAACAATGCAAGAACAACAGAAATCACTCAGAAAGCCCTTATTAAGTTATCTGAGCTCAGTGCACACTCACAGGTATTCCTCTACCATTATTATACAAGAAAGAACATGTTATCTATACTTAGTGAAGGTATTTATTAAGGTGATCTACATGGGAAAACTTGCTTGTATAATTTTGCCACTGAGGTCACAGGGATTAAACTGCCCCTACAGATATTCCATTCAAAATAAGAGTTGAGGAATTTCCTTGTTTGGGTTTTTTTCTGGTTTAGTTTATATAATTTTGAAAGTGAAAGAGATTAAGCCAGGAAAAGGGAGTTTTGGTTGGGAATAAGACTATCCCTATAGTATGCATTCAGTGATTGAATTTTACCTATTCCAGTTTCCCACACTGAAACTACCTTTATATGGGATCAAAACTTTTGTGCTTCTGAGTTGCTGGTGTCTTTCAGAATCTCCTGTCTACTATACGGTTTTAGGACAGAATTTAGGACTACACAAACTGATTGTTTCTATAAGAATTTAAGGTCGTAGTGAGCCAAAAGACCTTACACACAAATGTTGTCTGAATGTTCATCATTGCTACAGCACTCCAAATGCACACAGAGTTTCGGAAAATCATTCAAAACTATCCATAACCTTCACCAGCAGTAATATTAAAAAATTACCTTTATTCTATGAGGCAGTTAGCAAATGGATTTGCTTGGGCACAAGAGCAAAGCCCCACATGAGTTTTGCGTTCTCGTGGGGGCTGTGCACACCTCACTTTCAGCAGCACATCCTACAGCCCCTTCAGCTGCAGCAAAATCAGCTGCTCTGTTATTTCTGACCCTATGCAAGAACTTCCAGATCCATCCCAGTTACTTTGGACCACTCTTCATGGGAAAGAGGGCAAGTGGCCAGCCCTTGTGAGAGTTTCTCTTGGGACTGGAGGCAGTGTTTTTGACAGTCTGGCTTGACTGAGAGCAGAATGTGATCAAGTGAAAGGATTTTTAAGAAATATCTGAATGAAAGCCTGACTTGGCTGAGAAGCAGATGTATTTTTAGGGCTCTGCAGCACAGCTGTGATACCAGAATTTAATTAGTTGCTGCAGGATGGCTACATCAGTGTCAAGCTGAATTTTTAACACGCTGTAATCTGAAGTATTCTTTTAAATCTCTTTTGCTGAAAACAAAACAAACATCCTCGTTTTCATTTGCTCTGAGAGAACTGTGTACAGAGTTAGTTACTGCTGATAACATTACAGGTCACAGAATGAGCTGGTTTTTGAGCTCTGAAGTATCCACAGTGTGGACCAGCATCAAGCCCACAATGCCAAGGGCTTCCTCCCCATAAAGCTGTAAAATGTCACATAGTTGTCGTTGGCTATTGCAGTCCTTCCGCTAAACCCTATCAGGTAACAAACCTAGACATTAGAAAGCAAATTACTTGGTCATGGTTTTCTTGAGGTCATTTTAATTCACCAACTTCCTCAGGAACTGTGGAATTCTTAATCCAAAAGCATTTAATGTCGTGTCACTGAGAAAAACACCAATTCATTGCACTTCTAAAGTGCCCCTCAGCTAAAGATAGAAAAGGTTTTTACAAACACTGCTGACTCACGCTGCCCCTAGCAGAGAAGTGTTATTACTATCATTGATGTAAGGCAAAGCTGTAGCACAGATGTGTAAGTCTGTACCTGGGCAAAGTGAGCAGTCAGGCACAAGCATTAATCTCCAGTTCCTTTTTTTCTTCTTTATTTCTACCTGATGTGCATAGGCTGATTATTCTCGTTCTTTTTCTATATATTCATGTGCATATGTGTCTATATATTCATGTTATCTACATATATCTATTCATATACTCACACATATTCATTTATATATTTATAAAAATGTATAAAGCACTTTGGAGAACACTAAGCACTGCAACATCTATATATATTGCACAATTTAATTATTATGGCAATAATAATAAATCTTATATATCGCTAGTTTCATGGAAAGACCCCACAATTCCTATACCTTTTGCAACAGAACCTAAGAAGTAAAATAGGATTTTGGAATGATATTTAACTTGTCACAATGCTTTCCCAACATCTGAATATTTAATGATATCTTGGAGTACAGCCATAGATAAAATATTCTGAATTACAATGAATCATGCAATTGATATTAAGTAAAATCAAACAACTGGCTCCCAGCGAAGAGTCAGGAAATCAAGAAGCTGGGAAGAAGAACTTGCAACAACTCGAGTTTGAGGGTCTGTGTATTTACATATGAAGGTTTCACGACTGACCCCAGATTCTGGGCCTTTAGAGAGGGCAGGGCATGCAACATAATCTTCAAAGAGATTAAAAATTTATATCTGGGCGTACACTTAAACCTTTATTTTCCCTGGAAGGAACACTGTAAATAGTTTCCAAATGAAAGCAAACCTAAGATGCAAACATGGAGCTCTCTAGAATTAGATGTGTGTGGCTGTGATCAAGTCGCAATTCCTGAATCCAGATGCTTTCCATTTGTGGTCTGGCATAGGTCTTCCTCACAGAAGGAAGACTAAAGGGATTTTCAACAAAAGAAAGAAATTCTTGTATTCTGAATTGTGGGGTTTTTTTAAGCTCTAACATTTGTTAAAATGTTTTGTTTGTTTGTTAGTTTGTTTGTTTTGAAAACTGTTTTGTAGCAACTCTACTCACCCCTGGTTGAGTCAGCCGCCTTCTGACTTCCCCGCTCACCCAGCTGGGAGCTGAAGCATTTTTCTTCTGGCTACTTCCTTCATGTTGATGACAACAGTCATTATTTCCACATACCTGTTTTGAAAAGAAAGTCAGTTTAGGAATCAAACATGCTACAACAAAAATGTTCTGTTTTTTCCGATTTTATGGAAGAACATTTTAAATAAAAGCCACATTGGGATAAATACACAGTCACATGCAAGGTCACTAGCTGTCACTAAGATACCTTTGCTTTAAAGGATCAAACTCTTTCTTTCAGGGTTTTGGTTAAATTGGATTTCAGCAAGCATTGGCTGGCTAAAATCACAGTTGCTCTGGCTGCCCATGGACAACATGTACTTCTCCAAACCTTTGTCAGCCTCTGAATGGAGATCACCTCATTTTCGTCCCCTCTGTCTCTTTCCCTCTCGTCGGTGCTCTCAGACTCCCTGCTTTACACCATCCCCACATGTCTCAGTGCAAAAGCCATTGTGTGTCTGGCTCCCTCTTTTCACTTCCTGCAGTTCTGCACAAATTCCTGGCAGAGAGGGAACAAGCTTTTTCACTCCCTCACCCTGGAGTTCAGTCAGTTCTTAGAGCTTTGTTCAAACCTAATCTCAGCCCTGGACATACTTTTACCACAAAATAATCTTTTAAATTCCTCCGTATTAGTACTGACGTGAGCACCACATCTAAGCAAGTTCACTTGGAGATTTCCTAAGTGCTGGGGGTTGTTGTGACATGAGACCAATTTCCAGGAGCGAATCTCTGGACTTCATTTTACCACCCCATTATATGACTCAGCCATGGACAGTGTTCTGCAATGGGTGACAAGAAGATAAAGGGCCACCCTTAGTCATGGCTTCTTGAAGGTCAGGCTGTTCTGCCAAAATTATCCAGGAGGGAATTGCTTTGTCACAGGCCAGCCTGACACTTGCAACCACAGCTTCCCCATAGCCACCAGCTTGCAAGGGAAGCACAGGGCAGTGAATGAACTTTTCATCCAGGCAGCCCTGCTGATATTTTCAGGCGACTTGTGCTTGTGGAAGTGTCCCCATCTCAAAGGCAGGTCTCCAGATTTTTCTCTCAGCCACAGCCAGAGTTTGCTCGGGCCAAATGTGTCAGCACACCTCAGCACGGTCACCCACATCAAAAGTGGGAGAGGTATTTGGTTCCCTAAAGTCTTTAGAAAGCTGCCTATCAAATGCCAGCTCCTCTCTCACTCAACACAATGATGGTTAAATCTCTGATGTGTCTTCTGTGGCACTGAAGTATCCATAATGTGATTTACTTGACCATGATGGAAGGAGGTGAGTTGTTTTTTTGTTTATATTGCTTGAAGATGTTGGCAATAATCTGGAATTCTTTTCACAGTTTCCATATAGGGCCACAGAGAACTATTATTTATCCCTTGATTTGCCCTGTTGTTTCCCCTCCTCCAAAATTCTAGGTCAGAATAACCGCTTGGTTTTGTTTCCTGAAGCACCAAAAATACACAAATGCACATTGCATCACTGGTTTTTAAGTGGTAAACAACAAAAAGATAAGGAAATAATTTTGATTTTTTAATATGCCTGGCAGATAGGGAAAGGCAGTCTCAGGTCATGAGATGTCATAGCTGAGGTGTTTCATTTTGTGTCAATAGGAACAGTTCATTGATCCACTTTGATCAATTGATCTCCTGGAGAAAGCAGTTGACTTGGTTTCTTACTGTGGGATACCTTGTTATGTCTTGCTTGACCTCCTGCTACTTAAAAATTGCATCTCTGTGTTTGTAAAACACTATTTATGATTGCCAATATTATTGCTTAGTCTTGCCTGTAAAATGCCAGCGCCCTAAGGCAGAAGACATGAATCTGCAAACATTCTTCACAGCTAACTGGAGATTACTGGGGGTTTCCATAAACTGTGGGAGTCCTTGGGACAAGTCAAGAGAGAAAATGCATCATGGTATGAGTGCATCTCATCTCACTCAACACTTAATTTCTGGGACAAAACCCATGAAAACCAGTGGTAAGAACGAAAACTCTCAGTGGTAGGAATTGGCTCTTTCTCACTGAAAATGTGTGCTAAATATGTTCCTCGTCTGCAGGTTCAATTTGGCTCTGAAAGCTTAATAAGTGTGCCTTAGCAACGGGGAAACATCCTGATTGACAAAACCCGCCGGTTTTGGCTGAGGCTTCAAAGTGCTCACTTCACGGTTATTTTTAAACTTCCCAAATTCACAGCTGAACGTTTTGATTCAGAGTGAAAATCATCAACAACAACAGAAAAGAAACATCCCCAGAGTGATGCATTTCTGAGGAAAATGGGAGGTAGGAGCTCAGCTCAAACTTCATGATCTATGGTAGCAGCAGTTTTATCCCTTTTATCCCTCCATCTAGAGAAGAAAATGGGGCTACTTGGGTGAAGAGGAAACCAAACAGAGAGTTCAACAATTAATGAAAAAGACTATAAATTAAAGAGAGTGAGGAATTAGGTGAAACCATTTGTAGATAACTTGTGAAGTCTTTTGCTGTCAGCACCAAAGAGCTTTAGGAGGGACTCAGAAGGCAAAGTGGGCAAACGGTAAAGAAAAATCAGAAGGTAAAAAATGAATGTAGTTAGGCAGTTCAAAATCATAATACTATTGTATGTTTGAAGAAAATTGTTCCATCACCATCGGAAATAATGTCTGGTGCCATGCTTGTACAAATCTGCCTACAGCATTTGTAATTTTTGCGTTGTAATAAAATAAGAATGATGCTTATATCTCTATGTATTCAGTACTGGAAAAATCCAGCAGTAATATGTACTACACATGAATATTTATAAGAGTAAGATAATGATTATACCCTTATTTAATTTTTAAACTGAGATTTTGGATATTATTAACTCTCCTGGCAGTATTAAGAGGAATATTTTCATAATTCAGTAGTGAAAAGAACTGCAATTAAATAGAGCTGAATTATCCTTTGCAAAGATCTCAGAGACTGAGGGTATGAAGGTTGCAAGTGAAAACCTACAGAAATCAGATATATTTAATGTGTGACAGACCACTTTTCTCTGAGTTCCCATGCTTAGGAAATAAATCTGCAGGCATCCCTCTCCCTCTGCCTGCAGCCCTGTGTCCCAGAACAGTGTGACTGCATTGCAGTCTCGGGTGCTTTGGTTTGATTTCATATCTATTGAAAAAGTTTTTAGTCTTAAAAATTGCAAGGAGGGAAAAAAATTAATCTTGAAACCAAATTCAGGGAGTGGCAAGAGCACTGACCTTCATCTGGGGAGATGTGAAAGGAGATGGGAACACAGCAAAGGAAGGCACAAAGATTATCCACACCATGCTGGCATCTCCCTTTGGAGCAACCCAGGAAGGTTCATACCCAGAAAGGAGCTGTGCCATGCGGAGGTAGGTGGGACCTCCTGGCCTAGGGCTGGGACAAAATAAACTGTCCTTAAAATGGGTGCAGGGTAGATGTCAGACTTGCAGCAACTGGGGGTTTGCTCTACAGGCCTGCTTGTGTTTGTCCCCAGGATTTGCTCGTGTAAACACAACCTCTGATGCTACCAGCACCCCCAGGTGCCAGTTCCCACTCTGTCCCCAGCTTCCCCCTGTGCAAGAAACCATAAGAACACAAATAGGGAAACCGGCTCTGCAGAAGACCAGAGTGACACAGAACAAAAGAAAATGAAGTTTTGGCAAATGAGACAAACCAGGACTACACTAAATAGACACCCAGTAGCTGATGCTACCAATTATTAAGACAGAGCAGGAAACAAATCATGAAACCTGGTCTATTACAACTGACTCCATCAGGTTTTAATCTTAGAATCACAGAATGGTTTGGGCTGGAAGGAACCTTAAAAATCAACTCTTTCCAACCCCCTGCCAAGGGCAGGGACACTTTCCACTATCCCAGGTTGCTCCAGAGCCCCATCCAACGTGGCCTTGGACACTTCCAGGGATGGGGCAGCCGCAGCTTCTCTGGGCAACCTGTGCCAGGGCCTCACTGCCCTCACAGGGAACAAGTTCTTCCTAATATTCAATCTAAACCAACCCTCTGTCAGTGTGAATACGTTTCCCCTTGTGCTACTACTACCTGTTCCTATTAAAAGGTCCCTTTCTTGCTGTCTCCTTTGCCTGGATTTAACAGTTGAGAAGAATCTTCCTGACAGTCCTCCCTGGCTGCAGGATTACTCTTTGGGTGTGTAAAGCTAAGCAGCTGCCTAAACACTTCCCTGTCTCAAATGGAAAGGCTTTTCCTAGGCTGGCATTCCTAGAAATCACATTTTAAAATACTTCAAATTTTTTTTGTATTTATCTCCTCCTTCTAAATGTCTGTTCACGTGCATGTTTTACAATGTACATAATATATACTTGTAGTAGTAAATATATATAATTGACCAATAAATGATTGTATATATATTGAGGAAGAGGACAGAGAGAGAGAGAGAGAGTGTGTGTGTGTGTGTGTGTGTGTGTGTGTGTGTGTGTGTTCAGGATTTTTTACTGATACAGGTGCACAATTATAAACCTTTGGAGATCATGGCTACAGAAGGAAGAGGTGGTAACCTACACATATTTTAAGCCTTAAGTCTGCTGTTGTGTTTTTCACTCATTTTGCACATGCATGTATGTGCACAGGGTATAAAGAAGATGTGTATTTTGTATAGTACTGCCTTATTTCTTGTATTGCATTAGCATATTTATTAATGTCTTTTGCATAGATTTACTGAGCTTCCTACACACATACATCAAATTTATGCAATATACCTAACCAACAGCACACATATATTTGACACATTCTGCATTTAGTTGTAGGTAGAAATGCAACTTCTACATTGTTTGACATATCACATTATAATTTACCATTTGCCTTTGGTTATAATTCTGCCAGGTTTGAACTCTTTGTACTGAATTTTAACATAATTTTGCCCTGCTTCTGAGTGACTTTCTTTGGAGAGTTTGAGTAACAGTGATATAGCCATTTTTAAAGAACAAAACTTGTGAAAAACAGCTGGTGTAACCTATGCTGAAAATTGTTCATCTTATGAATATCTCCAGCCACAGTCTGGAGAACAAATTTAGAGAAGAGCAATTCCCTCAAAGTCACCCACTTTTTTTTCCCGTGAAAATATACCCAGATTGGCCAATCCTTTATTTTATAAACACATATTTTACTCTTGTGAATCTGGCTCAAATCTTGGCTTTCCAAATGGTGATCTCTGAATGGGGCTGAGAGGATGATATGCAACAAAGTCATATTTGAAGAAGAATTTTATTTGGATTTTATTTTCAGCTTAGCTTGACTGACAATGAGTGCACTCCTATAAGGAGATTTGGGCTGTGTTTCTGTTTGAAGCTTAAGGTTAATTTGTATTTTCAAAATGCAGAGCTGCTCTAGAATTCCTTACCCAGACACTCATTTGAAAGCATTCACTGACAGAGCCAGTCTGGCACAATGCTGCAATTACGGAGTGCACATAAAAAATGTCACACACACCTTTTAATGAAGATTTGTCTTTTTTTGTGCTTGTCATGGGTCAGCCTCTTCCACTCTGCATCAGTTGCAGTAAATTCCTGTTCATTTTGCCATCCCTCTTTTTACTCTGTTGTTGAGAAAACTGTAAAACAATGTTCTCAAACTGTTTTTTTCTCTTTCACCACCCATCTTTGTCTTCTGTTGCAGAAGAGAGGGGTGTACCAAGCCACAGCATGAAAAAAACTAACCAAACAACATTTCACAGCCTACTTATATTCTACATCTTTTCATCAAGGTGATTGGTTCTTTTACATCTACGGGGAGGGCTGGAAGGGGAGGTATTTCAATGTATTTCTGAGTTATTTAACATTTGAAAGATAAATACTTATCACCACCACCAAATTCCAGCTTTTTTACTTCAGTGTTTAAAATTCATTTCCAGCTTTTAAATATATTTAGGGTAAATTTATCATCTAAGAGCCTTAAAATTCCATGGCTCCAATTAAGTAAACAGGTCAAAGAAGGAGAGAAAAGAGAAGCAAGTGTGGCCAAACTGAGTTAGGAGAGGAGTAAATGTGAAAAGGTGAGACTAAAAGTCAGCATTCACTCAGCAGTTTGTAAGGTGTGAATTACGGTGCCTCAGGGAAGCTGTATAATTTACACTGTTTATGAAAATCACAGATCTTTTCCGTGTTCTCACTACCTCGAGTTTGTCTGGCTAAAAATGACCAAACCCACAATTACCACTGGTCAGCTCTGGGGTAAAAAATGATCTTGGGCTTTCTCTCATCCCCAAATTAACAGAACTTAGCCTAAAAATATTCAGCAGGGCTGCCAAGCCAATGGCAGTCCCTAGCTGGGCAGCCTTGGACTGGATTGCTCATGGCTGAAACACGGGCAAGGACTAAGGGCTGCTCTCAGCAACCTCCTAATTTCCTTCAGACCCTAATAATCAACATCCACACTGAAGCAAGGCTGACAGAGAGAGAGCACAAGATTTCTTGTGCTTCCTTCAACAAGGACTTGAACAACACGGTCCCAAATCTCTGAAGGAAGTCCCATGACAGAGCCACCACTGGACAAAGGTGGTGATTTTGCTCTCACTTGACCAGTGGGCTCACAGGTAATGGCTCACAAGTCAAGGTTTGTCCTAAATCTCACCAGGTCCTCCCAAAGAAAATCTGAGGGATGTTTGTGAAGCACTGGAGCATCTGCTGCTCAAACCTGCAAAGATTAAAGACAAAATGGCTCCTGGATATTTATACAATATAAGAACGCACTAAAACATCAGGTTTTCCCTGTTCTCTCTGATTTTCCTAGCACTGGTCACTGTTTGATCTGTGATATCAAAGCTGAAAGAACTTGCAGCTTAGTTATAGTGATTATTTTCAAGTACCTTTCCTGTGGATTAACAAAGATTAGCAAAGGCACTTTTTTTCCGACGTGTGATAGTAAATCCTGGGCTTTTTCGTCTGGCTTGCTGAGAGTAAGATTAAAAACAGGCAGTTTCTTTTATTTTCTGAATTATCAGGGGTAATGGAAGAGATCTGTGATATCAGCTTTAAAATTCTAGTCTCTGCTTGATTCTGGATTCCCCCTGTTCAGGGAGAAGCTGTCTCTACTGGAGACTGGACATTTTTTATACTTTTATCCTTTTACAGAAGTTTTAACAATGTTGTGCTTTAAAATGTGAATGCAATTACCTGTGACCTTTATCACTAACACAGCAGCAAAAGGACCCCTTATGAAAACATTTCTCTTATATGAGACAACCACAACACGTTTTT
This sequence comes from Dryoscopus gambensis, assembly GCA_013389985.1. Lineage (NCBI taxonomy): Eukaryota > Metazoa > Chordata > Aves > Passeriformes > Malaconotidae > Dryoscopus > Dryoscopus gambensis. The sequence goes on from WEIT01034990.1 coordinate 88,451, forward strand.
GCAAATGGTGTTCCTGAAGGATTTGGCATTTGCCATCTGTGATAAAATAGCTTCAACCATTTCCTGTGAGCCAAAGCAATTCTCACTCAATTTTAAAGGAGAAAGATCCTGAAAAAAATAAAATGCTCTCCTCCAAAAGTGGTCACCATACTCTGCCAAGGTGTATTTGTGGCTTTTTCACACATCCACCAGAAGACATCACTGCGTGTGTCTCTTCTGAGCCCCCCAAAACTGCATTTTCAGCTTTCTTATGGGAGGGCTCACACAGGGCTTCACTGAGCTGGGTGATGAACAAGCAGACTTTGCCACCTTTAATTCTGCCAGACCTCTATTTTCATCTCAGAAAAAGGAACCAGCACTGGTGGTAAATGAGGCCTCAGGCCACATTCCAGCCATCTACACTGGCATCTAAGAGGAGCACTTTGCCTTGGTTCAGCTGTTGCTCTCTCAGGGAGCTGGAAGGGCTCCCTTGCTGGCTTGGCTGACACAGACACTATTGTGCAGGAATTTTAGATGCAAGAGTTGGCAGCCTGAATATGAACCTTGGAAATTAATAAACCAGCAGAGGTTTTCTGCTTGCCTATGCTGGGTTCAGACTGAAAGAGAGGGAATTTAAGTTCGATATGAGGAAGAAATTGTTCCCTGTGAGGTTGGTGAGGTTCTTAGGCTGCCCAGAGAAACTGTGGCTGCCCCATCCCTGGAAGAGTCCAAGGCCAGGCTGGATGGGGCTTGGAGCAATATGGGATAATGGCAGGTGTCCCTGCTCATGGAAGGAGGGTAGAAGTAAATGATCTTTAAGGTTCCTTCCAACCCAAACCATTCTGTGATTCCATGAAACAGAAGCTGCTGCAGACCCTCTACCTCAATTCATTGCTCATCCCAGAGCCTTTTAATCATAATATTAACAGCAACATTTAGTTCACATGTTCAGGCCTTTTTCATCACCATGGATGTCAGATGTACATATTTGTTGTTTTCTATTTAAAGCTTTTCTGGGTTGCAATGGAACCATCTGACTCCTCATCTTAGCTCCTACCTACCTCTCTAACTCTTATTCAAACAGGCAAAAAGATACATCTGAACTAGCTGGAGGGGAAGTAATTTCTGAAGAGCAGCAGGCCATGCACTGAATTTTTAACATCTAGTTCTGGCACAGCATCAAAGCAGAGCACATCATTATCATCCTTTTCCAGAATAGGAAACTAAGGCACAGGGTATCATCATCATCTTGCCTAAAGTCATCCAAGGCAAAGCTGGGAACAAAGCCCCATCGCCAGGACTCTTGTTTATGGCTTTCTGTGCTGGCTAGCAGCTGTCCTCAGATAGTGGACACACTCTGGAAAGAAGTACTATTTTTCTTTCTATTTTCAGATGAGATCCTACTCTAGTGACACCTCAATCTATACAGAAGCCCATAATAATTCCTTCAGTAGCAACGCATAAAACTCATTTCCTTTCCAGTTCCCTGATTTGTGGGTTTCTGATCCAAGGTTCACACCTCTGTTGGCAAACACTGGCACAACTCAATACTCTGACAGTACAGGGAGCTTTTTATGTGAGCTGTGGTTGGAAAAAGGAACATATCAAAAAAGGACTCTCCAGGATAGCTTCCCTTTCGCTGGGTAACATGAAATGATGGACAACATGAGATGCTGGGCTTGTCATGCAAATGCCAGGCTTGTCCTGATAATGGACATTTGCAGCTTTTTCTGAACTCACCATTATTTGTGCCTTTCTTAAAACACAGATTTAACTTTGACTCTGTACCACGAGGCTGAGTGTACCCTGGTCTGGCAGCTGAGAAAAGGCACTCAAACCCCCCACATCAGGGGGAAACCAGAATACAGCCACTTGGACATCCTGGTTCAAGAGATAATTCCCAATGCTTTCCTCTGCTTCAGGGGAATGGTTCAGGGTCTTTCCAAAATGACTGCCACAATCAACTTCACCAAGTTTCATATTTCCAGTAGCAGTGAAAGTACAGAAGTTGGTTTGAAAGTGCAAAAGCATTGCTTAATTGAAAAAAAATACATGTATTTCCTTAGAGCAGATGGCCTAGATGTCAGTAATTAATGGTAAGTAATTGTACCAGAGGAAAAATATTTACAGCACTGCCACTCGACTTTTTATGCAGTGCCTTTCATCTGAAAAAATCCATTTGCATTAAAATTACTGAAGTCTATTTCTCTTTCACATTTAGGTGGCATCCATTATGATCTGAAATTAAAAGATTCTTTGTGGGGCACAAAGTCATCAGTCTACTGTTTGAATTTGGGTTTGTCTAAATTTGTATAGGCTACAACCTCTAAGGCTGCCTTGGCTATTAACTTCCTGTGATTAGTGGGAGTTGTGTAGCAGACTCTCTTCAAAAGTTTAGACAATTCCTCCTGTCTCTCCCTGGTTTTTTGCCTTCCCAAAGAAAGACAAATCTTCATTATTAACACTTCAGTATTAACTCAGAGAGTCCATGCTCAAAGACTTCAGAGATTTCAGCCCTCCCTTGTTTCAGAATCCCAACAAAGTGGGGTCTGTTTTGCGTCTGCACTAAGGTCAGGGACTTCTTGTGTGAGCTGAGGAACACTCAATCTCCCTTAAGCACAGGAAAACAAATTTATCACTCGAGTGTTCCTGTAAGTAGCGCACATGCTAAGGGGGCCCTTTCGAACACTCGGTCCCAGACTGTAATACTTATCATAGGTCTGAACAGGCAGGTTGTGAATGAAGCCTTAAAAATGTTCAGCTTTTGACGTGGCATCCACTGCAATAAATTTCATTATTTAGTACTGATGCAGTGCCTTGCCTGTCTTCTGCACATGTAGTGCTTTTGCCCTTGCCACATTCATCTTGTTCCAATAAGTTTAGAGTCAGAACTCAGTGTGTTGGGACAGCTCTGTCCCAACATCCCAGAGAGCCTATGTGCTTGCTTAAAATAGTCAAATCCTCATCCATAGTGTGACAAATACCACCCACCCACCCCGAATAACTCAGCAGAGTGGCGTAGCAGTGAGTCACACTTGCTCAGGACAGCCAGGCTGCCTCCAGGCTGCCGCTGGCATTGATGGATTTGGAAGCAGAGCCGCAGGGAGCTGCCCCCTCCACGTCCAGGAGATGTGCACAGCGAATGTAACATTTGGCTGCCTCTCCTCTGCCTTCCTGCAAATTTTGGGAACCCATGAGAGTCTCTGTTCCCACTCAGTCCTGGTCTATTTGTGCTTCAAGTCAGCTCAGGGAGACCGGAGGTGGCTCTCCCCCTCTCCTGACTTTCATCTGGCTGCCACAGTCCGGCATGTTTATCCTTCCTCACTGCCTGTAGGACCACAATCTAAGCTGGTCACTGAAATAACTCAGCACAAAAAGTTTTGGGGAGGCATTATTTTAACCTGAGGCTTTTTGGCAGTCTCTTCACATTTCTGTATTGCTGCAGCTGGAGGGATGGGCAGCTGTGCCTCAAAACTTTGGAAATGCTGCAACCCAGACCCACAGCTGGTTTCTACATACATCACTACAGCAGTGGCCTGAGGCTCTGAAAATGGAATGACACCAGTGACAAAGAGAAAACCTGGCACTTTTACCCTTAGGAATGGTCTAGAAACAGTTAAGTCAATAGGAGAAAGTTTTTAAACCATAGAGAAGGCAAAGATCTTCCTGATCTTACATTTCCCCCTATCTGTGCAAGGAAAGTTTTGGGTGCCAGTATGTATACAGGAGGAAGATAGAAAAAACAGATGGGAAAAAACACCTCCTAAAATGGTCCGAAAAGGTCATTTTATGATGTAACATTGTCAAAAGTAGAATCCTGGTTGATAAAAGAGTGAGTAATGGGAGTAGTATAATTTCCCTAAACAAGACCTCTCTGAGCTTAAATGAGGGAATAACTTTTCTAAGGAGTTGTTCACTGAAGGCTCCAAAGGTTTTTTAGCAGGTTGGCTTACTTTCCAAAACAGTGGACCAACTCCTGTGAGACTAAAGTGCTAAAGTGTGTGGGGAAGGGTTGGTGTGTGTTGACGCTGCAGTTTCTTCAGCTACGTGCTGCTGTTCTGTGTCGGAACAGAATCCAAAGTTTTCCTTTGTGACATACTGCACATTGCAGAGGGGAAACATGCCAGTGCTCTCAGCAATGGCCATAAACCAAAACATGACAAGTTTCACCTCAGTAGGAGGAAGAATTTCTTTATATTGAAGGTGGCAGAGCACTGGAAAAACTGCCCAGGGAGGTGGTGGAGTCTCCCCCTCCGGGGTCATTCCAACCCCACCTAGACTTGTTCCTGTGTCACCTGCTCTGGGTGAACCTGCCTTGGCAGGGGGTTGGACTCCATAATCTCCAGAGGTCCCTTCCAACCATAAAAACTCTGTGATTCTGTGAAAACAGACGTGCCAAAACCACAGCAGATTTAACACTGTTCAGGTGTGGAAGTCAGGGAAAGGTTTGGGGTGACATTCACATTCCATAGACATTATGAGTATCTCCAAGCCACGGTGCCAGGACACGTGTGACAATGCTGTCACCTCCTTGCACACAGCTGAGAGCTGAAAATCCTAACCCAGGGAATCTTGATGCTGCTGATAATCCTGATGGTTCAACTCCCATCCATGTCTCAGGATGATATTAGCCAACAACCTAATTAAACACATAATCTTCAAAGTGTTTTAAGCATGTTCACATATTCTCAAAAGCAAATGGATGTAAATTAAACTCAGTTATAAGCAATAAACCCAAAATGTCCTAGTTGGCCAAACCCACGTATTTCTAGTAAGTTTGGGTATATTTGTATGGTGGCTTCATGGCAAATTAGATTTAGTCATAGCAGTCATCAGTGCTCTCTAGAAGTGTTACTAAATTATGTGTTCACACTGAGTACACTCCAAGGATGTTGGATAATGAAATACCAAATTAAAACATTGGGTGTTGTGCACTACACCATAACCTTATTTATTTAATGGGTATAACAAGAAAAGGTAGAGTTGAAATTCAAACTGAGTGGAGTAAAGAAATGAAAGTGCTGCCGTGGTGGGGTATCATAATAGTAATGAACAAGTGAGAATTGAAAGAATTGCTTGATTTATGCCTTTAACAAGCTTAACCACACACAAAGCAAACTGTCACCGCCTTTTACTCTTTATCTTCAACAATTAGCAGAGCTAATGACTCCTTTTGCTTTCTCTATGAGACAAGATGTGATCCAATCCCCACTGGAGAAGAGTTCACACAATACAAGGAAATGCACAAAGGGGAAGGTGATCCCTTTTATCTCCTGGTGTTTATCTGGAGTTATTCTCCCCAAGCCCAGTCAGACACCGTGGTGTATCTCATTATTTGGAAACCGCTTCGGAGCTCAGAAGACAACTGGAGCTTTCATGCTGGCCTTCAAAGGGATCTTTTCATGGCTCTCCCTATAATATCCTCAGAATTACACAGATCTCTTTACAGAAACATATGCAAGGAGCACCATGGGTTTACAAAGACTGAGTCCATGAGAAAAATGCATTTAAAGTCGACAGAATTACGAAATGAATGAGAGCAGGGAGAGCAGCAGGCATCAAAGAGCTGGGAGTCAGGAAAGTGTTTGATAAAGTGCCTCTCAAAATATTATTTCCCATTGGCTCAGACATAAATACTGTCACAGGAACTGTCTGAAGGACTGCAAACAAGGAATAATAATAGACAAGGGGGTTGTGTCTCATATGTTTCCTATAGAGACAACAAGTAGCTCTCATTTCATGGAGCGTCTCTACTTGTGATGTGTGAGGGGGAATAAAACAGCTGGTTAATAAAATATGCAGATAACATTAAGTTGAGAGGAGAGGGTAGAGAAACACAAATGAGAGCAAGAGAAATAATACAAAGAGCCCTGGAGAGCTTAGAAATATGGGCAGGAAATAAGTGAGATGCAGCTCCTGGAAAATGGTGCACTAATTTATCAGGGGAGAAATGGCATTCAGTGGAGGGAAAAGTATGGAGAGCAATAATGCTGAAAGAAGGAGAGGAGGAAGCCAATGATGCATTTGCAATTTGACAGAACAAAAAAGGCTGTTAGGATTTTATGGCACTGTCCTTGAGGAGCAGCGAGCACCAAGTGGAAGATTCCCTTTGGGAGAGGGAAAATTGGGAATACTGATTCTGATGTTCACCAGTGCCTGGTGTGACCAGCCTTCACTTTGAGAAAACTCCTCCTAGGAGCAGAGGCAGATAAATAGAATTCTCCCACTTCTAATCCAGGCAACACAGAGTTCACACACTCCTCACATCTTGTCCTGAGGTACTGAACATAAGAACTCATTCTTGGCATTTTGTTTTGGTTCAACTCCTACACTGCAAGAAACTCTGGATTTAGGCTGACATGAGACCAAAATAAAGTGTACTGAGTTCATTTCAGGACATTTCATCACCAGAAAATTACTGACAATTAACAAGGAATTATGAAGAACAAGGGATCCAGGGGTTAATGTGTGTGGAGGGATAAAAGAGCTAAATGCATGTCTTCAATAGATGATCACAGGGATCACAGGATGGGTGTATCAGGTGGGTGGGAAATCTCAGAAAGGGGTTGGAAACCTCAAAAAGGCAAAGCCCTTGTGCAGCTGAACTATCACCAAGAAAATATCCCTGTAAAAGGAGAAATGTAGGTTGAGTATTGTGGACTCAACCTCAGCAATAGCAAGAGCAGGCTTATCCAATGAACAATACAGTAGAAAAGTCTGTGGCAGGCAGTGTCCACATGGGATAAACTTTAAAACCGGAGTTGTCAACTCCAGTCGTCCTTTCTCTGGTGGAGACAGATCCAGGATAATGGAAATCAGCTGAGGATCTGTTTTTCTAGCTCTCTCCCACCCTTGGTACATGTGGCACTAAATTAAAGATGGCAAATGCCTTTTTGGGACAACTAATGTCCCCAGGAGACAATACTTGTTTTTTTAATGGGATTTCTAGATGGGTGTAAACCACCTAGAGCCCAGTTTGCTCCTCTGGCTGCCTGTTATTGCCTCAAATACTTCATGCAGCCACAATGGTGGGACCCTCTGAATCCCCTGCAGTATCAGGGGATTCTCTTCTTGGATTCAAAATTAGGTGGGATCAGTTGAAGACAAGGCCAGATCAGCCACAAAATCTGTGTTTCTGCTCCTTTTAAGAACTACCCTCAAGAGGAGATATCTCTGAATTTGTATTAATAGCCACTGAAGGGGACATGGTGAAAGCAGGTGATTTGTCCTTTCTGAGAGTGAAGTCCAACACGGGGGAAGTTGTCCCTGAAGCAATAAGGGAGATATTTATATTTCAAAGCCTTTGATGTTCTCCAGTATCCTCCTGGATAATGACTCAACCCCTTATCAAGAGTTTGCTTGTGTTTCACAGCTCATCTAAACAAGATACTGCAGCAAACACCTTCTCTTCCTACAAAAATAACCTGAAGGAAAGCCCCAAACATGCCTGTACTTTTGGTCGTCCTCCTAAGCAGATTCCTTCCAGGATTCTCAATGCATCCCAGGCTCTGGGCAATGTTCCTTCAGTCAGTAAAGGGCTGAAGCGGTTCTGGCATTGCCCAGTGTGGCATTTCAATACCATCTCTGGGCTCAGCTGAAGAGCAAGCAAAAGGCAAAACCACCAAGTTATGCAATATTAACAGAAAGACAAATGATGAGAAACAAATCTCTTTTTTGTTCCTTTTTTGGGGGGGAGGGGGAGTAATACAAATGGAACATTTAATTTCCTTTTTGCCTCTAACTGCCAAGCGATGCTTAACAAACGCTCCTCTCAAAGCATCAAAAATCTATGGCTATAAAATAGAGCACAGCTGGCAAACTGAGTATTTCTTACTGACACATCGATTTATGACCTCACTGGAAATACCTTGGGTAACAACAAAACCAATAAATTATGCCATCAGTAGTATAATTGTCACCCTGCAACTTCAGTGCTGTTAGTCAGCACAGCATCAGCTGTGAGTGAATATTGAATGTATCAAGGCTTCCTTTCAATTACAAAATGAAAGTGGTAACATCTCCTAATCTCCTTCTTGTTCCCCTTTTCAAATATAAATGTTCAAGGAGAGGCCCCCATCCTGGACTGGGAACCAGAGGGAGGGAATATGCCCAGTGAATCTGTCTTTCACCAGGCAAACTTTGCTCATATCTCCCATCCACATCTTCCCAACAATCTAAACCCTTTCCAGTGCCTGTTCCTCAGACTTTACATTTGAGACTTACTTCAGTATTTTGTATCCTGTATTGTATGAGAATCACTCCCCCAAGCATTCTACCTCTAACCAGATGTGGTGGGGAAGGGTAAATTTTGGGGGGAAAATGCACCCCTCAGCTCATCTTAGCACTGAAATGATTGGAGCACAAATCAGCTTCGCTTGGATGAGTGTCTGGGTCAGGCAGCATCCCTGCAATGCAGATCAGCCTCACCAGCTCCCTGGGAGTGTTGTTGACAGTGTTACTTTTCTCCATATGAGTTTTTTAATCACAAGAACCAGGGTGTTAGAAACCCTGCCATCCCTTCTCGCTGTGCATTTCCTCCCTGCGCGGCAATGGCACCGAACCAGACACTCTTCCAGCAACATTTGTGACCCATTCCCCTGGGAAAGGCAGGAAAGCACCCCTGGGACAGTGGTGCTGTTCCACCTGCCTGGGTTAACCTAGAGACAGGGACACAAAAGTGCATTAACACAGGAGTAATAAGGAGGTGAAACATTACAGCACAAGTGGCCTAAAAATGAAGCTACAGCTGGAGTACAGCTTAACGGAGGGCAACCCTGGCTGAGGATGAACCAAACTAGGGAACATTAAATAATGACCTATGGGCTTTTGGTAGCAGGGAAAACAGCACAAAGGGCAGAGAGCTCCCTAAGCCAGGAACTAGAAAGGCTGGGCTTTGTTTTTCTGGGCTGGAGCCTTTGCTAGATCAAACACTGGGAGCTGGCAGCCGCAGGGTGAACAGACTGTGTTGGAGCTGCTTTTCACTGAAGTGTCAACAAGCCAGTCTGTTCCCCAGCTCAGACCAATTGTTGCTTTTGCTGTTGCTAGGATCTGGCATCCTCAAAAGGGGCTTTAGGGGAGCCTCTAGGAGGGGCACTGACACTGCTGAAATTCCTTGGGATCAAATGACTCCTTTGGAAACTGCTGTCTAAACTGCGGTACTGCTCCACAAACACTCAGCAGGAAAAAAAGCTGCAGAAGAAGCCTCCAGGAAAGCATCTCTTGGGCATTGTCCCCTCTCCTGTGACACTCTGAACTCTGGGAAATCCCATCTTCATCAGTCATTAAGCTGCCTTAGAAAGTTCTTCTGAGAGAGAGGAGGCTCTGAGTTCAAACACACCATATCCAAATGAGGGCAACGAATTTAATTACAGTTTTCCTCTTAGGGGGTTGGATTAGCACCCAGGCAATGGTGTGGAGGGGACAAAGGGTCTGTTAACAAATCCCATTGTCTATCATGCTTCAGTGTTCACCAACATACATTTGGGAACAGGAGGGAAGGACTTGAGGCTAGCGCTAGAATAACCTGGTCTAATGGAAGGTGTCCCTGCCCATGGCACAGGTTTGGAACTGGATGATCTTTAAAGTCCCTTCCAACCCAGACCATTCTATGATTAAAACATTTTCACAACTTATTTTTCCCTTCCAAGCTGTTCAGGGCAGGAGGACATACACTCCTTCCAGACAGACTGGGTCTTTCTTTGATTTCTAATACCTGGGGTGAAATCTGCATTGATTTATCAATACTTTGGAGATGATCAGCACTGCACTTTTGGAAAAGGGGTGTCAACCTCTCCCAGCTCTGGCAGAAAAGTGCTGCTGGAATAAGCTGCAGCTGCTCCCTGTCCAGCCCTTCATTAGAGCCCTCCACCAAAGCTCAGTGTTTTGATTTGGTTCAATAGGCAGGAATGAAACATTTGAACTGAAGAATGGCTGAGCATTTTGTTTAGGTCAAATGAAACATCCCGACCTTTCCAAACACTCTGTTCCCCAAGCAGCTGAATTAATGAAGCCTTTTTGCTAATGACTTTTTTCCCTTCATTCTGCTTTCCCACCGTCCTGCCCTGGCATCATGTTGGTTCCCTGGTAGCTAATAAATGGGAAGGAGGAAAGGAGGAAAGGACAAATCAACCTTTGCTTTAAGAGGAGCACTAACAGTATCTCTCATGCCTGACTGTCAATTGTCAGAAAATCTCTAGGGCTGCATCCCTGAGGACACTATCCCACGACAACCTGGAATGGAAGAAGCTGGTCCGTGTATTCCAAAGTTATTAAAGTTAGAAAAATTGGTGTATATGCACAAGGATTGGTAGCTAGGAATAAAAATATCCAGTTTTAATTTGTTTCTCCCAAAATGGCAGCGTTTCCATTTTTATCACTGTGTGAATCAAATGCCAAAGTATCAGAATTGCCCACTCTGTCATAACTGTGGCAGACTGGGCATCTCTGTGGTCCCTATGACAGAGGCAGGATGAGATAAACCCATGAAGGACATGTCTGAAGAACACATTGATCCATCTGCTGTGGAACTTGGAGTGATGAAATCTGGACCAGTAACTCAGAAGACTGCTGGAAGGATGTCTGTGATTCTATGTCAACTCTGTGCTGTGTGAAATAATGACTCTTGAGTAATTTGTGCAGAAAATTATCTTGAAAACAAGATCAAAGCATACACTGGTCTCTTTTTCTGCTAAATAAATAAGTGAAGATAGGTTCTTATATGGGAACAAGTCATATCAGTGTAAACCTGGAGAATGACATCACAACCTGTTCTTCATTTTAACATGGCCACAGCCCCAGCTGAGCAATACTGCGTGGAGATGGAGCTGATAAACCTGTCTCCAGCTCTGAACAACATCCTTGCACCATCTCATATGCCTGCATGCTGGGCTGTCACATCCTGCCACCTGAGCAGGTCCATATCTGTGACAGGATCTTTGTGTTCCTCTAGGCTACCTAAGCTGACGGGTCCTGGTGGCTTTTGGCTGGAATCTGTAATTTTAATTCTCTCCTGCACGTCACCATGGGCAGGAGCAGAGCAGAGTTGAGCATGTAGGGCCTGCTCCCTGGGCCAGGGGAATGTAATCCTGTTCCCACCCGGAAACCATCTTGACAAATCAGCACAGCACCACATTCTAACTTAATCACTCATTCTAACACAGGTATGGAGCAGAGCTGGTTTATAACCACCCTGGTGGGAGCACAGAGGGATTTGTGTTTGTCTGCACTCTTTTTTAAATCTACACATGTTTCTAGGTGCCAGCTGTTTGGATTTCTCCCTTAGAAGGATGACCAGGCAGTGGTTCAAGAGGTTCCTGATAATTTGCCAGCACAGGGCAACAAGGTTTGCAAACATCTTCAACCGTGATCTTACAGGAACTGCTGAGTTCTCCATATTAAGTTCTTAAAAAAAAAAAGTCTTTGTCCTTGTGTTGAAGTCAAATAATGATGTGGTTCATTTTATGTCATTCAGGGGACCTTACAGAATTCCTTATTGTGACACTGCTGCAGAGTCAGGACAGCAAGAGAGGTTCAGGGAAGGGAGGAGATGAAGCTTGGTGGAGTCCCTCAGCTTTGCTTCTTGGGACAGGATGTGGGGGCTCTTCCAAGAGCCTAAAAGGGTGGGAGCTGCATGTCCCGTGAGGACAGTGTGCTGCCCAAGCAAGAGCTATTCTTATGTCCCTGAGCGCCGTGAAGCCACAGAGAAGGTGAAGACATTATTTACCTCTCAGAGACAAGCAATTTAACTGATGCACTTTTTTATAGTGTGTGGGATCACACACAGCGTGCCTGTAAGTGCAGAGGCACCCCCTGCACACACAGAGCATCCAGCACCCTCAGGGCTTCCCTGGATCCACACTGTGAAACGGGAGAGCAGAAAGTGCCACAGGTCATACAATACTGACACGCGCAGGACACTTTCCAGCCGGAAAACTCAAAGCCTGGCGGCACCCGTTGAAAACCTCCGAGGAAGGAAAAGCGTGTTTGTGTTTATCCTTGTAAATATTCCTGAGAACACTATTTTGGCCACACAGCTGAGGCTGACCATACACAACTTTGGCAGAGAAGGAGTTTCCTTCCCAAACATCTGGCTTTCATCTGGGCAGACACACTCGGCCAGGCTGTTTATTTTATGAACCCCACCTGCACCTCTGTGCCTGTGCCTCTCTGCCTGCGTGGGTGGGCAGGGATGAATGTCTGCTGTACACTAAAAAATTCAAAAATCAACTTAATTAGCTCCTATTTCCACCTACGGTGCTACAAGTGCAGAGAGGTTTCAGTAACTTAGTGAAATGACTAGTGGGTTTATACAGGTGTTAGTGAGAGCACAGCTGAGCCCAGAGGAAATATTCACGTAGAAAATATTCACAGAGAGTGGCAATCTGATTCTAATACATCACAAAACCTCTGCTTGTGCAATGGATGTCACTGGGCATTAAAATACATAATGAAAGTCTTAAACACAGATAAATTTGTGTCAAGCTTCATGCTGGAGAGAAAAAGAGGGTGTTTAAATGTCCACCCCACCCTGCCACCTCTTGGAGTTAAAAGCTCAGTGCCTGCACTACATGTTGGGATTAAACAGAGGAGAGAACCACAGCCTCCCTGCATTAGAGGAGGCAGGCAAGGACAGGAGTAGCCTGGGAATGACATATCACAACCAAAGACCATGCAGATTTGTTTTCCACATAAACCTCTGCTGTTCCCAAACAGAAAGGCAAAAGATTAGCCTGTATTGATGAAAATGACTGCGGAGCTCCTTAGTTCATCAACTAGCAAATGGCTCCAGCAGGGGGAAAAGCAGAAGGTATATGGCTTGCTTTATCTAATGCCTAAATTATATTTATGTTATGTTATCATGCTATGCTACACTACATCATATTATCTGTTTTATTTTATGGTTATATGCATGTACACATGCAGATACCTATAGAGATACATGTCTGTGAACAAATGGATGGTCAGCAGGATTCATCAAGCCACTGCCATTAAACCAACAAGGTTTGTCAGTGCCAAACACACCCCTTGTCACGGGGAGATCAGATCACTGAAGCAGGTGTTGTATTTGAAAATCTGCTCTTTGCTCCTCTGGACTTCCTAACCAAAAGAGATCAGATGTGCCGATGTTTACTGCTATATGTGCACCCCTTATGTTTTCCTTCCTTTAATTTGGCAGGCTTTGGCACTACAGCTGGTTAGTGAGCCCTCTTCCTTTCACTTAGGTTTGCAGATCTCTGGCACACGCAGGTTTGAACTGCAGGGAGTAGCATGAGGAGAGCTGTGCCAGTGAAATTCATGGCTGCTCCAGGAACCTGCAGCACGGTTCACATACTGAGTGCTCAGTGTAACATGAGCATGCACTTCTTCCTTAGTGGGTCGAGAAAGAAGAATGAAAATAAGCATGGTCATTTCAGCAATTCCTCACACAATTGTTCTTCCTCTGCCTTTTCCAGGCACAGCCCTTCCAGCAGGTGCTTCTGGCTTCTTGCTTTGCTCGAAGAGAAGGAAGCAGTTGTCTTTAATGTTGTATGTGCAGGAAACAAATTAAGGCAATATTTCAGAAGTTGCAGGTGATGGTTCCCACTCTCAGGGTCTACTTGGAGAAGCAAAGGGCTCCTCAAGTTCAGTCACAAGCAGCTCAGAGACAGAAAAGGTGAGGTTGGGTTGGCAAGTCTGCATAGGCTGCTTTGCCTTGGGCGAGTTTCTGTGCCTCCTAAACAAAGGATTTATGGAAATTCAGCATGCAGAGCACTGGAAGGTGGCTTGGAAGAACATAAGGAAGAAGCTGAGGAAGCTGGCTGGGATCTTTCTGGGCTTTACAAATCTTCTTCCCCCAAAGGGGATGGATACTAAAACAGGGCCACCAAGGGGAACGTGTTTAACTTCTTGGGGAAGGGAAACAGAGAACAGCAAGGAGTAAGAGCACACAAAGTATAGGAATTAAACTTACAGGCCTTGGGCAAGTGGGAAGCCTGAGAAAACTGGGGATTTCTTGCAAGCTCTGACCACGTAGGCTCAGGGGTATTTCTGAAATAAACACGGACAAAAGTGCCAACAGCAGCTGAGCACCATGCTCTGCTCTGGGAGGATGGATGGGGTGAGAAAGGAGCAGTTCAGAAAGGAAGAGCTGGTAAGAACTCAGGAGGCAAAATTGTGTCTAGCACCACATGACAACAACATAAAAACTGATGTCATACTCTTACAGGGACTGCCTGACATTTTTCCTTGGGCAACGGACTAATCAGTTGTGAGGGGCGGTGGCACAGACCTTCCTTGGTCTGCTCTCAAACTCAGAAAACCTGAGCTATGACTACTTAAATATAATTTTTAAAGTGATGTACAGCAAAACAGGAAATAAGTTAAACAGAGATTGACTTGTTCATTTAACTCTCGCACCTGCTCCTCCTCCGGGCACATCTCTGGGTGACCTGACTTCACTTTCTAGGCAGAAGTAATTCTCTGAACCTTGTTCAGAGCTTCTTTCTTGGCAAGAAGGTGTTGCACGTCCCAATCATAGAATCATCTGAAATCAGAGAGAAAATGGTTTTGAAGTCATCATCACATCACCTAACATACCATGGACTTCAGATATGAAAAACAAAATTTTCATTCATATTTTGATCATTGAGCTAAAGGAGCTTCAAATGTTTTATAAGTTTGGCTACCTATAATACTGATTTTTTGAGCCAAACAGGATGGTGTCCCTGTAGACAAAAAAAGGGACAAAAGTGGTCCAACATTCATTAAATCTTAAAATTCAGCCATTTGCCATTAGTTTCTCAGATAAGAGTGTGTCTGTACTTGCCATTTAAGTAATGGCAAAATCATTTATAATCAATAGTGGCAGTAAAGAGTACAAAGAAGATAAATGGTGCCAAAATTCTGAGTCTAACTTGATCGTACCAGGTTGGAATTTCTCTCCTATGTACGTACCCACAGAAAAGGGGTTCCTAAAATAACCATACAGTGGCGTGCACTTCAAAGGCAAAACAGAAAAGCAGCAGCCCCAAATCCCACCAACGTGAATTGACCTCTGAACTCTCAGCCGGGAAAAAGCTGGAACTTCTGCCCACAAAAGAGTTATGTCACTCTGCTCGAAGATGCTCCCCGTGGGACCATGTGAGTCAGGTACGGCATCCCAAATGCACATCCGAACATTCCCGGTGTGTGGCTCTGAACAGCAGGACAAACCTGCTGTGGAAATGTGCAGACATGCACTGACTGAAGAAGGTTGCCACAGCTGCTCTGAGTGCATAGCAAGGTAAATCCAGGCACATGGGGAAAGAAGTTCCTGGGGCTCCTGAGAAATTGCTGCTCTGCTTTCCTGAGCAGGGAGAGCAGCACGAGGCAGCGCAGAGAATTTAGAATCAATTAGGCTGGAAATTACTCTTAAGAGCATGGAGACCAACAACAGGCAGCGCTCAAGCCTCCTGGCACACTGCAGGTTGGGAAGCTGTCTGCCTCTGCTCAGGAAGGGCCAGGACACCTCAGGGTGAGCTGGGACAGTGGGCAATGGGTGCCAATCCAGAAATAGTCCAGCTTTGCCATGGAAAGGACACTGTAAGCCACAAGAACCATTACCCCACAGCATTGTTTGACATGTGGGAGCAACTTGCTCACTGAGCGTTTTGACCTTCGCCAGCCCGTGTACAGGAGGCAATATTTTGTAATCTGCGAGCAAATTGAGCTACTTCTTAGCTCGAGTACAATAGGTCAGTGCCCCACTGCTGAGCATCCCACTTCCAGTGTCACCATTTGTCTTTCACCATGACAAAGACGTCCAGAATTTGATTATAGCTGCATCCTGGATGATTTGTGCAATCAGTAACAATAAGCTATGGTTTCAAAGATTAAGAGACGCCCTATAAATTATGTACACACAGAACACGGCAGCTGAAACACTCCTAGAAAACAAATCTTAAATCAGACTTGTTTTTACAGCCCCTGGAGAGCTCATCCTTCCCCAGAATAAATGAGTAGGGCTAAAGACATCTCTGGGGTTTGACTGCTGCCAAATCAGTGCGTGTGAGAAGTGAACTTGTGGTTCCTACACCACACTAAATTTGGGAGCACGGGTTTTGCAATATAAATATTTTGAGAAAAGAACAACTATCTCAATGCTAAAATAGTATAACTTTAGTCTGGGTTGAGGAACTAACAGAGGAAATTTTGCCACATGAAACCCGACAGTGCCACGATACACTTATAAACAGAACTAGTCTGGGTTAAAAGACATATGCCAAACACTAAACAAAGGTTACCTCACATATAAACAGGGACAAAAAATAAATGTAGGGAGTCATGAGTTCCACTTTGAGGAAAGATGAGCTGGCTAATGTACAGAAAGCATTGCCTTTGCTCAGATTGGCACGATGCCATTTATGACCTCATTTAAACAAAAAAAATTTAAAGATGCCAACTATAGTTCATACATTTTTCTGAGTCATGGAGATAAGCCAAATGAAGTTCACTGGGGTAGCCTTTAGAAGAGCCAACCTGAGAATGGTTTTTCCCTCGCCAGATGTTTCCCTGATGCTCCTTCTGCAAACTAATGCCAGCACATCTGCACAGGCCCAGAGCGGTGCTGCCACCAGGCTAAAATCTTCTCCTTCCTCCTCCAGGAGGAAGACTGGGGACTCCACAGAGGTATTCATGGGTCAGGGAAGTTTCCCTGCTATTAAAAGTTGCCCTCAAAATCAAACCTGAAGCTTTTGATGTCTTCGTCCTACATTGCAAACTAACAAAGGGGACGATAATAATTAACCCTGCATTTCAAATGTTAATTACAGAGGCATAGGTCTGATAGTAAAAAGTACATTTCCAGTGAACTTTAATTAACCTCAAAGCCTTGCCTTACTCTACTATTAGATTTATTATTAGACAATAGAAAAATTTCTGATATTTGGATTTGAAACACAAATGGGATCTAAGGACAGGTGAGTTGTAAGATAAAGGAACCATCAGTTTGCCACTAAAATATTTTGCTTGACAACACAGTTATATCACCATTACTCAGGATGTTTGAGTTATTATTTACTAATTTTGCTGATACTTAATTACACATAGAAGAGCTCTTGGGAGCATCACACATGATGAGATTGTCATATATATATATATGTATTTATTTAAATCCTATGTGCATAGGGGGCAGCTCAGGTTAATCGAATGCTGATTGAGTGTTCAGTTTGGCTGCATGCTCCAGACAGATCTACATTCATCACTTCCAGGCTGAAAATTCATCTTGCTCTCACTAGTTGTTTCCTAATCAGCTGACTGCTCAATTCACTTGATTGCTCCCTCTGACCACACTATGGCTGGCTGCATCCTTTGCCTCCCAATCGCACTAATTGACCTCTTAGTCAAAAATATTCCAGGTCTCAGTGCTCTGCTCACAGCTAATTGCACCCTAATGTATAATTTTGGCTGAGCATTCAGTGTGCATTTCCAGGATAGGCACAGTATTTTAGGAGGCACTTGAATTAGAGGATTAGTGGAAATAATCTGCATGAAGGCACCACGTGTGGTCCCATGATCCCACAAAATCTATGAGACAACAATTAACTTAGGGTCTGTCCAAGAGTTTGGGCAGAGAGCACAACTGGGTCTGTATAAGAAATCACAGTGTTTCAAACAAAATTTACCCACCCAGTTCTGTGCCAAACTAGCATCCATCCACAGAAAATTATTGGCCTCTTGAGTCCCCTCTCCCACTTACCAAAATAAGGTCCTGTTAGAACCCCACCATGTCCCCTATGCTCTCCACATCTTATCCAAAATGAGAGTTATTAGGAGCCATTGAGATTTAATACATAATGTAAAAGCAGGGTGTCAAGGAGTCACTCTGCTGCCGTTAAACATTAAAATAACACTGTGTGTACAACTTGCACAAACAGCAGGGAGCGAGCTGAATAGTGCTGGGAAACTTATCTTTGTCAAGAAAAGTATCTGTTGTCAGAAGATGGAAATTATTTTGGGAAAGTGCATTCTAGTCAACACTTTGTTTGCATTATGTGCTGCTACTGCAAATTAAGCACCATATAAAGTTTACCCAAGGTTGTTAAAGGTTTGTTGGCTGCCAAGAAATTAGTTTCTTAACACTAACCATTTCTGACAAATCAAGGAAATCCAGCATGTGAAAACAGCACGCAATTTGCTTACTGAAAAAACGTACCGCCTCTATATTTAGACATTTACCTACAGTTTTGTTACAGATCTACTTTTAAAGGCATAGAATTTTGCAGATCTGATCTTATTCCAGATGACTCCGAAGAACTAGGAAGCACATCACAGAGACTATGTGCTTGGGCAGCAGAAAACCTCAAGACGTGAAAAGCAGAATTTCTGTGGGGCTTTCCCAAGAGACTGCCTTGTGTTATCCTGCATCTGGTGTAAGCCCAGAGACTCCAGCTGCACATGCAGAGATGGAACTCCCTGAACCCCTCCCTGCAATACTCAGAACATTTCTTTGTTTTCACAGAGTCTTTTAATTAATATCAGTAACAATTCAGTACCAATAACGTTCTGCTAATAGGTCTTCACACAATTTGAAGGGACAGCAGAGGGCATATGTGGTCTTACTACCAAGAAAAAGCTGTTGGAGAGAGCAAGTTTTCAGAAGCAGAAACTTTAGCATCTTCATTGCAAGAAAAGAGGTGTTCTTGTCCGCTTAATTATAACTTGTAACAATGGTAGGGCTCGCTGTGAAGGTGCTGTTAGAGACTGCATGGACTAATCAGCTCCATGAATCCAACAGGAGGTCACAAGCAATATATTAATTTGAATTCTTATCATGCTGAGATAATTTAGGGGCACCTAATCTCAGCTAACACATGTCCCATGCTCAGGCAGGGCCTTTGCCTGAGCTCCCAGCTGACAGAGATGGATGAGAGCCCCTGCACCCACTGGAGATCAGCCCTGTTCATGGCTCCTGTTGCAGAATTTTGGCCAAGAATCAGGGATCTTAAAGCTTTCCGCTGGTGCTGGTATGTTCAGAGAGAGGCTGTAGCACCCCAGTGTTTTGCCCCATTTCCAGATGCCATCGTTTAGACCTGTGAAATGCTTTCAGCACAGGTGCTTTGCTAAGCTGAGGACTTAACAAAAAGGAGAGGGACCTGGCAGGCCTGAGTGGGGAAAAGTATTTGGAAACAAAAGAACATACTAATTTACTTTCTTTCTTTCTAATTCCTGTGGCATTTCCCATTAGGTAAATGCTGGAATACCTTCAGGATCCAGTGTATAAGTGGAAGTAGCAGCAGCTTTGAGAGCACATTTAAAATGCAGTCTCTGTCCGTGTCCCTCTCTCCGGGTGGATGTGCAGGTGCTGTCGAGCACCACGTTGCTATGGCTACTCCTGGAGCACTACCTGAGCCCACTGTGTGCCAAAATCAGCCCAGGAGGCGTCTGTGAGAACTGCAGTCAGCACACTTAATGCAAGGCAGAGCCGCTCTGAGCCACCATCCACAGCAAACACACTTTGGGCAGGTAATGATTTGGGATTTGCAGTCCTAGGAGCACCTCTTGGGAGAAGGAAAAAAAGCTGCAAGATTTGATTCACTTTTATTCCAGTTCAGTTTCAGGCAGTTACAAAGAGCCAGCCCCAGGATGAATGCAGCATGCCAGGCTGGGGGACACAACAATCATGGGCCAGGAGGATCATTAGCAACACTGCTCAGGTGCACAGCTCATTGCATGAGTATTTTCTACTACTCACATTCTTTTTTTAACTTCTGTGTTTTTCACCACGCACTGCCTGATCTGTTTTGCTTTCAGCTGCCCACGGGCATTCAAAAATGAAAACAACAGTTACAGATCTGAAACCTGTATGCCAGAATTCAGGCTGAAAACACTATTTTCAGGGCATGAAAATGACATTTTCAATTGTCTGATTGGCAGGATGTGTGTGCACAAACATACATAGAATCATAAATGGGTTGGAAGGGACCTTAAAGACCATCTATACCACCCTCTGCCATGGGCAGGGACACCTTGCACTATCCCAGCTTGCTCCAAGCCCCGTCCAACCTGGCCTTGGACACTTCCAGGGATGGGGCAGCCACAGCTTCTCTGGGCAACCTGTGCCAGGGCCTCAGCACCCTCACAGGGAACAATTTCTTCCTAACATCTAATCTAACCCCTCTTTCAAATTGAAACTATTCAAATGATAAAAATGATTAAAAAAATCCATAACCCTTGTTAAAAGGTGATAGGCAGATAAAGACATTCCATAGAGCAGTCACTGAAATATGAACATATACAAGTAAATAAAATGGGAAAGCTGTTGATTGTGCCATGACTCTGCCTTGTCTTTACTCAAGCCAGTCAAGAAACTACTGAAGTGTTGAGAAAATGTTGTCATTGCTGCTGCTATTTCTGTGAGCACCACTAAGTGTCCTGACCAAAACTTTTGACCAGAAATTCCAAACTACCACTCACAAACAAACGTTCACAAAGACAACCTTCTCCTGAGAGGAGTGGGAACTTCTCTGGTCTCCTGTAGATACAAACACCTGGCAAGAATTCACACTTTTCACAACAGAATGAGACACCTGACATTATCCAAGTACATCCCTGCTGCCCTTTCCTACCTGACTCCCACAATGGTTTCCTGGGATGTGTAATGAGTTAATTGAACTGCCCTCTCCTAAAACATATTATTCCATCTGGTGTTACTGCTTATATTTTATTAGTTATTGCTCTGATGGAATAAAAATACTCATTGTAGTGTCGTAGAAAGCTGTTACAGTGTTTGCGTTGTGCTTGGTTACACCACAGCAAGCAGGTTTTAAAAGGTGAGAAGCTTTCAGTGCATTACTGCTCTGAAGATAACCATTGCTGGTATTATCTCTGTTACATTTATTCCTAGAAGCCCCACCAAGATTGTACCAGGCAGTTCTGAAATCCACAGTACGAGATTTGCAACAGACCTTCATCCCCCTAGCACGTGAAGCCAAGGCAGACAGGCAACTTAGACACAGAAACTAATGTAGCTTCCTCAAGGAATGACCTCTGTAGGGATAAATCACATCTCCTGGCTCACCTGAAGGCCTCATCCACTAAACTGTGCATCATCTCTGCTCCTGCTTTGTATCTTGTATTACTTCTAGTAACTTCTCCACAGAAAATATTTATTGGGCCTTTCAGGTTACATCCCATAGTATGGAAGGTACAGATCTGTACCATTGAAACATCAGGCTTATTTGGACATCAAAGGTTGCAAAAATTTCCAGAGAGGTTCCAGTGCAGCCACTGGAGGGGAGATGAAGAGAAATAGTGAGCATGAAATAAATCTGCATGAGGAGAAGTCTCTCTGCAAATCTGTGTTTCAGTGCTGCCTGGTTCACTCCTCTTTCCAGGTGCAAATCAAGTTCTCACTATAACCCAAAATGTTGGGGGCAAATTTTAGTGCTCCCCTGCCCACCAGCAGGCTTGGTGATGATTTGAAAGAAGCTGTCTGGGCAACATTAACAAGGTGATGTTCACCTAAGCAAGAATCTGCTTTCAGAATTCAGTAAACTTTACTGGAGGTCGGGGATATGGGTTCCCAACTCTCAGGAGCAGCAGTTCCTGAGGAATTCTCATGTCCCTGTGTCCACAAACCCTCAGCTCTAAAAAGACAGCAATATCTTTGCATTTTGCTGTAAAGCAAGTAAGAGTGCACGAAAGTATTACCTAAGTGCAAGCCTGACCCAGAAAATCAGAGGCAGTTTTCAAACAGATGCATCTGTCTCCAGTGAGTCCATGTGCCTGTGCACAAGGGCGTGAGTGTTTCAACAACCATCTTGGTGCATTTTTATGGATGGCAAAGTACAATTTCAACTGGATTCTTACTCAATATTAAAAAAAAGAATCACGAGATACTTTTCATGGCTTAAAGACACGCTCTTCACTTGGTGTGCAAGCATTATTACTAACTCTGTGAAAACTCAAGCATTATTACCAACTCTGTGAAAACTGCTCAGAATAGAAAGGTTAGGGAGACAACTTGACAGAACAGGAAAGTATTTTTTCTCAAGGATAAATTGGACTTTAAATTTGGTGATGAAAATAAAAGGAGCATGTGGAAAAGATCAGAATAAGTACATTCTTTGTCTTCAAAGAGCAGAAGTGAGGTTGCTGCTCTCCTGGAGTGAGAACAAGCTCAAAAGCATATTGCAGAAAAGAATGGGATTTCCAGAAGATTTCATGGGTGGCCAGACACCTCTTCCCCTGAGCACTGACCTGGAACACCTGCAGAAGACGGGAAAATCCCCCCAACAGGCTCTTCTGCTGAGGAGAGGCTGCCCTGGAGGAGGATGTGAGGGTCAGGCAGGACAGTTCACTCGCCTCCTGCTCAGATTTTGGCTAACCCAGCTCATGCTAAAGCCTGATGTAAGCTGGAAGCAGCACCATCCCATCAAAGCCAGGGCACCAGGCAGGCAGGACAGGCTGCCAGGAAGGGTCACCCCGCAGTCACCATCACCAGAAAACTGGAGCTGTTACCTTTTGTCTGGCATTTTCCTCAGAATCCATTAACTTCTGGAAATGGCAAAGTCCAAACCTCGAAGCTGGAAGGTATAAAACTTCAGCTTACCCCGAAACTTTTTGAAGCAGATCTGATAGCAGCTGGACAGCTGAGGCTTCTGTGTTTCCTGGTGGGATACAGGGGATGCTCACACCATGACAGAGCAGGAAGGAGGAGCACTCTCACCACTGAATAGTGAACTAATTCTTTGGTTTTTGTTCATAGGTGCATGATATTAGGAGTCAGGAGTTATAAGTTAGGAAATCATACAATTTGAATGGTGGCTAAGGGAATTAATGTGACAGATGAGTCACCAAAAATGTGACTGAGCCCTTGCTTGTCGTCTTTGTTCAACAATGAGCTCATGAAATAAAGTTTAAATCACAGATTGCACTGTCCTGTAAATATGAGAGATCTGAAAGGACCCTGACAGTCAGTGCACAAGATCAGGCTGCAAAAATTTGCTGCTCCTCACATCCTTCCCTTCATGGTTGTGGCTTTTTGGAGCCAGAAAGGATGGGACAGGTTTGCTGTGGAGGGTCAGTGTCCTCCTTTGCTGGTTTCCCACACTGCACATGGGAAGTTACTCCTCCTGTTACAGCAACCTCTTTGTGTTTAATATTTCTAGCCATCTCCTTCTGCTTAATTCACAGCATGGACTCTAGATGGTTGAACAGCCAGAACCCTGCTTTGGTGGATGGCCACAACCAAAACCACACAAGAAGACCCAATTCCTTGTGTGCTGGAAGAGGTGGCTGTTGATCCTCTCCAGAAACCAGCACAGGAAGTGCCTCTCCAGCTTTGTTCTTTTCCCACTGAGTCTCCCTTTTCCAAGGAGTGCTGTTAGTCTGATTATCCCAAAATTATAGTGATGCAGATTAAGACTGAGCATACATTTTCACATGCCCATGGCTTAACATCCGGTAAAAAAAAAATGCTCAGAAGTATTTATTAAAATGACTTGTACATTTTATAAAATATCTGTATCAATTAATTGCTAATAAGTAGTTCAAAGCTGACTCAGAGCTGAATTAATAATTTAACACTCATAACTCATTCAATTAACTCAGTCTCTCTGCTTTTTTTTCTGGAATGACTTCTCGGGAGTTATCCTCTCTTTGTGTCCAGGCAAGTATCTTCAGTCTGTCATTTCAAATTAAAATCTTTCCCTCTCCTGAATTGTTATTACTTCACAAGATTGATCTTATACCATTTATTGCAACTATTTTATACTAAAAATTCAAGTACTGTTAAGAATTATGATGAGAGAAATACACGTGCTTTTTCTTGAGAGTTGAGAGTCATTCTTCTCATTCTAAGGAATGCTTAAAAAACCCTCCCAAACTCTGCATTTTTCAGGGGCAGGGAGGGCAGAGGGAGCAGGTTATTATATGGACTACTGGAATTTGGGAACCTACCGCAGCTTTCCCTCTCTGGCACAAAGAATTGACTGAGGCAGCATCACATTGGAAAAAACAGGCGACTGCGAGATTACTGCATTTGCAAAAAGATGCACACAGCATTTTAGGTACCACAGTGATTTGTTTTTTCCCTTCTCACTGCAGGAGAATAATGACACAATCAAAACCACACTGAAATCACTGAAAGCCTTTGAGTCCTTTCAGCTGAATTCAGAGGGCTGAGGTGCCAATAAATAGAATTGCTTGGCAAACACTGACACTTTAAGGACAGATACTATATAACTGTTGACTACTCTGTGCGTACCCAGCTTTACATTGAAGATTTACAAATTATTTTGTTTCTTTAGCTGGTCCTCAGTAGAGCATCACTAGAGAGAAAACAAGTTAAAAAATGGAGCAAAAGGGGGGAAAGTAACCAAAACAGTGACATTTATGTAATGCACCCAAGGGACATCATGACAAGATCCACAGATGAGCAATCTGTGACCCCTGTGGCTTCAATCCAGGCTGAAGCCTCACTGATCACAAATAAAGCTGAGAGATACAAACTTGCTTCCAAACGAAAACAAAATAAAAGTAAATAGCAGCCATCATTCCTATTTCTTAATGCCTGCCTTGTATTCATTTCTCCCCAGTGAAGATGGTTGATCAGCACAGTGCTTTCTCTGCTCTTCTAGAGCTTTAAGTTTTGTATAATACCACTAACTTGGGAAGAGACTGTGCTTTGATGCTCTCTCTGTTCATTATTTCCATGCAATTGGAATTAACACTTTGTTCATTAAATATTTCTAGAGATGAGCTTAAGGCATGGAATATGAAAGTAGTTTTCTCTGAAGTTCAGGACAAATTGCATCCAAGGTGCATCCATGACAGTACCTGGGATACAGGGCTGAAGATCAACTGGTAGCAGTATAGTGGCACTGTAAAGGAAATGATTTTGTCCTTCAGAACCTCTGTTTCAACATGTGAAACTAAAACTAATGCCTTCCTTTGCAATGCAATTTGGTAGCTCGAGTTTGGAACCTGGAAATTGTTAAGTGTCATTCCTGGATCCACTGTGAGAGTGCTCCTATCTGGCATTTTGGGTTTGGTCCATGTGGAATTGCTTCATTTTGAAACACTTACTGATTAACAGTAAATATTCAGCTCTTCAGGTAATTAGGATGCTGGCCAACACAGTCATATCTACTGATACAAAAATTATAAACTTCACAGCATATAGATAACTTGCACTATTTTGAAAATAAATATGTAATTCACAAGCAATAGCACAAAGCATAAAGGATTTTACATGCCTTGCCTAAGTGTATTTCAGCTACAAGAAATCAAAGAAAAATAGGGATTGTTCAGAAACCTGGGAGGCTGGCACTTACCACTCCAGCTGCTGACTAGAGCAGGAAAGAATTCCCTCCAGCCTTGCAGGGAGCGGGAGTTACCAGTTACTGCATTGCAGCTCTAGTCCTCGAGCACTGCACAGCCCCTGAAAGCCAGCACAGAAAACACAGGCCAGGCAAGAGGCTGCACTCAGAGCCAGCCACATCTACCCGAGCATGTGGGGAGAGAGAAAACCCCTTTGCAGAGCTGCAACACCTTCCTTTCATTCATCCTTCTCCCTGACACGAAAAGACAGCAGAGCAGCACTTGTGAGATGCAAGCAGGTCTCACTCACAGTTGGGAGTTCTCTGAGCAGCACTGCTTTTGCCTGGAGGATCAGTCAAGCCCAGAACCACTAAGAAAACATGACCAGGTTATGCTGTGGAATGATTTATGTTTATACACATCTGGTGGGTGGGTATGTTCACATAAAAAATCTGTGTGGTTGATCAAACGTGCCTGTGATGGGTTATAAAATGTAACCGCTGATTGCAGCAACTCTGAAACTAAACTCCTCAGCTCTTTAAAATTAACTGAAGTCCCAACTTCAGCAAAGTGGCTAATTATTTCTATGTCATTAAGCAGGGGTTTCGTCAGCATGCAGAGACCTGAATTCCCCAGTAACCACAGACTCATTTCAGTGCAAGATGGGCACCACAGTCTCTCTGGTGTACCGGAGAACCTGAAGGTATTTACAACCTAAACAGACAGCAAACTGAGAAGGGGAGGGGACAGCAGGCTTCATTATATCTTAATTCATTAATAAAAGCTTAAAAAAACCCCCAGACCTGGGAGGCAAAGGGGAGCTTGAGTGTGGAAGTGCCCAGCTGGAGCACTGTGCAGTGCCTGCAAGGAAGAAAGGGAAGATGTTAAGAAGCACAAAGTGGCTCAGGGATGAGGCAAGACCACGCCTCCACATTGCTTTTCCTTTAACTGCAGAGGGAAGCAGAGGAAGCTGGCAGATCAGGGGTGAAGGTAGCCTGGAGGAGGGATACCGAACCCTGGAGCACTGGTCAGGTCAGGGCTCTGATGGACAGGAGCCGGTCTTTGCAGAAGGGCTGAACCACAGCAACTGTGGATATGGTGCTGTGGTGAAGAGGGGTTGAACCTTTCAGGACAGGGTGAAGGGGAAAAAGGAAAGACAAAGCAGTTGTCTCTGTATTCCCTGGTGCATGAAGAGTTAAAAAATCAAAAGAAGAGAGATGAACTTTTGGAAAACTCCAGTGGTTTGGATTCTGTTCAAGGCTTGGATCAACCCATCCCAACTTGAAAAAACAGGACAATAGTGTCCACTTGGCTCAGCTGCAGACTCTATGGATTTTTATTACCAATGGCTGGAGTTCAAGACAAGTGAATTGTAAATAAGGAGAAATGAAACACAATAAAATAGTCTCCAGAGATTTACCTAGAAAACATCTGGAGTTCTGGCACTAACATAGAGAAATCCATACCAATGGGAATGCAACGTATTGCTGTGAAGTGCAGTAAGAAACAGCACAGATAAATGAGAAGTTAAGGCCTCATATGTATCACAATATTTCAGCTCCTTTTGGTTGTGTGAGTTTCCAATACTCTGAAGTCCTGCCAAATATTTCATTGTTACCTTATTAGATGTTCTTGGTTTACTACCTTTTGCTTTGTAAAGCACTGATTTAGTGTCAGTCAATTTAATTTTTAAAAACACAACCAGATGTCCTGTTCATTTAGCATATGAGAAAACCACATCGGAAACATGTGTTTTCATGCATTCCAACACAGACACCAGGATTTATTTCTCTTGCTAAAACAGTCTCACTCCTGAAATAAGTCCCCCTTTTATCTTGGACATCAAATGCCACATTGGCACGCAACACTATTCTGATCTTCGCAAGCTTTCCTTAATTTTTGCATTTAGTCAAAAGATCCTTAATTTGGGGTTCGTCTCCTGAATTCCCACAGAGCTTTTCATTTCTTTTACAATGGTGACATCATTGTTTGCATTCTGGACTGACCCGGCCCTCTCTCTTCGGTGGCAGGGGAAGCACTTGAGGCCGGGGGCCCTCGCAGAGCTGGAGGCAGCCAAGCGTAAGGGTATGCTCCAAACCTACCCACATTGTTTAGGGAAAAGGGTTTCAGCACTGTCAACACAACGACCTCGGGAGCAAAGGTTAAGGAACCTCCTAAAATTCAGTCTGGGTGGTGCTCAGCTCAGCAGGGATGCGCATCTCCTCCCAGTCAATGTTTAACTGGCTCCATTCTCTTTTTGCCCGGGGGGTGCAATATCATCCTGTTTAAATTTAAGAGTGGAAAATGAGCCACTCGGCACCCAACACAGAGAAAGTGTAAATAAAATTATCTCCACACTGTTGCAACTTAGAAATCTGTTGCTTCCCGATGTATTTTTCAAAGACTAACACACATCTGTGATTAGCAACTCCTCTGGAATGGCAGTGAGTTTGGAGGTTAGTCCAGTTTGAGAGCTGCTTTTGTTTGTGGTTGTGCTCTTTCCTTGGCCAGCTGGGGGATTATTTCGATGGTTCACAGCCCCACACTTTTATTGCCTTCCAAAAGAGTAATTCTGCATTTGGCTAAATCTGCAAGCTTTCTTTCTGAATAATTTGGTTGAGAACAACTAAGTCTGGATGCTGCCTATTGTGTCAGCACCGCCGGCACAGATGAGTCTTTCTGTAGATGTTTACAGCCACCAGAACCAAGCTGGGAACACAGAAACACCGAGGTGAACACAGACTCTCACCCTGCCTGATGTTAGCACTGAGGCATCTCTGTGCCTCTCTCTTATTTTAGAGATCTATTTGTACAGTCTACAAAGACAACACTCTCCAGAAGATCCCCCCAGCCTGAGGAGGAGCCCAGCACCCTTTATGCCCAGAGCCCAAACTCTGGGCTTACCTAACACAAGGGCAATCATTTCTGGGAATCACACCATGATTGAGAACTAAAATGCTCCTCTAGCATCTGGCTTAAATGACTACAAACCCAAAATTCCATCTGAATCAATAGCCCAGATGTTCCCAGGCCCAAGCCCAGCTAGGAAGAAAGACAAGACTTGAAGTCTGGGTTGATATTCATACCAATCCTCTGTGAGCATGAGACCTACCCTCACAAAGGTGAGCTCAGACAAATCTCAGGCGTTGCTGAGCAAACCTACAGGAGATTCTCTGTGTCACTGTGCAACCCTGGAGCTCTCCGGAGCTTCAGTTTTCTCCCTCAAAGTTCATCATATTTTTCCTCTTCCATTATTAACACTTCTAGCACAGGACCGAGGGAACAGCTTCAAACTGAAGAAGAGTCATTTTGGATCCTATATTAGGAAAAAAATGTTCCCTGTGAAGGTGCTGAGGCCCTGGCACAGGTTGCCCAGAGAAGCTGTGGCTGCCCCATCCTTGTAAGTATCCAGGGCCAGGCTGGATGTGGCTCTGAGCAACCTGGGATAGTGGAAGGTGTCCCTGCCCATGGCAGGGGGGTTGGAATGAGATGATCTTTAAGGTCTCTTCCAACCCACACCACTCTGTGATTCTGTGATTCTATGACTTACTCCTAAGTTTCTCATAAATCACAGGCTGCGGAAATGGCAGCCACCGTATAAACCTTGAGTTGTTGGACTGGCACAAAACAGCCAGTGAGGTTCAGGCCTCTCTTGTGGATCAGCTTCCCCTACAGGCCCCACTCCAATACATGAAGGGTATTGGTTAAAGATGAACAGCAAGAACAGGTTGTTCCCCTTAACTGTGCCTTGTTCATGCCCTGGATGTTGCCATCCCTATGTCCAAAATGAGCCAGGAGAAGTGACTGGGGTGCCAGCTAGGGGGTACTGCCATCCTGCCCAAAACTGAATGCAGTGCTGGATGATCGGCCTCTATCCCAGCTTTTGTGCTGCACCACAGGTGAAGGCAAGGCAGGTGGAGAACTGGTGCCAGCTGTGAAAGCTGGAGACTTCAGGAGAGCAGAAGACCCTGACACTTGCACACTGCTGCCTGACCAACAGCCTCACAAACAGCCCAGGATAAAAGCTGTTTGCATGACAATAACTTACCACAATTTCCCTACAGATTCCAGAGCCTGCTGCACCCCTGCACTGGTGCAAAGGGGTCTGGCTAGAAGTCCATCAGCTGCAGTTACAGAAACAGAAGCAGAAACCTGAATCTCATGTTCAACCATTTAAAACAATAATGGACTCTTTGATTCTGTAATTACTGGACAGAGCCATCACTTTCTTCCCATCTTCCAACCACCAATTAACTGGAGACTCTCATATGCATCATAATAAAAACCCCTTTCCCTTAGTGATCATGCAAAAATGAGAATGTAGACAATGTAACCGTGTTAGAAATGGTATTCAATTAATAGTTAGCTAAAAATTATTCAAATGGTGATTAAGGGACTGAATAATAAACGGGAAATGGACCAATTAAGCAAATGGACAGGCTAATGGCTGCAGTGCAACAAAGTGAGCCCAATGACAATTTGATAAATTAATAGAAAGCTTCCAGGTGGGCTGGCACATAAGGAGCAGGGGAAATAGGGAGATATGGATAACTGACATTCTGAAATCAGAATACAGCTCTGTCAGGAGACCAAAGGAGGGTTTTGAGCAACCACAGCCTATGGAAATCAGACATCACCCTTTGACACTTCACAGAGCTCTATAGGGATATTTCAATCACATTGCTCTGACCACTGCATCGAGTAGATGCTCACTTTCAACACATGCAGGAAGTTTCTGATATGAAAAAATACATATCCAAAATCTGAATAAGACCAGAAGCTGTCCAGAGGAACTGACAGGAGTTAATACAGTTCAGAAAAAGAGCATTTTTCTTTAAAACAAGCAACACGGGTTAGCTGGGGACTAGCTGCACCACTGAAACAACTGCTGTTGTAGTCTCAGCAGCCGTGGAATATACACTTAGTGCAAAAAGACAAAAATAACATCGTGTCCATGGGTTAGGTGCCAAATTATGCCCACGCACTCCAACATGTCAGCGTAAGTCAGTCTTGTAAAGGAACATACAGAATTTCCACACCAGTCATTCCTTATAACTTCCCATTAGGAACCTCATTTTGGTGTTTGATCCCAGCCAGATTTTCTTTGTCACCTCCTGAGGAAACAATCTGATGTTTCACCCCCAGGCCAAAGTTATAAGCATCTGGAAACTGTTGAATGACAATATTCATTTTGCCTGAAAAACACCTTTGCTAAGTGAAGCCTTGGTCTGCAATAGAAACACAAAAGTGTAAAGGAACAACGTCAGGGTGTATGCCACCATCCCTTTTCCCCAGGGGTTAGAAATCCCTCTTTTTCTGCCCCTCAGTTTTTCCATTTGCCTATCTCCACTGGGATTGCAGCTACTTGAATACAACCATCCCCCTAAACTCCCCCCCACTCAAAAGCATTACATTGCATGAAACAATAACTCCAAACATTTTTTTTTCACTGCAATAAGGTACCCCAATGTGCTGGGGCACTATGACAGAGGACTATAATCCTCCTCTTGTTCAGAGAGAGGAAGGGAAGGAAAGGACCTGCTCCAGGCTCCAAGTCACAGTAACAGAAAGTTCATAGGTGGCAGCACAAAACTCCCAAACCAGCAAAAAACCTTGCAAAACCAGCAAAACAAGAAAGTCAGTTCCTCTCATATCATGGTTTCTTCAGCCTGCCTATTACCTTTGAATAACAGAGGTCCTATTCATCGTGCTGAAGCAAAGCAGCCTTTGCACAAAGTGGTCCTTGCAAAATACAGAGCAGTGCAGCATTTTGTGGCTTGGAAAACTGGTTGGTTTACTTATAATATGCTTATGTAGCCATAAATTCTCATCAGGAATTATCCTGAAATTGCAGTGTGTTTTCCAGGGTCATCATGTTACATGAAACGTTCAGCCTTGCTGGGGGCAGGATAATGTGGAAGAAACACAGATATGCCTCAAAGCAAAACAATAAAAGGAGGCTTTTGCTGGCTCCCAGGATTCTTGGTGTTGTTGGGTTTTAGCACACATTCACTTTTAATACCTCATTTTATATCTAGGGATATTTTAAAAGGTCTTTGAACACTTTCCAGAGGCCATTTCTTGCTTTTAAGTGATTTGTTACATTTAAGATTCAACCCTACTAAAACATGAGCATTACTTTTTAACTTTAAGAATAATGTACCAGTGACACACATGGAGATTTGGACTGGCAAGTTAAGGGCTGCATCTGGGAGTCCACAAAAGTATTTCAGTGCTGAGCCACACAGCTTTCACTGTCTGCCTTACGCCTTCCAGAAACCAAAAGTTTTCCTGAAGAGCCTCTTACCCGGCAATTTTACCAGGCACAAAGAGCAGATCAGACCTTTGTGGGTGCTGTTCGGCTACAGAATCTCCTACTTTTCCAGCACTGCAGTGCCAAAGTCA
The DNA here is from genome assembly GCA_013389985.1 of Dryoscopus gambensis. Classification (NCBI taxonomy): domain Eukaryota; kingdom Metazoa; phylum Chordata; class Aves; order Passeriformes; family Malaconotidae; genus Dryoscopus; species Dryoscopus gambensis. The sequence continues at coordinate 120,113 of WEIT01034990.1, forward strand.
TAAACTCTGCTTTCAGTTCCTGCCATTTACTTGATAATATATGTAATTTAATGGTACATCATCATAATTGTTTTTAAGTGAAACAGGTTTTCCAAGGGGGTTAAAGCTGTGATCTAAGAGTTGGAAATTCCAGCTGAGACAGATGTGCATAATGCTGGGTTTGTTACCAGTGTAAAATTTTGCCCTTTTCTAAGCAAGGCTCTGAGCACTCGGTGTGAACCAGGGCCTGGCAGGAAGAATGGGAAAAGCCTAAAATTCAGCCTACAATCATGGCAGATCGGGGGATGTCACAGGGCTCAAACCCTCAGTTCGAAATCAGTCTCTTTTTCTGGTCCTAAAATCTGAGCAGACACTTCAAAAAGAGGTCTTCTCACAGTAGCTCAGCATCTCTGAACTCTGTACACACCTCAGAAAGGAAAGGGATGCAGAAGACCCCAGACAGTGGGAAATGGCTTAGCTGTGCTGCTCCTATTTATTAATTTCAATTCGATTTCAATTATAATACAAAACAAGCCTGCAGAGCATCCTTCTCACAACCCAAACCAAAGGAATCCAAATGCAGCCCACTGTCGAAAGTACATGCTCTGACAAAAATCCAGTTTGCAATGAAACCAAGAATGCCACCTACCCACGTAACACAGTAACTAATGCCCAGTGTGTTTAGAGCTGCAAAATACAGAAGCACACACACATGCATATACAAATACAATCCCCAAGAAACAGCTCAGATCTTTAGTTTCAGTTTCCATTTCTAGATAAGGATCAGGTAAGAATCTGTTTTCAGTCTGAACCATCACATCCTTCCAAACTGGCTGGTTTTACCTCCAAGCTTCCAAATTTGGCCCACAGTGATCACATCAGTTCAACTCATCTCTTGCACATCTCTGACAGAAACACACTGTATTTTTTGTGACTTCAACACTAATTAGGCTGGTTTTGTGTGCATGACCAGTGATGGGAGCTCGTTTTTCAGGTATTGCACACATTCTGATCTTGTTTAGTCCAATCCTTTCCAGCTAATACTCAGCACAATAATAATCCCTCGCAGGATGTGTTGGTGGTCTGTACCTGGGCCTTTCTCTTCCCTAACAGTGCCTCACACTGTGATTCTCTCAGCTGGTATTAGTTTTCTTCCCTATACATCCCTGTGATCCAAAGCATTCTTGCTGCTTTTCAGCTCTCTCAGTAACAGCTACTTCATCTCCTTGTCCATAAGATATACCTGTGGTTCTACACAGTTAAACCAGATATAAGCCACTACAGCCCCCTCACTGACAGCGTGACCTCAGGCCACGTTTTTGTCACTGTGGGTCTGGTTCTAGGCTGTGCAGAGCAGCTGGTGGTCTGAGGGACTCCCTGGCCCAACACCTGGAGAGGTGGGCATAAGATACTGGATGTCAAATACAGCAAGAGCAGAACTGAGATAAATGCAATCAGAAATCTTTTCATGATTGTTCTTTGCAGAATAATGAAATATCCTGCTACCCCTCTATCAACATGGAACACATGAAAAACAAGCAAAATGAAACCGGCCCTCTAATATCGTTGGTAGAATTACTGCTGTCTATGGACTTCTGTAATAAGGTTTGGTAGTGATGGTCTCAGAAAGCCAGGCCATCACCTTCCCAGAACTTAATAAAATAAAATTCTGGCAGTGGGAAATGTATCTCAAGGAGATATTGTTGGAAAATAAGTGGGAATACCTGGGAGCTACAGTCAAAGTGTAGTTGCTGAAGATCCAAACCAGACCCAAATCTTTATATATATCTGTTTCATTTCACATCATCCCCACAATCTGTTATATAAAAATATGCTTATGATGTGGAAGGCACTGCATGCTCCAAAACGTCTCTTTCCTCTTCCCAAACTACAGAGATGTATTTTTGTGTCTCTCTGTTTACATTTCATTTCTGAGTAAGTAGATGTGCTCAGACAGTATCCATCTGAGCTGAAAACTACCTAAGCCTTTCCAAAAAAGGTTTCCAAATTTTGCTAGCTAAAGCTCACTCAGTCTATTTCAAGCCTTCTCTTTAGCACTGGTATTCCTGCTCTGCAGATCTGGATTTTTTTGTATCACAGTTTTACTGTGGAGCAGATAGGTTAGTTTACCAGCAGCACCTGACTGGTGTGAAAACAAATAGGATGGACTGAAATATTTTTGGGAAGAGAAAGCAGAAGCTCTTTTCTCATTTCTATCCTTCATTTAGGGCATTCTTTCTTTTTTATCCTTTTCCTGTGAACAACAAACACTGCAAAGACGATGTGATTTTATGCTTCATGATATGATCTTGAATTGATGTGCTGGAAGCAGCAATGGATCTATTGTAGCTCTCAAACTTCCATCTACTTTCATTTCCTGGAATCATACATCTGGGAGCAGAGATCACCGTCAGAAACTTGGAAACACCCAACATATGACAGGGGAAAATTGTGGAAGTGTTTCTAAAGAGTGCCGGACACACATCCGTCCAAATTTTTTCTCTGTATCTGCTTCAGAGGGGAGTTCTGGGAACACCCTTCCTCCTCAGGGGCTGCAGGAGCACGGTTTCACCACAGGCTCTGCAAAAGTGCAGCAGGTGCTGCAGTGCACCAGTGACAAGAGCATCCCACGTGAGAGGCAGGAGCAGAGAGGCATCCATCCCTTCTGCCACTCCACCATTTCTGCTGCTCCACCCCTTCTGCTGCTCCTTTAGGCACCTGTCCTGCTACGTCCTCCCTGCAGGGAGCTGCTGAGCAGCATCACTGTGGCTACGCTTACACAGCAGGTCCTCGAGTCAAAAATAAAACAGCCCCGCGTGGCACCTGATGCCTTTCTCCAAGTCACCCTGCTCAGGCCATCTCCCAAGCTGTGGTTCAAAACCAGGTGTTCCTTTCAACACTGATGATCCTAGTGGGTCCCTTCCAGCTCATCACGTTCTGTGAATCTGTGATTAATTAGCATTTGGGGGAGCCTCTTGCCGGCAGGTTCTCTGCAGCCACAGGCTGTTTTCCACAGGAATATACGTGGGCTGTAAGGTGTCTTGCTGCTCTCATGAGAGAGCTGGACTCCAGCACTGTAAGTATTTAATTACTCTCAATGGTTTTACAGCCTGCGGCAGGCTTGTGGCTAGCTACACGGGTGTGGGAGGCCCTGAGAAACTCTGGGATACTGCATTTAAATTGAAGCAGTCCTTCCCTCAGTTTTAAAATAGGTACATCTAACAAAGCATTTCAGGCGCTTCAAACTACATCTCCAGAACTGCAAACACACCAGCATCCACTGGATGCTCACTTTGAGACTTTATCAGAATAAACCTGAAGTAAATCATATTTTATTACATGATGAGTCACACAGTAATAGCAAAAAGTGTCAAATAATTTCCCATAGCCATGAACACATATATTACACACATAACACATATCAATGCATGTATAAACACCCACACCTACAACTTTCACTTTATTGTTGCTCTTTGAGCATGTACAGTTGCACATGAGTAAACCCTGACTTAAATATAGGAATTAGCTTCACTGGCAGTTTCTCGGGAAGTTGAGGAATATTTTTTTCCATAGCTCTTCTCTACAAGGCATAAGGGTAAAAAATGAGATGGTCTTGGACAGACAAGCAACTCCCTTTGCCAGACTGCAGCCAGACTCTATTTAACCTTTTCTCTTCACCCACCTGGATCTTCCTTTTCTTTCTACAGGATCATTGCAATAGGAATTATTTCAAGTACACCCACTCAAATGGTTTGCAAAGTCCTCATGGTTGTCTGTGAAGGTGGTAATGCTGAAGGTAAATAGGTTTTTTTCCTCATTGAAATAGGCTCAAAAAGTCACTCACTCTGTCTCAACTGGAAAAGAAAAATCAAAGCAGGAATGGGCAGAGGGAAGGGACAAAAAGAAGAGGCTACTTCTTTTCAATCTAATCCTTGGACCAGGCAATCAGGGTGGACATAGGGCTGCACCTCTGCTGGGCAAGCTCTGCTTTGACACTGGATGTGGATAAAGCACACTTCATTTTACAAGCATAATTTTTTATTTCAGGGATTGGTTTTGATTTGGGTTTTTTTTCCAGATTCTTTCCAAGAATGCTGCAAGCCCACAAACTGACTTTTCAATCACTTTTTTGTGCTCTCCTCACTGAGGGTAACAGGCTTGTGGAAAAGGCTGCTGACAACTGTTGTATTGCTGAGCCAAACCTATTTATGCCAAGATGGATTTGTTCTATTTCTTCTCCCCCTGCTTCTTCTCCCAATATTCTCCTCTCTCAGACTTCTAATAGGGCAGAAGAGCAATGATGCAAGCGAACAGAGTCTCAGTATGACCATATGCACATCACCCCCAATTGCTGGATCCTGCAGAACAGCAGTTAATTTTGTGTGTCATATTTTATGTCACACTTATTAGCCTGAAGTGCAGTAATGCACGTTTCCATTCACAAGAGAACCTCTTCTGAACAACAAGGCCATGAATGGGTAATAATAAAAGTATATTCCATGTGCCAGGGACCATGCTAATTAGCAGACTTGGAAATCTCTGTCAAACACTATAAAATATTACAGTGTTTATATAAATGTTTAATAATGGAAATGATAACAAACTGAATGGGGATGGCTTGGGGAAAACAGTCATTTGAGCAGTCTTCTGAGCATGAGGGATGAAACAGTCTATGGTTTCTGCAAAAGAGGCTTTCAATTAATGTTTTATCTCACATGTTTGAGTAAAGGCTTGTCCCAGTCTGCAGTTTAGCACACTCTAACAGGTACAGCAGAAATGCTGTGAGCTCGGTCTCTTTTGGGATCATGGGCCCAGCAGACCCCCTTCCCCAGAGGGATCAGCAGCCCCTGCACTGTGGCAGGGAGACAGCAGGCTCCCAAAAGTGCCTTTTCAGCCTCAGTGCTGCTGGTGGACACAGGACACCCCCCCACCTCCCCAGGCATTGCTCTGAAACAAGAGCAGCAAGTCAGGGACTCGAGAGCAGGACACAAGAGCAGCAAAGCCAGCCTGCACTGACAAGGCTTCCAGAATCCCAGGTGTGGTCTCATGGTTTGCCTTTTTTTAAACACTGGCAGCTAAATGCATGTTTTGATTTAAAAATTATGATGAATGCAAGTATTCTGACAAATGAAACTAAAATAGATTTCATTCCAGACTAACTGCAGTGCTCATAAATGAGGCTAAACCAAGGATAAGGTGATAGGAACCTCCTGCTCCCCAGTTCCAAAGACGCTTTTCAGAAACACACCATTACTTCACTATTTCAAGTGGCACATCTGGGATGACCTCAACAGCAGAGCTCCACTGACTGCAGCTCTGCTGAGCACCAGGTAGAAGTAATCTCGCCCCAGGCAGGACTTTTTCATTACTGAACAATTTTTAGACTGTAATATTTAACATTTAAAACTTCTTTACTTGAAACTCCAAAGTCAAAATAAGAGTTTTGCACTAAACCAAAAGCAATTACATAATTCTTATGGACACACACAATAAATTCATAGCTCCCTGCTCTGGGGGAGTGTCTAAGTTCTAAAGCTAAATGAAAGACAGCAGGCTTTCCTCTGGCACCATTTCCACTTGTAAAGCCCAAACTAGTGCTGTAAACATGGGTGTAGCAGAAAGCAAAGCATCTCGTAGCTCCTTGTGATCCCCAAAGGCTCCCTGGCCAGCCAGCAGGTTGTGCCAGTATTCCTCAGCTCAGGACATGATGAAGAGCTGCCCCAGCTCAGGGGTGACCTGGCAGTGAGTTTTACCCTCTGACCACTCAATATGTGCAAACCTCTCCCTTGAGCCAAGTCCCTTCCTCGCAGCCCACTTTAGAGAAGCTTCCCCACAAATCACTGAGTATTTTTGCTAAATGCAGTCCCAGCAAGACCTGTTTGGGGCAAACCCTTGCCCCTCACACTAGGCACAGGAGAGGGGTGTCACACAGCAGAGCACAGCTTCCAGGATCCCATGGATGCTCTGAGAGTTTGCTTTTTTAAACACTGACAGCAGATACGAAATGCAGCTGGATCTGTCCTCAGGAAAGCTGAGACCGGAGAGCCTGCCCCATCACCTCCCATCCCCGGGAACAGATCCCAGCATGGGGAGAAGCACGGGGGCTGCAGCCTCGGAAAGCAGTAAGGAAACAATGAGTTACAGCAGCAAAGACCCCACAACATCCCAAACCCTGCTTGTCGCTGTGGCTCAGAAACCCTGTTTCCTTGAGAGACATGGGAAAGGGTTTGCTGGAGAATTAGAGATCCCTCTTGATCCCCTTCCCTATGCTTTTTCAAAGCGGAATCCTGCCCAGGTTCTACTGAGCCCTGGTCTATGGCTCACGAACCACAGCTCATGCAGGAGGTGATGTGGTAGCTCGGTGACCTGTTCACATCCTCACCTCCTACCAGAAACTGAAATAAATGTATAAATAGAAGTATTTGAAGGACAGACTCAGGAGGCTCCCTCAGGGTTGAAACCAACATTCAGCTCTCCTGGAGTGCTCATACACGGGGCTATTAGGACCAGCTGAATCCCAGGACTATATGATGGATTATGTCTGTGCTTTCCTCCAAAGCAGGCAAAGCACTGGAAAAGGGGAATCTGAATCTTGACCATCTCGCTGCAGTCAGCAAAGTGAGCTCTGGCACAGAACTGACAGGAAACAGGGTATTAGCTGGAGGAAAATAAATGGAAGAAATGTCCTTCAGCTTGGCCCCCTTTCACAGGGACTGTAGGTTCTTCCCCTGGTCCCCAGGTGAGCTTTAAACCTCCTGTTTGTGGTTGCTTCTTTAGGCTCAGCGTAGCTCAGCATCTCTGAGCTGCTACGGAGCCAAATGGCTGCGAATTTTGGTATTTTTCCTCGCAGTGCACCACACTGTCCATGTCCCTGACTCAGGAGATGATTCCAGCTAATCTGCATCTTCTGTTCAAACACCTATTATGACTAATTTTAGGAACATTTTATTTTTGTCTCTTCAGGATAAAGTCATCAAATAAATATAAAATGAACAAATATTACTGCACAGCTAGAGTATTTTTCCTTCATTATGTAGCTGGTTCCTCAGCCCATTAGAATGTGAATTCTATTAATTCTGTATAATTTTTTCCCCTCTATTTTGCTTGATTTATTTCACAGTACCCTAAGAAAGATACTAACATCATGATTTTCATTCTTCACTGCCTACCTCAAGCACAAAACTGCTGCATACAGATTTCAAAAGACTGTGTCTCTTACTGAGTCCTGGTCCAGCACAAAATGGTTCACATTTTCCATTATTTTTCAGTGACAACTGTTTATTATTTCTACTACCTCTGATTCCCACTGTACAGAGACCAGAAAGGACTCACTCGTTCTGGCAATAAAAGGGGCTCTTGAAGTGATCCCACAGCATAATAATACACTGGTGGGTTTAGTGACTCTTTTTAAAGCCAGACCTAAATTTTAACTCGTAACTCATTTGTCAGCTTCTTTTAAACATCCCAAGGATAAAAGGAACACTTTAGTTTTACAATACAATGGACTTGAGGAGTCTGGATCTGTAAATCTGAAGTAGGAAAAGAGAATGGAACAGAAGTATCCAACCCCAGTATTGTGTGGTGAAGATATCCCACGGGGATATGTAAAATTTGAAGCATACAATTAATAATACTTTTCAAAGACATGCCAAGATATACTTAATGACCATTTTTAAAGTGCTTGGAAACTCTCGGAATGCAAATGAACCTAAATGCAAGACAGCAAATGAAGCACAACAAACTGCTGCTAAAGTCCTGATGACAGGAACAGAAGAGTATGAGCCTCTAAAAGATACAAAGGAAAGTATTACAAAAAACCAAAGCTGGATAAATCTTTAGTCCAGACACTATAACCTACACTGTCCAGATGCACTAGATTATGAAGCCTCTTCAGAGAGTCTATTTTTACTATGCTTCTAGCTGCTTTCTCCCATGTCTTAAAACCGCGTAGCTGTGTGATCAGTGTTATCAGATGTGCTCTATTAGCAATTAAATCAGCCTGCACACCCCTCGGACAGGAAATCACTTGCAGGGGTGCAGCGTGTGCTGGCAGCCAGAGGCAGCAGAGCTGAAAGTACAGTTGGATCCTTGTCACCTCAGCGCAGGCACGGAATGTGACAGAGCGAAAACTGCCAGCTACAGATGGTCCCGAGGGAGGATGGGGCCTCCTCGAGGTACCACGGCACAAATAATTAACGCACAACAATACCAAAGGCCATGGGTTTTTTCCCCAGTAGGCCAAGAGCTTCTTCAGGGGCTCAGTGGTTGCCTTTCCTGTTAAATGATTCCAGTGCCAGCCTGGGCACTGGGATAACCTTGGGGTGTCCTGCTTTCCCACAGCCCATCAGGCAGTGTCCCGGTGCTCCCACTGCTCCCATGGCCTTGGTTGTGCCGCTGGATGATGGAGCTTTGAGGAAGCAGGCAAAGCTGAGGACTCACACAGTGACTGGAGCAGACCCAGGCTCACAGAATTGCTCTGGGACAAGGGCAGGACAAAAAATGACACAGACAGAACTCTGCTTCTAAAAACCACTCCCTCTCTTCCCCCAGGGAAGAAAAGCCATGTGTTGACAACAGGCCCAAAGCTTTCCTCACGGAGAAGCACTAAATAAGAGGGTTTTTAATGCCAAGCTGTTTGCAGAAGCGATCATAAACCACAGAGCTGGAAGCCAAAAGGTGAAAGGCTGATGTTTCCCGAGGCTGAGAGTGCCTGAACCTGACGTTTGTTCACTCCTGTAGCTATTTAAATGTCACAACAAGAGCTTCCTTCTGTGTCTTCCCATTCTTTTGCCACAAGCTGCAAACAAAAAAGGCTGGAAAAATGACCATGGAGGCTTGGGGCAAAACCCAGCAGGGTGCAAAGAAAGTGAAGATGCCTAAGCAATCCAAGGTAGTCACAAGAGAAGATTCCTACTTACACAGAGTTCTGTTATGACTACCAAAGGCCATACCCTTCTAAAAAGAGACTGTAATTAGCTCAAAAGCTGACAAGTACCAGAGATAAGTGTGCAAAGAAAGCTCTTTACTCCTGAGAAAGACAAGATTCATAACTCGCACACTGTGCAGGTAGCTGTGTCCTCTGCCAGAATTCAGCCCATGAAATCCACTTCCTGCCAATCTCAATTGTGCTGCTGCCCCTTGAGAAGTGCCAGCTGGAAGCCGAGGCAGAGTTTTGCAGATAACATTACTTGGTTGCTACCAAACTCCAGTTGCTGTTTTATATATTTACTCGCTTAATTCAAGGTTAAACCAGCTAACTCCAGGACAAAAACCATGCACCAATTGCTTGCCACATGTGAGACTGACAGCAGCTAACTGCATGGATGGAAAGACAATCAGTCTTCATTTTAACACTGCACTAGTGGATGACAGCCACAGCTGTTCTGGGCAAGACAGACTGTGCAGAGCACAGAACGCAGCCCACTGCAGGGAGAGACAGACCTGAACCAGAGCTCCACAGAACCTGTTTTCTTCTCCTTCTGGGGGTGGGAGATCATCACTTAAAGTTCCGATCTGCACGTGGGCTTCAGATCAGGTTCAGTGAGATGCAGACTTATTTTTTTAAATCTCATTTTCAGTGTGGAAAGAGCAGGGAGAATTCCACAAGATAAGTTTGTCTCAGTATTTTTTCTCCAGTTTTAGCTGACCACATGAGTACAAACATATGAAGGTTCAGCAAAATCAGAACTGAATCCATATCTTAAACCTGGCTGTGTCTTGCAACTGAATTTTAACACTATCTCCCAGTATAAACTCCCTGTCCAAGACCCTACCCTTGAAAGCTTTGTGTTTTTCTGAAGGCCACAGTTATCCACTTAACTGGAGGAGCTGGTGGGGAAATGGGGGGAAAAAAAACCCTAAACTTTTGAGGTTTAGCAACAAGATGATTTCCATCTAGTTTGTACTATTGAAAATCTGGAGTAACTCCCCTTAAATCAAAGGAGGAGTACTAGGACAAGCTGCCAAAAGGAGTTATCAGATGGAAGATAAATTCAAGTTCCCTTAATTCAATGTCATCTTTATGTTTTCCTTTAAGACAAATTCTGGCTATTAAAATTCCATTAATTCTGAATTACTTAGATAGAGGGATAGGAAGAAACCTTCAGGTGTCCTAATGTGGCATTACTGATGCACAAAGAAATACTAATTCTAATCTCTTTTAGCAGATGTGAGCCAGGATAAAACGCTCTTCTGACTGAACTCTCCCCACTGAAAATTCTCTGGCTCAGACATAGGCCACCAGAAAGGCCTTGCTTAAGAAGTACTTACAGGGAATCACCAAGATTATTTTAAGGGAGTTCCCCAATGGATATGGAGAGCAGCTTTGTTTCCAGTGTGTTGGTGGTCTCTGTGAAATTCCTCCACAAAACTCCTCCTTCCTTTGGGATGTGCAAAAATTGGTGAGATCAGCAGCAATCAAAGAAGGGTGGCAAAGACAGACCAAGACTTACTTCAAGAGATGGAAAATCCATCTCTAGATTCAGAAAAGATTGAGCTGCTGATTCACTTTCAAGCATAAACTGGGAAATTTATTAGAGTCCTTCCATAATATTTTTTTTTCTCTGAGATGCCACAAACAGAAAGGGGTACAGTGAAGTCAGCACACATGATTTAGAAGGGAAGCCTTGCAGGGTGGGAGTTTGGGCTGTGAGGTGACAGGTCACATAAACTGAGCTATCCCTGAACCACCCTGGATTTACAGGACGCCAATGCTGAAGAACAGATAGGCATTATTTGTTGCTTTAATGTGCAACTCTCAAAGCAAGTGTGTGCAACACAGATCAAGCTAGAAGAGAATGAAGACTACTGTTTTGTGGGTAAGAAAAAGTAAAAAGCAGAAAGAGGAAAGACAAGACTCAAGTTAAATTTTTAATAAGGAGCATTTAGAAGCATCTTCTGAAAAGCCGGTGAATCTTTAATGCAAAAATTGCTTCGAAAAGGCAATTATCCCAAAAAGAAATTACTCTGCTCTGCAGAGGGACAAAATTTAAAAATTAAAGTGCACACTGAGAGATTTTACTGTTATTTTAAGTACTTTCCTAGTTCGGCCCCAACTATGAAGATTCAGTTGTTGCCTCCCTTACATAAGGCCAGCAGGCAGTTCAAGCCAAACCTCCTGTAAACCAGGCTGTTCCAGAAATGTGACTGCCTTCGGCAATCACAGACAGAAGCAGATTCTCCGGGAAGACGAGGGGGATTGTTTTAGAGAGAATGATGCAAAGAAGTAACTTTTAAAAATAAAAACACCCAGGTAATCTACAGGATGAAGGTATTAGCATGCTGTAAAGCCCAGTTACCCCATATTTCCTGATCTCAGGGCTTCACTTTTCATCTTTCAAGGGGCAGAGGGTCAAGGCTACATGTGGTGATGGTAATGTGGTATACCTAGGAAGAGACTCTTTTGCAATCTCAAGAACAGCAATGGAAGAACCAAGAATCCACCACAGTGACCCCCTCCTTCTCTTAGTCCTTTCACATCGCTCTCCTGAAGAGGTTAATAAAAACTGGTCCCTTTTAAGTTTCTCTCCTCTCTTATTAAATCACCTGGGGTAGGATGCCATGGTAACATGCTGGAAAAGGAGCTGACATTCATGCATGACAGAAGGATCCAGTGCAAGTCCTCCTCACTCACCCAGGAGCACTGCTACACCAGGCAGGAGGTGCAGAACCAGCGCCCACCAAACAAATCAATGTCAAATATCACAGAGCTTTCCCGACGCGTTCACATTTCTGCTTGTTCCCTCTGCTCACCTCACTCTGCCTCATCTGCAAGAGGGAAACCTAAAACCAAATCACTGCAGAGGTTTGTGACCAGTGTGGAAAGCACGGAAGGTATCTCAAATGGGACAGTTTCAACCTAGCATGTGCCTGAAACAAGAGAAACGAGGGATGCAGACGTAATGCTGGGTATTAACTACAGCAAAGTGCCTCTAGGGCAGCAGAGGCTTCCAGACAGCACTGGGGAGTGTCTGGCCCCTCAGGATATGGGGGGAAGAGACTGAATTTGTATATCTGTCCAGGTAGACGAGGCCAGAAAGACTCCACAGCTGAGGATCTGCCAGGTTCTCCAAGGGCGCAGGAGCGGAAAAGACTAATAGACAGCAAAGACATAAAATAACTAAACTCTCTTTTCCTTTTCTGACTTGCAGGATACATTATGCTTCCAAAATTGCAGTAGAAATAGCTTCAATTATATGCTCCAATCCTTTTTCAAGTAATAATAAAAAAAAGGGTAATATGATCCTGAAAATATACACATAGTTGACCCAACTGAAAAATAGTGCTCACATGTCCAGGCTTCTTTCCTTTCCCTTCTCCTTCCCCTTTGTATACTTTCCCTGTCCTTCTCTTTGCTAATGTGCCCTAAGCAAATATCCATTCAAGGCTGAAAATTCAGGAGGCTTTTCATTTATTCAGAAAAGAGGGTTTGTTGCTGTGCTTAGAGAGTATTTTTGTGGTGATGTATTTTATTTTTGATAGGTTTTTTCTTTTCATAGGTGTTCAGGAAAGGGTTGCTGAGCATGACTGTGGCTGTCCGTTCAAAGATTGGTGTCCATGTGAGATTTAACCAGCAGCAGTGAGTGCTCTAGGATTTCTTTTGAGACATTCATAAGGTTATTTGGAGCTCTCAGGCTGTACCGGAATTCTGCTGTCCTGTCTAAACCTGCTTATAAAACTTTAAAATCTTATGTTTATTTGAAACACGATTCAGTGCTTTCAGAAACCGAGGTAACCTCCCCCATTCTCTCATCTCCTCGGCACAGTTCAGGTTGAGTGGAAAGGGCTGAGGAGAAGGAAAATATGTTTATTTTTAGCTGCATGTGACTGAGATGGTACTGCAGGAGAAATCGGAAAGACACAGCAGAGGAACGTATCAGGGAGTAATGTCTCTTCAATTTGGTGATTAAATCCAAGCAAGCAGGCTTTTCCCCCACAAAAGGAGGTGCAGAAGAAGAGGAGGATCTAGAAAAAGAGCAAGACTGTCTGGGACCACGAGCAGCTGGTTTCCACTCTCTGAGGAAGGAGAGGGTCGCTCCAGGGGAGGGTCTGAGGTGATGTAGTGGCTGTCAGTGCAAGAGTGAAAGGGGAGGGTGCTGCTAAAACACACTGTGGTTGCCATATCCGAGGCATCTTGTTTCCCTGACATCTGATTCTCAAATGGAAACCATGTGGTCTTCCATCAAAATATTGGAAACAAATGTAGAATAGATAGGAAACTGAAAGCAAACACTAAAGAAAAGCTTTAGGGAGGAGAAGGAAAAGTACTGAAGAGCATAAGGGTTCACCAGTATTAACAAAAGACAGCAGCAATCACGTAGTTTCACACCACTTTCTCACACAACGATTTTAGCTAAATTGTGTTTGGTTTTGCTTTGGTCTGTGCTTTGAATTAATTCCAATCTTGCAAAATATTTTCATCTTATTTATTGAAACAACCCACAACCCCAAACCAGGGGAAAGCTGAGCAGATCAGTAATTAAAGGAAAGGTGTGTACTCGGGGCTAGACGGTGCCTGGAGGAGTAGACTCAGATTGAAGCTGTCTGCAGAAAGGAAGAGCAAAGGTGAGCTGATATTGTTTTGGACAACAGGTATAACCCAAGATGCTCTGAAGCCAGTAGTAGAACCTCCTGTTGTTTACAGCAGGGTCAGGATTTCATTTTTTTTTTTTGTTTTAAATCTTGCAGGTTTTTCCACATATTGACATGGTGCTTCCTTCCCCTTAAGGGTGAGTTGTCACAGGTGCTAACCTTCATTTTAGGTCAATATATAGCAAAGCAGCACTCTCAGTGCAATGATATCAATGGCAAGGGAGAAAAACTCACTGACAGCAGCTGGGAAGGGTCTAGGAGATTCTCAGCCATGGAAACAACTCCTCTCTACAGGCAGCACTGGCAGAGCTTGTGCTACGCCGAGCTGCAACTCGGTTTGTGCAAATCCCTGGCAGTACTGACCAAAAAGGACACCCTGCACCCAGATTCACGTTCTGTCTCTGTCCCTGCTCCCTCTGAAAGCCAGATCAGCTGCTGCCCTTCCAGAGGTGGAGTTAAGCCTGAGCTGTGCCTTCAGGAGAGCCACAAGCCAGCTGAGACTTGCCACCACGGAGAGCTGCCAGGCTCTGGGAGCTTTCCCAGGGGAGAGAGGGGCCAGGGGTGGCCTTCAGGCACTGCAGATCTCCCCACTCCCAGCATCCAGGAGGAACCAGCAGGACATGCCACTGTTTCTCCTCCCATCCTGCACCTCAGAGCCCCTCTGGAGAGGGAAATCCCGCTTCTTACACCCGAAGCACATCTGTGCAAAGCACTGAGACTGCAGGGAGGTGTCTGGGGCTGGTTCAGATCCACAGCTCCTGCAGATCTCTGTGGAAGGGGAAATGCTCCCATCCTTCCAGGAACAAGCCCACAGAGCACGCCAATTAAATTTAAGATGTTAAATTACTCCCATAGCTGGCCCTGCTTTTTTCCCCCTCAGCTCTCTGGGTATTGTTTAGCAGCCGTCAGATAATTAAGCGCAAAGGCTAAGATAATGTAATTTGAATAACGGCTAATGAAAAGCTCTGCAATTATTTCTGAATGTGTTATCTGTCTTTCCTCTCTCACATGGTAACTACAATTGCCTCTCACAGAACTCTCCAAGCAGGTGATGATACGCCAGAAGTGCACACTTTTCACTTCCATCTCTCCTTCTCTCACCCAAAAACCTCTAAATCCACCTCTCATTCCCTCTGTCAGAGGCAATTGCTGCCTGTAGCTCCACAAAAAGCCCAGTCTCCACGACAGCAGCCCCTTTTTGCTCCTCTCCCACTTCCATTCCACACCTGCTCTGTACCACCACTGTGTGGGATTGATCAAATTTTGCACAGGAAAATCCTGTGAGAAAGGAAAAGGAGAAGAGATTAAGAAGCAGGAGCTGCCACCTTCACCTCATAATCTATGGACATGCAGAAGGAGCAAAGCTGGCTCAAGGATTTATGGGAAGCAGCACAATTCACTGCCTTAAGGATGAGGAGGATCACAGGAGCTCATGGTCTCGCACCTTTGTTTCCAGCCTTTCCCTCCAAGGAAGCCACAGCTCCAAGAAAATTCTGTGGGTAAAATTATCCCCTTTGCAGAAGCACCTGCACTCTTGTGCAAAGACAACAGTCCCTCCCCAGAAAAGAAGCTGTGATTTATAGCTGCACTCCTGAATTTTTCAACAAATTTAATTTGAGCTCAGTGTGATGAAATCCTTGCCCACCGAGGTAACAACATAACTGACAAAACATAATTCGGGTGTTTATTTATAACAGCTTCAAAAACATTTCACCCACAGCTTTATGGCTTGTCTGGCAAAACGAGGATTTGCCCAGCTGCAAAAAGAATTATCGGGAAGCTCAGTATAAAACCACCTTCCTGATCTGTTTAAGGTATTCAAATTGATTATTGATAGGAGTGAAGTTTGGACAGGTGACATGGGAACCATCAGCACAAGAAACTAATCTCCAGCCTGTCTGGAGGCAGAGAGGTCAGGAAACACCCAGGAGAGGGTGATGCCCAGTGCCAGCTCAGTGGAAAGGTTGTGCTGTAAAAAAGGCAGGGACAGCAGTGCAGTGAGGGATGCTGTGCTCAACACTTCCAAAAAGCAGGAGATGTTGCAGGTACAGTCCTAGCAAAGGAAAGTCGTAGATCAGGACAGCGTATTTTTAACTGAGCTTGTAAGTTAGTTTTGTTGGGGCTTTTATTCTTTGGTGATGCCTTTTTTTTTTTTCCCCTCAGAACTTACTACTCTCTAGAAGGCAAAAGAAGTGGGAAGTGTGGTAAGAGTGGTGGGAAAATGACAGGAGGCAGACAGAACTGACACAAATTTCTGCTATCGTCCTTGGAAACATGGGAGAGACTGACTGGAAAAGTAGCTGAATTTAAATGAGAGGATGTGTTGTAAGCTGGCAGCTCTAAAACAGTGAAGGAAGCATATCTGGAATGACATATGGGGCAGTAGGGTTTAATTCTGAAGTATCTGCTTTACTGGGCTCTGCTGGATCTCAGGTTCCAACATCACCTAGAGTTTATGGGGAGCTGTTAGACCCATCTTTATAGAGAGTTACCTCCTGGTCTCTAGTCAATTGCCTGTAGTAAATTAAATATTGACAAAGGCTTCACTAGCCCTAGTTTCCTAGTATTTGATGGTAGGTCAGGAAGGCATTTCTATTCCTCTAAAGTGAATTTAGAACTGCTTGGATAATAAAGCTTACATCTGAGCAAAGGGCCTTCACTGGATGCATGAGGATTCCACAGCACACACAATCCAAATGATGGCATAGTATCCCAAGCAATATGAAACAAAGCAGGGCCCACATGTCTGTGACGTTTTGCTACAAGACCCTGAGAAACCGTCGTGGACAGATTCACAAACTCCCTAAAAAACAGCTCAGTGTTCCCCTCGAAAACCATTCACTCAAGTGGAGAGAAAGTTGTGACTGCAGACTAGAAGCACAGCCCAATGCAGCAGAGTTTTCCACGAGGACTGCAAAATCAGCACATCCCAACCACTTCCACATGTGGAAAATGACTTATCTGTAAGCTGAACAGAGCAGTGGGACACTTCTCCTGAGGAAGGGAGTTACCTTGGATGGATCTCAGTCAGCTGAAAGACAATCTGACCAGGGGGAAGGAGCTGGCTTGGAGAGTCATCAGAGGTAAAACCTGGTGTGCAGGAAGTTTGCAGAAAGCACGAGCTCATTGCATGGTGCAAAATACTAAACCACAAATAATAGACCAGGTCTGCTAGAGGCAGGTATTGAGTGTGATAAGTGCTCCCAGGATCTCTACAGCACCTGAGTCCTTGGTCCTGCTGCCCTGTGCTGGAGCAAGGAGTGAAACCATGTATTTTTCCAGGCTAATTTGTTACCTCCGGAGCACATTTGAAAAAACCCAATTCCCATTCATTAAAAAATGGTGTATCTTAACACTCGCTTGTCAATGTAAAGCAAAATGCACCAAGTTATAATGTTAAGACATTTCAAGCTGCCAGAAAAAAACCAACCTTCCCAGGCCACCACATCTGCATTATCAGCATCCTCAGCAATCTTCCTGGCTCTCCACCACCCAGCTCCCAAAGGCAAGTCCTGGTCACACCTGGGATGCAAAGCATGCCAAGGATATACATTTCGAAGCTTCAGTGGAAAATGAAAGAGCTCCTAAGATGAAATAGAAACCCTGAAAAATGGCTAATACGTGCATAAATAGCTGATAACTGACTGACTAGATAATTGGTTTCATTAAAAGATAAATATCCCTCTCTCCTAATGACATCACTGTTGATATTACTCCACTGATAACATCCAGCTTAACATAACCCCTTTTTATGGCTGCAGAGTCATGTTCTGCTTTCCAAAAGAGCCCCTGCCTTGAAGAAACATCAAAGAATCTTGTTTGTGACCTGAGCTCTTCAGCCATCAGCCAGTACTTTTCAGCATGGCCCCTAAGTGATGGATAGCTACATCCCCTCACAAAGAGCTAGAAAAATAAATTGCATCAGAAAGAATAAGTGTTCACAAATGGGTACACATTTAGAACAAAAGAGAATGGAAAAGCAAGAGTGCAAAATATTTATCGCCCCCCCACACCCCGATAACACTAGGCAGGAAAAATGGCTGAAAACCATTTCATCATTTTATTTCCTAACTTCTCAAGTGATGTGAAAAATCACTCCACTTCAGAAAAGAGTCCAAGATATGCAGGGCCATGGAATATTTTGGGAGAAGAACCCAAGCAGACCAATATGTCTCTATGGAATTTCAAAGTCAGAGAAGAATACTTGTGAGATCGTGAATATTTCCACTATTTTAAATAATGGGCAAACGCTAACTCTGTTTTCACAAGATGTATTTTCTCTGCTATTATAAAAGGAGGATTACACAGTTGTAATGTGATATTCCCTTTATAACTGTGATTGATCCTTCTTTTATCATAACTGAATAATTATCTGTAATAAAAACATACACAGTCTGCCGCTTGTGCATTAAGAAATCTCGTTCATGATCCTAATTTGGATCATAATTTGAATTGCACTCCTCCAGAAGATGGTTTTGTTGAGGGAGGTTAGCCAGCCCCAGGCAGGGAGCAAAACACACAGCACACACACAGAACTGTTATATCCATATTCCCCTGGACTCAAAACCCTGCGAGGAAAACAAGCAGCACTCAGCAGCAGCATTTCATTCCAAAGGAGATTGACAATCACAAGGCCTTGTTATGATCTCAGCTGACTCTCTCAATTGGAAATTCCCAGCAAGCTCTCACAACACCCTGGACTGACAGCTGCTGGGATGATGGACAGAAAAGGAGAAAGTCTTGATTCCAGTGCGGCAAAACTGGGTACCCTTCCTGCTTTGGATGTACAAGAGCCTATAACAAAAGGTATTCCCCTTAAACACACTCCAAAGTCTCCCCTGATCAATACAAATATTTCCTCTGCCTTTACACAGTGGACCACGTGAACTCAGCTTGTATTTTGCAAGGGTTTGCTTGCTTTTCCTGAGGCTTTTTTCCCTTTTTTAATCCCTAAATAAGAAAGCCTCCCAGCCTTACTCAGCCCTTATGTTTGCTGTCCTAAATTCATGCTTGACGTGTTTCAAGATGAAGACATTAGTGCAGTGAGAGCGAAATGAGTGTGGCCACATTATCATCAAATAATAACTTGATCAGCACGTGAGATAACCTAAAACCTAACTCAGCTCCAGCCGCAGAGGCTTGTGCTGTACGTTCTGTGTAAACATTCCAGTGCCTCTCCAGCTGCTGAAGGATTAAATAATCACCAGAAAAGGCACATTTGCAAAAAGTTGGTTTCAGAAGCATCCTACAGCTTCTGGTTATTGCAGCACTCCACTGCAGGCTGACCAGAAATCCGGCATGCTCCAAGCTTGGACGTTTTTGAAACAATCTGGATGTTCTGAGATTCCCACTCAAGAAGCCCCACGGGCTATTCCCAGCCTCTGCATAATTAAAGCAATCCACCTGCTCCACAGCCATTTCCTCAGCTCCAGAGCAGTACAGACACAGATGTGACACTTTCCTGCCACAGCAGCCCTGTTTGGGGACAGTGTGGAGGCTGCCACGCTCTCTGCAGTTATCCTGCCCGTGAAGCTCAGCAAAAAAAATGTTAGGCAGCAAAAAATTCCAGCAATTCTTTCCCTCCAGTTACAATAAACTTGCTTCCAATTTGTTGTCCATCCGTTGCTAATTTCATTATCATTTCACACATGTTAATGAGACACATGCTGGTCACATGACCTCCTCCTTCCCTCTGGGGTCTAATGAATTATATATCATGAATAATTAAGGGCTGTTTGTTTTGGCATGCAAATTCATTAGTGTTTTAATATAAAAATGCACAAAAGGGGAATTAATGTTTCATGACAACTAAAATAACCCTTTCTGCTAAAAATGTGGCCACACTGAGACCATTTATTTATGCATTTTTGTTTTCAAATTAAGTCAGAATTTAAAGATCTCCAGACCACACCACTAAAGAGTAGCTGAGTATTTAAAAAGTGATAGTGTGCAGCTTTTGGCAGATTTCCTCCAGATCCCATAATGTTTCCTAATGCTCTGGCAAGACTGACATGAGTTTCTCCCCCTATGAGTGAAGAGATTTCTCCCCCTCCAACAATTCAATATCGACATTTGAAGTGGAAGCTGTAGCTTCAGTTTGAATGCCACATCAAACCAGCTGATAGGGCTGTCATTTTTTATTTTTAAGCTGTAATTCAAGTGCAGGCTTATATGGCTGTAGTTGGAATCTCTTTTTATGGCATCTAAGAAATCAGCTGGGCTTCTCAGATTTTTCAGAGGAAAACGGAAAAGCGAGAAGTCAACTGGAAAATTGTTGTTTTAGGTGCAGATGGTGACATTGCTTTTTAACCTCTTCATGCTTGTTATAAGGATCTTGTAATACTCTACTAAGGCATGGCACCCTTCACTGGAAAACACGCTGGTGACACTGTCAGCATTCTGCCAGCCCAGCACATAATGATCAGCACAACTGGTTTGGAAATGACCAACCCCACAGCAAAGAGTGGCCAAAATTCAGTCTGACTTATGACTGCAAAGTGGGGAAAATGAGAAAGATTTCCCTTGTATTCCATGGAAATCAGGGATAAAATCTAAACCTTTTTCTTTTTTTTCTTTTTTTTTCTTTGTTTTTTTGTACTCTTGGAGTGAGACATCCATTCCGCAGCTCTGCTGGCCTTGAATTCTAGATATTTTAGCATTTCAGAGAAAAAGAGAACCAGTTAGACTGAAAGGCACCCCACAAGACCAGTAGTGAGGCCATGAGTTCCCAGCCCTTTCCAGTCACCTGGAAGTGCTGAAGCACCAAAGTGGCTCAGGACATGATTTTTTGAAAGCATGAGCAGTGACGAGTATTTTGATACAGCTTTGTGAAGACGCACACTGTTTGTCTGTTTTAAAAGAGCCCTCATAACAGCTCTTCACAAAATTCAAGTGCCTTCATAGTCTGCAATGAGCAGATTAAATTTGAAAGGCTGGGTTCAAGTGTGCAAGACGTGTCCTTTGCTACCCCTGTGAAACATTACCTGGTTCTGACTGAATTCTGGCTGAATTGAGGCCTCACTCAAGGAAGGTTCAGCACTTTCAGGCCAGCAGCTGGGTTTTCCCTGGGGCCTCTGTACCCTGAGCATCCCTGGCTCACTCTCCTGTGCCCATTTTCCTCCTGGGACCTTAGGACTGCTGCAGGATCATCCCTCTCGTGCTGTAGTGCCACTTGTACAGCAGGGAGGCTGGGAGAAGTGGGCTCCCCAGGATGAACAAAAAATAAAATCTTGGATGACAAGAGTGGCAATAGAGGAAGCAATTTAGGACAGAGCTGAAGAAAGCTGTGACTTCTTCAGCTGGGGATAAGAGATCTTTGGGCCTGAAGGCTGGAAATGGGTGATGCCTTAGGTTTTAACTTTTATATTTTCAAATCCTGTGCTGCTTAGTGTGTAACTCGGAAGTTTCTTGTAGCCTGCTAGCTGCTGTTCTCTTGTGCCAGATAGACATAACAAAGCTTCTGAAGCCTGCTGTCCAAGGACACCCAGACTGCCTAGGCCCAAAATGTGTAAACCAACATCTTTAGAAGGCGAGTGAGCTTGGAAAAAATGACATCATTAACTGAAGCTTTAATTGGAGAATTAACCCTGATATGCAAATGAACCGAACCTATAAAAGAGGGAAGAAACCGTGAGTCGTTGTCCATCTTGGGGTCCATTTTGAAAGCAGCCTTTGGCTCCCCAGGGTGCACCTTTGAAGACCTTTCAAATAAATACCTACTTTTATTCCCTTACTCCTGTCTAGTCTCTGTTTCTAGGTAGCCGCTCAAGGCATCATGGGATCAAACCCCAGTAGGGAAAGCTGCGTCACCTTTTTTTGGTTATTGAGGAAGGAGTAAGGATGGCTAAAGTCAAACACTGAATGCTCTAAGCAAAGTCAATTCTCCCACTAGGAGAATTCCAGCAGAATGCTACAGGTCCTCATCTATCAAAAAGAAAAATGATGTATGTAATTATGTATCGTTATAGCACATAGCATGTCCTAACTTTGTCCAACTATCCTAAAAGAAGCCATTCAGATTCCTATCCATGGACACTAGTGAAAAATCTGGCCTGATCCTAATTCTAGTTCTTCTCTTTATAAATGGAGGGAGGAAAAATAGGAAAAATCAGATTAATCAGTCATTATATTGTCCCATTGACTGTAAAGGAAAAGAGGATGAATAACTAAAATATAATTGGTCTAGATTAAATGAGAAATATTTTCCCACCAACCACTCTGGAACCACTCTGTACTTTCACTTCCTTTGTTTTACTATTTAATTTCCCATGAAAATCACAGTATAAAGTTTGAAAACATGCTTTTAAATGATGGTAAAGTTTATTTAGAATCACACACTCACCAGCTACTTGTGTGGTAAACTGTGAGCAGAAAAGATTAAATGAATACTGTTGGACATACTGAGGAACGCAAAAATTAAGTTGAAACACAGAAAAAGTATCAAAATGTTCAGTGAAAAATTCTGCTACTTAAAAGTAACAGAAAAGGTATGATAATGTTCTGTCATCAAATTACATAGCACTTGTATGGTACAGAGGGACTGTGAAAATCAAGATGCTATTGGGATGTGCATAATAAATAAATAGAAAAAACAACTTATAAAAAAGGACAGCAATCACTTTAGCAAGTAAATGCAGTAAGTGGAAAAAGCATTGTCAGAAGCCTTTACTGTAATCTTTTACATTCTGCAAATCCTTAGATATAAACCCTGGCTTCTCAGTAGGTGGAAAGGAGACAGAAAGAATGAGGCAGAGTAAAATAATCAGGTGTCCAGAGAAATATAACTTTTAGACTTGTACATTTCTAATAATGGAAGGAAAAATCAGCTACTAAATGGGGTTTGTGTCGTGGAGGATATGAATCCAGAGACGGAAATGTTTGTTCTCGGTGAGGACATTATGTTGGTGCTATACACAAAGCAGCTGTCAGTGAGCCTGAGCTGACGTTCACATCTGCAGTGGAAAGCCACAAATGCCAATAAGAGACCAGGGACCCTGGACAGAAGACAAGTTCAAGGTCATCTGAGTAGCGGAGCAGAAATAGTAAAGCTAAAATCCCTCATCTATTGACAAGCTCATCCACAGGGTTTATTTAATTGATAAACACTTAAACCCTGCGAAGTACACTCTAATGCACTGGCTTGTGAGTTAATGAACCAGGGCATTCCTCTGGATAGACTCAGAACAACTTGGCTGAGGTTCCTAAGCCATGATGGTTTTCTATGATTCATGTGCCAGATGCCTGTACTGTCAGGCCAGGTATTCTTGCTGGTTCTCTGAGCTTTTAAAAGCCTCATGTCTTCTGCACAGCTACAATTTGCAGCTTCTGTGAATCAACCTTTGTCTTTCCCATTTCTGATTCTGCATAGTTGTTTAGCTCTGTTTTGCCTCACTACCTTGTGACCTTGCTCTGCTCAGGTTTTTTCTCTAACAAAATGCGTATTTTTTTAATAATGTACTTCTTTGTGCAGTTAGGGAGAGTGATGCTGTACCGCAGTTTGTCCTTCAGACTTTGGTGTGAGTTTCTTTACGTGCTTCTCTAAGCCTGCATGGATTTTAATTCAGCAAAGCTGAGAGCAGAGGGGCAGAATCCCCTCCCTCGACCTGCTTTTGGTGCAGCTTCCTGGAGTCCATCAGAGCCCCTCTTGTATCCGTGCATTTATAACTCCTGTGGAGAGGGAGGAAAGGCAAATGCCTGCCCATGACCTCAGAGATGTTACCTCCACCCTCACTCCTGTGCCAGATGTAGAAAATCTCCCATGCATTCTCCTCAACTCAAAGAGAGCACCAGCACGAGCACCAGCACCAGCCAGGAGACGCTGCCAGATACAAAAAGTTTTAAGGCCAACTGATGGTGCTGGATCTGCTCCTGCTGTAATCTCAGTTTAAATTAGTAACTAGAAGCAACACACCGGGAGCTTTTCTAGCCTGCTTCCTCAAGAAGTAAATCTAATCCCAAATAAAATATTCAGCATTTGGAGGCTGAGCACAGCCCTCGGTGTGCGCTGAGGAAGCACTTTTCCTAAGAGACCAGAAATGTTGGCAGCTCACTTTGGTACCACGTCCAGTTTTATTTGTTTTAGAATCTCTGCTCCTCTAGGGGTGTGCAAAAAGATCTGGGGTGCTCTGGGGAATTTCACCTCTACTCCTCTTTACCTTTGCACTTCTCCTTCTTTTGATCTATTGCTACCCACCGCCTAGGGCTGACTTGTTTGCTGTACAAGCCACTATCTGGCCATCCTCTCCTATCCTGATGGCCAGAGCCAGCCCTTCCCACTATACCCAAACTGCTGATACTGTGACAGGTCCTAAGTCAACACTTCATCAGCCAAGAGCTTTTATCAGCAGGAGAGAGGAACCCCAGCACTGGCAGCACTGACAGCCCTGGCCAGCAAAGATGTTTTTAGAATGATATTCTTGGCGTCCTGTGGCGTCTTTAACAAAGCTGGCAGCGACTGCTGAAAACCTGCCAGGTAGATTTGCCCAGAAGAAGGAAATGGGATGTGGTAGGGCGTGGTGGTGAGGAGAAGAGAACATTTCAGAGCGTTTTCAGACCATTTTCTCACACATGTTTCTCATCCCTTAACACTCGGGAAGGGAGAGACATTGCTTTGAGGGGCATGTCCCATCCAAACAAATGAGACAGTGGGAAGAGACCAAAGGGATCCATCAGCCTTGTGAAAACCACCTCTTTTCCAAGTCTGGCTTGACAGATCAACACAATACTTAGAGGGCACAAGCCCTGTCTGAATCAACACTCTGCTGAGCTTGTAGCAAGAACAAAATGAGTTGTGCAGAAATGAAGGTTCATACAAAAGGTCTGGGTTTCATATCAAGATCCTCTGCTGACCAGCTGCACAGCTTCTGATACACATTTGTAATGCTCCATGCAAGCAATGCCAGAGCACCTGCTAGATTAAAGCTGTGATACCTAAAACCCACAAGCTCAGCTTTAGTAAAGACCAAAATCTAAAAGTGAAGTCTCAAGACCCTCATACCACAGCTACTCGCTGAAACTCAGCAATTCTGTGAAAAAAATCCATTAGTCTTAAGAGGACATATTCATATAACCATTAATTTCAGCTCCTGCTCTGTAAAATGTGGAGAACAACTGCTTTCTCTCCTGGATACTGTAAAGCACAGTGTTTTAACACATGTTAAATACTTTCTGTCTTCATGCAGCAAGAAGTTCTGCTTTGGATACTACATCTATTCTGCCAGTCAAAATAGTTGGCTGCCTCTGCCAGACTGGTTAAATTTCTTTGGAGGTAAGTGAAAGCAATCATGTAAATTAAAATGAAAAACCAAGCTAGAGACTTACTTCAGATGGGAAAAGAAATACAACTTTTTCAAAAAGATCAAAACCATCTTTGTAAAAAATCCAAACACAAATAACAACAAAAAACCCCTACAAAAAAACAAAAACCCAAACCCACTCCTGACGCTGTAACATTTCCCTGAATTCCCTGGTTATAGCTGGTAGATTTACAGAAATACTTGGGAAAACAGCTGCTGCTGGTGCTATCTACTGGACAAGACAAAAGGATGAAGGGCTGAACCCCAAACCAGCCCTTTTTGATGTACCAAGATGGCAGCCAAAGAAGTTTTCATAAGTCATCGAAGTTTTTCAATATTTATCCCCACAGGGAAACCAAAACTAAATCCAGAGATTGTTTTAGGTACAGAATTAATTTCTTTAAACCCCATGAAGTTTGTAGAGCCTGGCACATCAAACACAGGTTTTGGGTTTATACACTCTCCATTCCCTCTGTGTCTATCTCTAAAGACCTCTCATCCATGCAGAAAACCCAATCATGCCCAGGGAACCAGTTACAATAAGATCCTCCCTGACACTGCCCCAGCAGAACTTTGTTCTGTGAAGGGGAAACTGTTCTATGGCTTTGCTTCTGGAAAATCCTGCCCTGTGTACCGCTTGCTCTTCAAGCCAAGGGCAGTTACACGAATTGCAGGCGTGGTTAGGCCACGGTTGTGTCTGTTCTGCAGAGTACACCTGGTTTCTCCAGTAGCAGGGACCAGGTCCAAAGGACACAGCTATTTACAGAACATCTTCTACATTCTTCTCCTGGTGGCCAGGGTCACAGATTTGGACTCAATTAGCACAGCACGTCATCCACATTAGTGGTCCTCTTTGCCTGTACTGCACTAAGGCAATTATGGCCAAACTCAAGAGTTTGCTTATTCTGTTTCAGAACAAACCCATCAGGGACCAGCCAAGCTTGTGCCATTGTTTCCAACCCAGGAGATGCCTGCATTTCAGAGGGGGCATCAAGAGTGCCAGCTGGGAGTGCTGCATCCCTGTGCCTGACTTGCCCTTTACAGTACCACACAAAAAATAGGGACATTCCAAGGGTTTCACAAAGCCCTTCCACAGAGGCCCCACTTACACTTAAAGCAACCGAATATTTTGAATTATTTAGTTCACATCCCTGGTGACAAACTCGTTGAAAGGGTCCAGGACCTGACTGTGCAGAGGCTGGGGAGGGTGGCTGCAGTGTCTGCGTGGGGGTGAGTGACTCCTGGCCCGGCTGGTGGCATGTCAGCCCCGACTGCCACCTCGCAGAGCGGGCACTGGCCTCTGCCGAGAGGAGCCAGGGAAAAGGACAGCTCCGTGAGAAAGAGAGGGAAAGAACTCCACAAAAGAGGATGGAATGGAGTAATTAGCTTCTTCCTCTGCAGCCTCCAGCATGCTGCCAAGCCTCGCTGCCGCACGACAGGCGGACAAAAGGCTTTTTCAGCTGTCACACGTTTCACAGCCCCGGCCAGGGACAGCAGCCACGTCCTCGTGCCTTTCAGGGCCTTGCAGACATGTGCTGCTCTGTCTGCAGGCCAAGGAAAAGCAGGCTTAGCCCTTCCCAGAGCTACAGATACAAAATGCAGTGTTGCAGCGCTGCTGGCACTCAGCATATGGTTACCCTGATTTATTTCTGTTGAAACAGAAGCCAGAGTTTCTTCCTGCCGAGGCCCTCCATGGTAGAAATAAGGAGCAGTCTGTGTCCTGGAGAGCTCAATTCAGCACTAAAGGTGACATTTTGTCCTCACCCTTTTCCATCATTTCTGGATGCAGGCACTTGAATAGAAGGAAGCTAAGGTACTGATATTACGGCTCACGTATTTCATTTCCTAGAAACTAAGCGGTGGGTGTTGCTCATGCAACCTTAAAATGAAAGTGTGTTACAGGAACAGACTGTCCTTTTTTGTGTTTATTCTGCTCGGTAGGAAAAAACCCCAACAACATTTAAAAGAATTCACCAGCAGCAAGATGTTTTTCCTCCAGGACTACTGGAACACGAGTTTCTTTTCTGTCCATGTGCATGTCTGTGTTTCTCACAGATGCTCACGGGAGCTGTGGTTTTCAACTGTGTGCAGAGGCAACAAGGACAAATTAGCATAAAATTAACATGCCCTACCTCTAATTGTAATGCACATGAGGAGAAGGACAAGCCCCTACTCCCTCTCCAACCACTGACTAGATCCATGAGTCTGACTTCATTTCACAAGTTGAATGCCTGAGACCAATGGGGATATCAGACATTACAGCAATAGAGGTTATTAATTGGATGATATGTAAAATTCAGTGACTTGTTGTCAGGGTGTACCTCACAATATCAGTCAAGTTATAAAATTCAGACACAACTACATGCTAGCTGAATACATTTGCCTTATTTCACTATACTGTATATTAAATTTTCCCTTTCATGTTTGCATAATAAATCTGAATGGAGCTTTTTATTGCATTCACACTTGGTTGATTGCTTTTGGTTATTTTACAGCATGCACTTAGTATAGGGGGAAGGAGAAAAAACAAAACTTTTACTACAAAACTGTAAAACAAAACAAAATGTGAATGAATGCCTGCTGTAGAGAGGTGATGAACATACTTCATGTTAACTCAGAGGTGCCACTTCTTATCACTGACGTGTAACTGCTGGTGATACTATTGTTTTTATCTGGGGGGATGTCTCAGTACCAGAACACAGAATAAAGCATGGTTCCTCAGTTTTATTTGCTGCAGGTACAAGTGCCATGGGGGGGCGGACACAGGTACAGGAACTCCCTGTGACTTGCACACGGAATTTTTAAAAGGAGATACCCCGGGTGAAACTCTCCTGGTGGCAGAAAGACAACACAGAGCCTGAGCAGGGTGTCAGCCTCCCCTCAGCTTTGCAGAGCATGAGTGGGTCTCACACAGCTCAGGTGTGGTGGTGACTCTGAGAAGGGGTGAATTCCCACCTTCTAATTCCTGTTCCCAAAATGCCACACAGCACATGAGAAAATAAAGATTTGGGCGTTTTCACTCTTGCAAAACGGAGGTGAAGAACCTGCTCTTTGCTGAGTGCCAAACAGATCTTTCAAAGCCTTTTGGCAAACCATGAATTAACACACCCCAAATATACACCAGGAAAAAAAACCCCAAACAACATTAAAACATCTCCCTTCCACCTCCCCCCCAATCAAAGCTGTCAGAGTAAATGCAGAATAAAGAAGGTGTCAGTAGTAAAACGTTACACTTGAAAACACAGAAGTCTTGCACAAACAAGGAAACAGAAGAAAGTCATCTACAATGATAATAAGGTTGGGGGAAAAGATAATGTTAAAGAACCATTGAATAAAGATATAAAAGCTGATATAAACATTCCCAAGCATACCAGGAATAAGGAATGTGAAAGGCAATCTAGAGAACCACTAGATCAAGAAATAGAGAAAAATATGAAACTGATACACTAGAAGCAACCCACAATGCCACAACCCAGCTGAGGGTTCCGTCTCTGGCAGTGATAAGTATTTGGTGATGTGAAAAACAGGTTAAAAGAAGGACTAGCACATTTCTTCTCACCTTCTGGCAAGGTGTGATTTAGAGATTCTCTAAAGTAAGCTTGCATCTGCATCTCCTCAGTTTTACACACCTTTATCATATATCCTAGTCACCTTTTCTCCAAAATGAAAGCAACAAGGATGAGGGGAAATATGCAAAATGTGATGATGAAGCAACAGGGATTCTTCAAGTAAGAAAGAAAAAATTGGCCTGTGGGCTGCTGGCAAAGAGATCTATACAGTCTCAGGTAGGATGGAGATAAACAGGGGAGGATTAATCACTCACTGTTTCTTAGAATGCAAGAGGTAGGAAGCACTTAAAAAAAAAATAGCACACACATGTATAATAAGAAAGGAAAGGCAGTGAATTTTCAAGCCATGCCCGGACTGAGGAGCTCACTGCCACAGGACATGCAGATATACAAGTGTAAACGGGTTCCAAAAAGACAGACTCACAAAAGAAAATGACTAATAACCATCACAGGCTCCGCCGCTTCAGAAAGTCCCAAAAGCCACAGACAGCTAAAAGCAAGCAATTTGCGTCCAGGGAGGGTTATCTTTATATGCCCTGGGTTTACTTTTTTTCTCTAAGCAACTACTGCTGATGCTGGGCAGGAGAGATCCTTGGCCTTACCCCAGATTCACACAGCAGTAAGACTGTGCCATTAAAACACACATAAATTAAATATCATGTTATGGAATGAGCCTGTGGATTATAGCTCTGTCTCAGGCTCTGGTGCCTATATTCCAAATTTCATTCACCTATAAATATTAAAACACCAAGCAGTGCACTTGAATTTGCAAAATGCAGGCTCATCACCATTCCAATACCACGTTATCTGACAAAAGTAATTTATTTGCTCATCAGCCCATCATATTTTATTCAAGTCCAGTAAAAACTATCATTCCATTGTTCCAAACAAGCCCTAATCTCAGTATGCAGCTCTTGGTCTTATACAGATGCTAATTATTATAACTGCAGGGCAAATCAGCACCATATGACCGAGTAAATAAATTTTGCTGAATACATAAAAGAAAACCCCCCACAACCCTGTACTTGTTGGTTCTCCAGAATCACAGCTGTACAGTGTTAATACTGTACTCATGATCTTAATAGAAAATAATCCCTTGAAAATTAATTGCC
Organism: Dryoscopus gambensis; assembly: GCA_013389985.1. Classification (NCBI taxonomy): domain Eukaryota; kingdom Metazoa; phylum Chordata; class Aves; order Passeriformes; family Malaconotidae; genus Dryoscopus; species Dryoscopus gambensis. The sequence continues at coordinate 149,657 of WEIT01034990.1, forward strand.
ACTAGACATTAATAAGCACTTTGTTAATTAAGCCAGTAAGCCAATTAGGCCCAAGGTGAACTCGAGGGCAATCAACTCTATAAACAGTGTGAGCTAAGTCTTAGAAGTGCACTCTTAATTTTTAAAAAGCCTGTTTTTGGAGGCTGGATAACTTGTGGGATTGCTCATTACAGAACAAAGCAACTGCCCAAATTCAACCCAGGTCAGGAGCAGCCGAGAGCCATCATCACCCAGCAGCTTATCTGTGTCTTCAGAGCAGCTGGTCTAGACCTCATTTGAGACCTTACCAACTTATAATTGATAGCTTCTCTAAGTAAACCAAATCAGAAAGCCAGCAAAAAGCAATTCAAACGTGCCTCCTGGGAAAGAGCCTAAGCTGTAAGGCAGGGCAGGGTGTAGAGAGCAATTTACAGCCGACTCCCTTTGGCTCCGGATAAACATCAGGCAGCTGGCCCTGCTCCCTCTGCTACGCTTTCACAGACCACGGGACATTCACAAAACCTGCACAGAAATGGCTCAAGCCTTTCTGAGGAGATGCAAATATTTAGCAGCTCTTCCAGCTCCAAAAGTCTGCATTGCATGGCCTTTCTTCTTCCCTGTCCAGGAGCAGAGACAGCACAGGCAGGAGTGCAGATACTTCAGAAAGCTTCATTTCTGCATTTCCTTTACACCTGAGAGGAACAGATCCATTCCTGGGTTCCCATTCCTGAGGAGAAACCTGTGTTTCTCAACACGCTGCAAAGAGGAAAGCTGTTAAGGGAGCACCTTGCTAAAATCACTCCTCTGATGGGCATGGCTGAAACTCTGCCCAGGGCAGTGGCCACTGCCCCAAACCTGCCAGAAGTCAAGAAGCATTGATGGGTGGGACTCTTGGGGCTCTGCTGTTCAGGGAGTTGGACTTGACAATCCCTGTAGGTTCCATCCACCTCGGGACATTCTATGATTCCACGATTTTCTCCTCCTCCAATCCTCCTGTTCTGTGGTTTGTTGTTCTGTCTCTTCACAGGTCTTAGCAAGCTCAAATACCTCAAGGCAAAAGCATCCAAATTCCCTTTCTTCTCCACTTAAATGGAAGGAGTTTGTCCGTACAGTGAATTTGGCACAGGGCTGGAGAAAACTCATTTGTTTCTCTAATTGATTCCATTTGAAAAAAGATGCCATTAATCCTTGCACATCTGTTGGCACTGATAAATGTGCCCTGTGTTTTGAGTGTTTGTCTTTGAGGCCTTGCAGGCTGGAGACTCAGCTCTACCTTCACTTTCTCACTTCTTTTTCTCAGCAGGGTGTGGACACCGAACTCGCCAAACTGGAGGAATAGTGCCACTCCTCACACTCTTTCCAGGGCTAACCGTTCCTTGTTACTCCATCTTTCCCATCACAAGCTTGGACTGCACAATAACTTGAATGAGAAAGTAACACGTGCAGTTAAAAGGCCTTAAAATTCACAGGATGCAAATGAGCAGACAATTATTCTGTGCATAATGATGAGCTGCTAAGTTGGAACATGTTCAGATATACAGTAAGTCTCTGTAATAACTTTTATTAATTTTTAAGAATGCTGGATCATCTCATCTGGAGCCAAAAACATTAATATTTGCATTAATTAGTGCTCATAATACAGTATATCTTTTGAGTTTTACTGCAGTCATTTGAATCTTTCCTTACACTGACTTTCTAAGAAAGATCACCTTGATGAAGGGGGTTTAAGGATTTTTTTCAGCCTAGTGAAAAATATTTTCCTGGAATAGTGGTCAGCTTTCTACCTTTGTTTTTCTTGTCTTTTTTTTTTCTGAGTGTTGGGTTGAGTTTGGGGTTTTTTTTGTCTCTTCCTGACTTAGTAGATTACGGGGATGATGATGTAGGCTTGACTATGCATATAAATTGAATAATTTGCAATAAAGCTCTAAAGTGCCACCAGGATGGAATTCAAAGGGCTGCTTGCAGAAACAATTGCTTTTTAAAAAAATTAATTTCTGGAAAATAAACGCAGAAAATGGTGAGATGGCTCAGGGGATTGAAAATGGCAGAGAGACTTTCATCTCCTGGTCACTGCTTCAGATCCTACTCAGGCTGAAGAGCAACTAGAAAATGTTACTGTGAGAAAAACACTTTGGGTTTCTGCAAATTTTAACAGAATAATCTGTGCTGAGGTTATGAATGAGGTTGGAGTTCACTGAGAACAACACCAGAGGGTCAAATTCTATTATATATTTTGGAGAGGTTCGTGGTTTTTTTAAAGTCATTCTACTGATGGAATATAAAACTATCATTTTTTTCAAATAGCAATCATTTAATCACAAACATTGTAAAGCAAAATAGAATTCATATCCTTGGCCATAACTAGAACTGGTTACCCTTCCTCAGACCCAAATACATTTTTGCCAATCAGAGTAGATGACATATTTTTATGATAGAAATCACTTATGTCAAGTTGGTTATGTAACAGGAGAAGATAAAGGGCATTTAAACCACTTAAATCAGACTGGAAGAAAAAGAAAATTATGTTTTTGGGATGGGGGTCATGGTTTAGTGATGTTAAGAATCTCATGCAGTTTAAGATAAATGCACAATCACTTTACACTTTTCACCTATTTGTAAAAAGACATCACCATTCCATTTTCCTACATAAAACTGCCATACATGTATATGTATTTCAGTCTGCTGATTTCTGGTCAGGACCAGAACTAGCACTGGAAGCTTAAAAATTATCCACGTGGATTTCTGATTGGTCAGACATCAGGTCCATCGCATCCACAGAGAGAATCAGATGCTTCAGAGAGATGCTTCACCAAAAGCAGGTTTGCCTGAGGATGGGAATGATGCCTTAAGGTTTTAACTTTTATATTTTTCAAATCCTATATTGCCTAGTGTGTAACTCTGAAGGTTCGTGTAGCCTGCTAGCTGCTGTTCTCTTATGCCAGATAGACACAAAAAAAGCCTCTCCAAGCTTGTTATTCAAGGACATTCAGACTGTTCTAGGCTGAAAAGGTGTGAACTGGGGCCTCTAGAGAGGTGGAGAAATTGAAGAAATTACATCACTAGCTAAAGTTTAAGTTGGCGAATTTATGCTGATAGGCAAATGAACCAAACCTATGAAAGAGGGAAGAACTCGTGACTCGTCGTCCAACTTTGGGTCCATTTTGAAAGCAGCCTTTGGCTCCCCAGGGTGCACCTCTGAAGGCCTTTCACAAATAAATACCTACCTTTATTCCCTTACTCCTGTCTAGTCTCTGTTTCTAGGTAGCCACTCAAGGCATCAGGAGGACGCCCATGCGGACAGACAGGAGTGACAAACCATCACCTACAGTTTCACAATTAAACCCTGTGCTGATTTCCAAAGCTCCTTGTAAGCAGATTTAAAACATCGCCAGGAGCATGCACTTCAACACTCCCTCAGGTGCCTAGCAAATATCTCAAGAACATAGTTATTGATTTCTGGCAGAATCCATGATATCTTAAGAGATTTCCAAACAGAAAAGGAGGAGCAGCCTGTGGCCTGAACAGCAAACACTGAAGATTGAAAGGATGCGATGGCTGAGTGTTGAAGAGCTGCCAGCAGCAGCTTTCTAGCAATGCAGGCTTGGTGACTGGCTACTCCAATGTCAACACAGAAAAGGGTTAGAGAGCTGGTTTTATTTCAAGCTTCAATAAACCTGCTCCCAGTTATTCACCTAACCGTGGGTATCTACCTGCTCGTTTCCCACAGAGAAGACCATCCTGACATGCAACTTCGGGGTGCCCCTGAGGCAGTGGCAGGATTGGGCACAAAAAGAGCAGGAATACAAACATGTGAAAATGGACTGGCCTTCTAGAAAGGCCTGAGATGACTGGGTTGACCTTGAATTGCATGAGATCCAGCTCTGAGCAAAGCCAGCACAATCCCAAGCACTGCTCTGTGGAGGGTGGATGTGAATGTGCAGCGCTATCAATGCAGTGCTGCACATGAACAAAGAGGAAAGAGATGGTGGGGAAACAATCACCATCATCTCCTTCTAGAGAGGATATTTGCCTCTGCTGCTTCTGAGGGCAGGAAAGACTTTTACATCAGCCTCACAAGAGACTAAAAAAGCAAGTTCCAGAGGGACAGTCCCTGGCTGCTGAGCACAACGCTGTCACTAGAGCTGATCTTTCTCCTGCGGGAACAGCAACAGGACATGAAAAGAATAGCAGAGGGTCAATTTTACTATGGCTGTGACCACCCTCTGACACAGCAATGCTCTGCTCCAAAGGTGGTTGAGCAAGCAGAGAAACACAGCTCTGCTCAGAGGCAGGCAGCAGCAAAGAGCTCAGTGATCTTTGCTGGATGCCCTTCACGATCAGGCAGCGAAACACTGCGGGTTTAATCATGGTGAAGGATAATAGAGAGCAGAGAACCAGGGAGGCAGCTCAGCTAACTCCGGGCATGCTCTGTTAAACCCTATATGATATAAAAATGGTTTATAGCCCATGCAGCATACTTCCCTTGGATAAGGACCATCGCACACTGAAATTAAAAGCAATTAGTGTCCCTTAAGTGTCTGAAGAGAATTGTTTTTATAAAGCATTTCCTTCAGTCTTTAGGGGAAAAAAAAATATACAGGAAAGGCATTTTTATGCAGAATGGCATTTGTTTACAACTAACACCCTAAGAGATTAGAGTTGGCTTTCAGACCTGTTATTACAGCTACAAAAAAGTTGCTGTTAAACTCCCATTGAGGCTGACTGATAGTTCCACTATGTGTGAATGCAAAACACGTTGTTTCAGGACACTACAGCATATCCACATGTGCAGCATGGCACTTTTTATAAAGCACCGGAGTGCTCAGGAATTTCATGCTGACTATTAACAAACTCTTTACTCCTCAACCATCGCAGACTTTGATTCTGCCAAACCCCAGCGTTTCATCCTCTGCTTTATTTGGTGATTAATCTGAAGGGCTGATTTCCATGCAAACATTTAAACTAGCAGCTTGATGCTGAGAACACAAGGGCCTACATTTTGCAGCCCAAAGAATGGCTGTTGTGCTTTATTTATGAGCTATTAGTTTAGCATCTTATAAAATATCCATCAAAAGCCGCAGATGTTAAACAAAATTAAGAAATGCAATACAACTTAATAAAAACAAAAGCACTGATGGATCCCCACTCCTCATTAAACCTCACATCACCCCTGTAAAACCATGTCCTCAGAAAAAGATGAAGAGTTTGAAAAAGTACTGAAATTCCTTTGCCTTGTTTTAAACGCTTTATTAGTTTAGATTCTATCACAAATTGCAGGACTTATGACCAAATGCTCCAGTGCTGCATAACAATGCCTTCTAATGCTCCACTCTGACAGAAACAATTTCTAATTGTTGTGCTGTAAAATACTGCCAGAGAGATACAGAGAATGAAGTTGGACATCATCTTGCAAGGCTTTTCTACAATCACAGTAACATTTACTGATCTTCAAAACTGTTCAACTCCCAGAATCTTCTCCAAGGTTAAACCTTCAGAGCTGGCCATGAAGTAACAGAAATTAGCATTTCTATAAATGGCACTAGGTTTGCCAGCATGGGAAATTGTACTTAATTACAAAATATCTCAAGGGCAGCAGTGATGATGTTTACTTTACAGTAAATAAACGTGCTTCAGCTTCATCTGATCAGCTTAGGAGCTTGTCTGATCACTGAGCCTGCTGTTGAGGAAGGCAATGCAGCTGCCAAGTGTGACGAGGCTTTTGAAGAAACAGACAAGCAGCCACAGTGCTGGAGAGGAGCCTGAGAGTTTGAATCTCCCACAGTTCCCCTCCAGGACACCATCAGCTGTGCTCGAGGTGTTCTCCACGTGTTGGTCACATCACTCCCCAGCAAGTGACAGTGCCAGTGCCATCTCCCCTTGTCATCTGTTTTGCCACGCATAACCTTCATATACCCTTTCAAAGCTCTCCACCCAGCATCTAACTTTGATCTTGCTGTCTGCAGTTTCAGCTGTTACCTCTTGCCTTACCAAGAGAAATACATCCACGTGTGTTTCTTTAGAACTGCCTTCAGACAGAAATACTCATCTCAGGGCTTTGTGGCTACAGCCTTCTCTAATCTCCTAAACACTCCTTTGCTTCCTTCACACTGCTGTGATTGAAGAGAACCCATTAGCTGACTTCACACACGCGTGAACACAAGAAGAAAGGAAGAATTATAAGTACAATATCAAGCAGCATATGGCAAGCCCTTTTATGTCTTTCTACAGCAGGTCAGGCACTGAATGGGACTCATTCCTTGGAGTCATTGTTGGCAGTGTGGAGACTACTTTGGTGGTAATGGCTGGAATACTGAGTGCTCTGGGACTAATTGCATATTTGATATTCATGTGATAAATTAATTAGCTGCTTATTCCCAATGAATAGCCTGGATTCAAATAAAGCTGTCAGATGTGAGGTATGGTAGATGCACATGTGTTAAAAATAGCTCCTAAGGGAGGTGTGTGTGTAAATATATTTATATATGTATCAGTCTGCTACTACAATCATTTAATTTAGCTTTGCCCTCAGCCAGGAGTTGCCTGGAGACTGACTAATAACAAAAGCATTCAAGATACTTTTTCTTTTGTGTTCCCTTTCCTTTTTGAATAGATGTGTTTTACACCTTCAGCCTTGATGTAAAATACAAATAAAAGCTTTTCAACACAGCTTTCCTAATTTATGCAAAACCTAATCTAAATAATGCATGGGATTAAAAAAAAAAAAAAAGAGCCATGACCTTTACCTAGTACAGGACTAAAACTGATCCTGGTTTTAGTCCTGCTGGTGTGATTTAGCTGCCAGTAACTTCTAATGCTTTTGCTCAGAATTAGTGCATTCTGAAAGGGGACTAGTCCCAAAAATGAACTAAGAGTTTATGATTTTCCCCAAAATAACAGCCAGGTAAAGGACGGAGATTTTATTAGTATTCTCACCCATGCGAAAAAAATGCAGCTGCACTGCCTTGTTCCTGGTGAACACAGATGCAAGACAGACTGGTCAACCCCTGCCAGCCCCAAAAGAACAATCACAAACGTTTTACCTTGTGTACAAAACCCTATTGCAAAAAGATAAGAAAGCTTAAAAATACCTCGGTTTTATTAGTGCAGAACCTTGTTGATTTAGCAAGTGTTCCTGCAGATAAGGCTCCACCGCTGTCACCTACATTTGTCCTGTAGTACCTGGAGTTCACACCCTAGGGGTGTTCACACCTCCATGTTTGAGTTTAGAGGTTGGGAAAAGGCTGGGAATTCCCCCCAGAAAAGGAGTTTTTGAGATATTAAATATGAAATTGTTCCAGTTGGAAAGGGGGAGACCTGGTCCCGCGAGGGACTTTTCTCGACCCTTTGTAGACTGAAGTTTGCAGATGATAGAAAGAAGTACTTTCAAAGTCTTTTTCTTGAAAGAGGAATATTTCATCCTGAAAAATGTGTCAAAAGAACACATCAAGATGGGATGAGCATAGGATTTTTCCTCTATAACTGATTTTCTGCGCTGCTGGCATAATTTCACAAAATATTTCAGTTTCAGCTATAATCCTTTCACCAACCAAAAATATTCCTGGGACAGTTTTCCCACAGCCCTACGTGCCTGCATCACTGATGAGCTCTGTACTGCTCTGCTGTGGCCTCACTTGGCTCCCACGAAGGAGGGGAAGCACTGAATGGGGCAGCACGCCTGGACTTCAGCTGTGCTGCTTTGTGAGGACCTGAAAACAGCTGGAAAGGTTTGCAAAGCTTGAAAGTACCTCAGAAACACAAAAGTATGGAGGCAGGAAAGAGTAAAAACAAGTCTAGCTGTGCTCTGGCAGCCCTGGTTTCCTTGTCATGGACATTTTACACCGAATCCAGTGAACCACGTATGTGTCCTGACACTCAGCAACCTGATGTGCTCAAAGCAGATGACACATGAAGAATAGAAAGTAGATAGCAGCATCTCCTCAGTGTGCATGGATGGGAAGATGTCCTTGCAGCTGTGTCCGCAGGAAAACTCCCCATGCACGAATCCCAGACTAAGTGCCTTTACCAGTGTTTCAACACAGGCAAATGAAATAAAGATCGTTGTCACCACAACAAAAAGAAATTGTCAGCTCCATCTCCTGCCTCAAAGCTGTCCTCCAGGATGCTAGAAAAGTGCAGGATGTCTCACATCAAAGCAAAACCAATCTTATAGCTATTCCACCTTCTGAGAAGGGTCAAAATTTGAGAGGAGGAGGAAAGCAAAGGGATGTCCTATAAAATTACACCGACCTGAAACTCTCAAATATGAGAGAGGAACTACAACAGCTCGGGCTTAAGGGCTGTGGTTTTTGTTTGTGGGCAAAAAAAAAAAAAAAAAAAAAAAAAAAA